>OZ020536.1:7357635-7957635 GCA_963971435.1 Lasius platythorax
ATTAATTTTAAATCGTAATATCTCCGTCGAGTAATCAATATTAGTTCGTGGAAATTCTGTCCGTTACATGAACCCGGACGGTAATTACGCGTGTATCTGTCGGATGGGGGAGGAAATTTTCCGATGGTATTAATAGCATCTGTTATTAATAATTAAGTTTTTTGCGCGATAAAACGAGAGAGAGAGAGAGAGCCACGTCTATCGGTAACATATCGATATTTCTATATCAACGACAATTTAGAGACTATGCGCGATCTCCCATCGCGAGCTTGCGCGGAACAAGTATTTTGGTTTCCGTATGTTTGTCCGCATGCCGCGATTCGATTGGATTTCTTAATATAAATTAACAGGATTAATAATTGTAAATTTGTTTTAACCCGTATTATACTCGCGGACTGAATTAAAGATGCGCGCTGATCTAGCGCGCTGCTCGGTCTCGTTGATCTTTAGAGACAGCGTGCAATCACACATTACACAAGCACACATCTTCGTTCGCGAAAACAGAGAAACACAGACTTTCAACCTAAGCACGGCTACACGGCGAGGAAAAAAAATACACAGACGACGCGTAGAAGGAGAAGCGCGCGAAGGGACAGGATGGAGAGGAATAGTCCGTCTTCAAACTTTTTTCCTCCCTTCGACATCGTTTTTCTTTATCTCGTTCGCCTTCCGTACTTCTATTTCAGCCCGTGCGCGCGGAGAACAGCCGGTTCTCGACATTTTCCTACGAAGAGTTCTCGCGAGGACTTCTTACTTATCGATGTGGAAACAGCCGAGAGATGAGAGAGGGCACGGTAGAACATAAAGGAAGGAAGGATAGAGAATGGTATGACACGGGCAGGGAACGGGGAGAGAAGGGGAAGATACGAAAGCAGGGAAGAAGAATGAGGAGTATAGGGAGAAACCGGAGGGCACCAGCTTGCTCGAACGACCAAAACACTTGAGAGCGAGACGAAGTGGAGGGGTCGAAGAGTAGTGGAAAAGGGGGAGGGAGGGAGGAAACGTCGCGACTCTCTGGCAGGAGGAGCATGAAAACTGGAAAAAAGCATCTGACTTCGGTGAAACGCGACGCGGCAGGTTTCCCATGTTCCTCATCCCGCATCTCCGCTCACTATTTTGCTCTCTTCTGTCTCTATGTCTCGCTTCCCTCTCCCCCCCCCCCCGCCGTGCGTCCCTTGACTCCCTTTTTCCCTCCTTCTCCCTCTTTCTCTCTCGCACTGCCTCTCATTAGGAGAAACTTTCATCGGAAGTTCTCTCGTGCAGGCGCAGCCTGCAACACCGGCGGCAGTGGCGCGAGGCGGAAGCACGAGTGTAGTGCAGTATTTATTTCAGCCCCTAATGAGTTTGCAGAGCGTTTCGCGCACGCACACGCTGGATCGCGACGCGCCCTGGTTCGGCTGGCTTCGCGAAGTGGAGAGAACGAGAGCTTAAGTTCTCGCCTCTCGCGTTGCGGAAGGAAATCGGTATGTACGCGCGAACTGGCTTTTCGGCATTTTCACCGCGCGCGCGGGTATTTCTTTTTTTCCGCGAGCCGTTTACGCCGCCGCGAGTTAAAGGGGTAAGCGGCTTTCCCTTTCGGCATAGCCCCCTTTTTACCGAGCATTCCTCTATACATTTCCCGCGCCGTTCCCTTCGTACTTCTCTCGTGGATTTCTCCGCGCTCTTTTTGCGCGGTACTTAAACGCAGAAAGAAACGAGGCCGTTAAAATGTTCCGCCATGCACAATTTATCATGAGCTGCGAATGGCAAACGCGCGCTCGGGCTCGTCTCAAAGTCCAGAGAAAAGAGACGCGGCTTAATAATGTTCCGCGTTGCAGAGAGAACGAGGAGCCCAGGCCCGGCTTGTTCGCCAAGAAAGAACCGCCGCCACTCTTTCTCGCGCGCGTTCGTTAGAGACGCGCTCGCGGACGAGAACGAACGCGCTGCGGCGATGAACTCCTTTTCTTTTATAGACACCGCCGGCATCCGTTGCAGTCGCGGAGGATAGGAGGATGCGGGCGGAAATTTCGAAAACGTCTGGATAACGGTGCCTGTAAACTTTGCGAAGATTCGCGCGGATAACTCGTAAAATAGATGCACCGGCATTTCTCGAAGCGCATAAAGGAAAACAATAACGGGTGAAATACGCGAGCTTCGTACGTAAATATGCGCATATTACTACCCCTAGACTGCGTACACGTATCGATGATTTCCTCCCGGCATTTGTGTGATACTTGAAATAGAACTTGGCATGGAAAATATCGGATACACGGGAAGATAGTAAACGAAAATCATCTAGTGACGCATTAATTTTTATATCGGCAAAAAGAGATCGCGCGTATTATGCATCACACGGATAACATATTCGGTCGTAAAATCGTCGAGATAAATACGACGGTATGTGTCAAATACCGACTGTTGCCTCTCACTTATTCATGTTCAATCGACTTTGAAGGTCCGAAGGTCGCGTCGATGTTTAATCAGCTTACACTTAAATCCCTTTAAGGACTTAAGTCCTGCTTTCGTCGTATGGAGTTATCACGCAAGCTCAACTACTTGACCGAGGCTAGTAAACGTACTAAAGCGGCAGTGAAGTTCTCGCGGATTAATTGATGCCCTGTGTAGACGGTAGCGTCGCTTTTCGTACAAAGTTGAGGTCCACTTCAACACGTTGTTGGTACTATGGGCGAGTGACGGATTGAAGTCCCTTCAATCGACGACGTTTAGATAGCTATTCGCTAATAAAATGCACGCTCTTTCTATCAGTATCTATATTAAGTGTATGATATAGTAATATAAACCTAAAATGATCAAGTACTGTAAACGCACATAAAAGATGTCTTCTGTCTCATTAAGTAGATAGAAAATATAAGCTCTCGTTTTTATATTCAAAAAAATATACTGATTTACTCATATTTGCGGTAAGAAATTAACGGATAACGGATAACAAGAACGCTGTTTACAAAAATAGCTTCGTTTTTAAATTATTTATGGTCGAAATGCAGTTTGGTGCGATTGTGCACATATTCGGTTACTTTCGATTGCGCGGAGCGCACATGGTATTTGTTTTAATTAATAAATAATTGAAACAAAACAAGGTATACCACGATTACACACACTCGGCTGTTTCCATTGTTATCGACGCGAGCAACAAATAGTATATATCTTTGGTATGTTTGAAAATAACTATGACGGGTTGCGTGCGTTCATCAAACCAGCAATTAATTTAGAAATGGAAATGTTTTCGAACGAGACGAGAGTTATACTTACAAATTCAGTGTTGCATCTAATTATATATTAAACATTATATATAAATTAATAAACGGATAAATGAGATTCCAATCTTTGGTTCAGCTTTTCATTACATTATTAATTCAGTTCGTGTGTGTTCTCACGTTTATAGTTTATAGATTTATTTCTCTTCGAATTCTCTTGTGGAGAGAAGTGACGTGACAATAAGGCAAATATTTTTTAGCGAGTGAGTTCCGCACACAAACCTACGTGATTTTTCGTGACGTTCACCTTCCTTGTCGTTACATGGGGAAAACTGAGGCGAGTTTGGCCGATCTCTTCGTGTCGTGTTTACTTTGGAGTGTTCGTTATCGCCCGCTAATTGAGCCCTTGACGCGGCAACATTTACACGATGTGCACGTCTGTGCAGCCGCAGTGTTCACGCGTGTTGCAAATTGCTCTTTCTGCTCTCTCCCTCTTTTCTCTCTCTCTCTCTCTCTCTCTCTCTCTCTCTCTCTCTCTCTTTCTCTCGTCATCGTTCGTTTCCTGCATTCCCATTTGACTGCATTCACTGCCAATGCCGCCAGAAAATCGGCGGTAGCAACAACGATGCCGGTAAAGACAGCCAGTGCGGCAACGACATCGCTCATTTACTTTGGCTCGCTTCGCGGAGTCGGATTTAATTACTGGATTCGTCGCGGCCCGCGTGGAAGAGCGTGACAGACACGGCACGGTTGGGACGGATGGTTTGCATTATATTATAGTTACGTCGCGAGACGTAAACGACGAAATTTATCTCATTCGCGGTGCGCCCAGCTGTCTCGGTGCGCGCAGATCGAAACGGTGTTTTGAATGCATAACGAAAGATTTATTCGGCCATTTGTTTCAAATTTATTTTACTTAGTGAGAAACAGCGGTCCTCAATGATAGTCGTTATAATTACGATTTTGTGTAAAAACAGATCTGATAATTTTATTTGTAGCATCTCGTCGCGTGTAGAATGAAAGAAATGAAAGAACAATAGATAACAGTGCATTTTAGCTTTATTAAAATTATGTAATTATTTTAACGGTTTGTTGCGTCATGTTTTATAGAAATATATTATATCTCATCCTAGATACACAACGGTTTGTGAAAGAGAATACGCATATTGCAGCATATCATGCATGTTTTGTTTTAGGATGCGAAATGTAGCCGAAACGCGCTTTTATACCGACACATGTGTATTTAGATTTCCTAAAGAACTTTTTCGCCTAGCATCTCTCAGGATATTGACAATACGAGACGAAGCGAATAATAAAACTCAGATCCGGGCGTATCAAATGCAAAGCAATGATTATTTTTCCTCTAATTTTTCTAACAAATTGATTTATCACATTTACTTATGCATATAGCACCAGTTACCAACCAGCGCAGCTGTTGTCAATTTTCCAGATGTACGTTTGCTTTTAGTCTTTGTTTTCGCTATACGAACCGAGAACCTTCCGGAGTAAGCAAGTATCGTGCCGTAGATGTAGACGAGAGACAAAGGCGAACGAGACAAAATACGGGAGAAAGAGTTAGGTAGCGAGACGACTTTTCTTCTCGTGTGGCGATTCCACGTATCCTCGAGAAGAGAGTCGGGCGTAGTGACCGGAAGTTGGTCGCAACGGGTTCCTCGAGGGGCCATTCCGATGATAGATCGCGACTTTTGCAAAAGTTCGGCCTCGGTCCGCGCGGATGAGAGACTTCAAGGAAGAAGTACTCTTTAAGGTATTACACGGCGCCGATTCGCTGCGGTTTCGAGAACTCCGAGTCACTAGCAGAGAAACAGTCTTTGTCATGCACTCTCTAAGGTCTCTATATAGCACGCCTTGAAACAGCGAACGAAAAGGAGAAGAAACTTTCTTATTATACTATACGTCGCGTTTAGTAAAACTAGAATGTAACATATAAATATCTCTGTAGAAGAATAAAATAAATCTAAAATAATATAAATATAGAAGAAAGCATTAAAAATTATATGCAGAATGCAGAATTATGATTAATGGAGTCAAATATCTTACAAACTAAATTAAAGATTTTATGTTTCTTTTCACGCTATTTTACGTTAACATTTTCCATTTACATTTTATACTAAAGGGATTTTTTTCCCGCTCAAATAAATAAATAAATAAATTTTTTAAGAAATGAAAGAAATTTGAGGAAATTTTTTGTCTAACAATAAGATGCCAAATCTAGACACTTGGCGCTATGGTAATTTTTATTTTGCTAAATGAGATATATTTATATATATATGTTTATATATGTTTTCTTTTACATAAGTCAATTCTCTCAGAGAATTATTCTGCATATAAAATATTAAAAGAAAATCATAGAAATTAATAGTTTATGAGATATTTTATAATTTATTTTGACACACGTTGCGACATAAAATATAAAATATCTCATAAAGTATTCACTTTTTAACATGACTTTATTTTAATATTTTTATACACAAAATAATGGAATAAACTGATTGATGTAAAAAGTACATTATTGCATTTAAAAAATATACATATATAATTGCACATTGCAGATGCAATGTTGCACTTGTATAAAAATAGAGAGAGTCATTAAATTAATTGTATTTTATTCTGTAAAAAATTTTGTAAATATTTTAATGGGATGATAAGTATCTACTTTTACAAGATATTTTACATATATTTTACTTCATAATATATTAAAATAAATTATGAAATGTATTGAAAACTCTCTCTATATATATGTATATTTTATATGCAAAATGATACATTTAAGATATACACGTATAAATTCTATCAAAAAAAATAAAGGTAATTAAAAATCACCTTGATGCGTCTCCGTCTAAAAAATCAAACTGTTTTTCCTCAAAATTCTATAAAATATCATAAAAGAAGAAATATTTAATCTAACTTAATTTCCAAAATATTTGAATTGATTGATTATCTGTATGACACACAAATTTCTGAAATTTTAATTTGTAGGAGTTTTACATTTTCGTTTTATTCGTTGGAATTATATCCAAGCAATCGATTGAGGAATTAATTGCGCGGAGATGCAAACACGATCTCTCGATATATCGGAGCTCGAGTATGCCTTCTCGTTATCGTCGGGATAGACGTCAGGGGAGAACGGTTGCGTTTCCGCGAACGAGTCGCCGGAGGAGCTGCCGCGCCGGTCGGTCGCGATAGGTCTGTATATACGCTTCGTATCAGAAAATGATGATGCAGCCACGCCGTGTGATGAAAAATGGCGGGTTCGAGTGAAGTCACCGGAATGAAATGCATGGATTGGTTTAGCCCGGGGCGCCTGCCACGGAACTGGCATAGACAGCAAGTGATGGATTACCGAGCGCGGCCGTACCGCGAGTTCTCTCGACGTTTTTCGCGCTCCGAAGACTCACCCCGTCTCCCTTTCCCTTATGCTTCGAACGTCACTCCGACGCGTTCTACCAATGTGTTGTTTCCGTCTCTCTTTCTCTCCCTTCACATATTCGTCAAAGTTTCTCCCGTTTGCGTCGTTAGTTAGATACGGGCGAGCAAATATTCGGAAAGAGAGATTTCCTCGCGAGTTAGTTAGCGCTATTGAAAAATTTACAAGTTATGGAGAACAAATGTGTCAAATATTTTAGTTGCGTTTGCAACATTATTTATTTTTTGTCGTGATCCTCGATACAAGTTGTAATTATTGCCTGGATTATAGGAAATTAATTTGCGAGATTGCTTCATCATCACACTTTATGGCCATACGAAGACTTTATATACAATGACAGAATCTATTTATAGAGCCTCCTCTCCTTTCTTCTTCCCGGCATGATTATATCACGCGCGTGTCTTCATGGACCCTCTACCAAAAATTCCTCCGACCTCTTAAGGCATTCTCGTGTGTCTTATGCACGTACACGCGCGCGCGGAGCAGATCGATTACGTCGCCCCATCCTTATTTAGTGCCCTCGTGAAACGATCCACGAGTCGCTCGTAAATTTGACAAACTCTGCTTGCAGATGTTCATTTTGACGCGCTCCACTAAACGTGATGTCGCGTCGACATCCTATTCCTTTCCCTCTCCTCTTCCTTCAGACACAATGAAATTCACGTGCTCCCAAAGTATGAAGTCGACCCTTCCTACTTCTTGAAGAAATTTCGGGGATCCGTCGTGGCTCTCTTCCGCCTCGACGTTTCTTCACTCTCGAACTTGACATTCGCCTTTTCATCATAGATGTTCTCGATGCGCCGATTCGTTTTGATCGTTCTTCCATTAAAACAGTTTTCCAGCCGTACTCGGATAGGCACGCCCTTCCTTCTTTGAAGCATGTCTGCGCTCTTAAACCCTCAAAGTAACGTCGAACGATTACCATGCAGAAATAAATTTCGACAGTCACTGCGAACTTTTGTATCAATATCATCCTTCAGCTAACATATTAAAAATTTACATATCTATCGTCGTCTCCATTTTGTATAAGTAATGTATTTACTTCTTTCAAAATTTTAAATATGTATATATACAATATGTGTGTGTGTGTTTATGTGTGTATATCGTAGTTTTACATATTCTTTTTAATACTTAAAAAGAATATATATACATATATATAATATGCATATAATATTCTAGCTTTTGTTTTTTAAAGATTAATATATTTGACATAATCTCTTTTCTTCTTTTTTCATTGAAATAAATATTAAGCCCGTGCACATGCATAATTAATGTATGTATTTAAATATTTAGGAATCGGTTGAGAAGGAAAACACATTTATCACACATTTTATCAGTGTATGGTTTGGTCGTAATTTTCGTTGGAGAAAACTTTGTTCATTTCGTAGCGGCCGCGTTTAACTGTTCGCGAATACGCTTTACGAGACGGCGCGCGAGACGTATGGGTCATTTACTCGCAAGTCGAATTTCGTGTCCCCTTTCGTATCACGAAAGTTGGAGCAAATTTCTCGCGCGAATCACAAAGACACGGTCGATGTTTCATGCCGTGTCGGTCAAGCCTCCCGAGATTGGCGTTTATTTTCTCATTGACGCCGCTTCCGATCGTTTCGTGATCGCTCATCCTCGAAAAATAGTCGCTCTCTTTCTCTCTCGTGTATATATACACACACACATACATATACGGTGGCTATTTCAATCGGTTCTCTCTGGCGCATCCCTCGACGGAAGACCACTTTGACGTTATCTCGCTCGGGCGAGCTAGGGTTATCTTGTGAAAGCGGCTTTGAAGGCTCGCGCGTAAATAGGCACCTCGAATAAATGATGACGCTGGAACGGGAAGAACGAGAGAGGATGAGACGAGAAGGGGCGACCGCATTACGAAGATATCGCTTCTTCTTCCTTTGTATAGCAAAGTTGCGTCGTAGCGTCTAGGGGAAGACTCTCATACGATCGACGAAAAAGATCGCTTATCGACCACCCATCGCCACGAAACCAACGCGAAAAAGAATGCGGAAAAGAATAACGGAATAGCGAGATTGATTCGAGAATAGATCAAATAATATTTTATTGTAAAATATTCAATCTCAATGCTTTCACGCAAATTATTATATTTTCTTTTGTTTTAAATTATTATTATCGTCAGCAGAGTATCATATAATTAGACGGAAAATCGATAATGGTTATACGTCTGCATGTAATAGTCTGGATAAAATTAAATAAACGGCGAATCAAACAGAAGACTAAAACTCTTATCGCGTCGTCGATTGTGGCGCCGGGGGGAATTCCGTTAATTATTAATTGACAAGTTTTCTTTCCATCAACGGACAAAGAGGGCGGAGGTGGAAACTTTCATATCGACAGTAATTACGATTTATAAGTTTTGTTGATGATGATAGGTTTCCTTTCCTCTTCGGTCTTTGCGATCTGTTCTCTTCTTTCTTTGCGAACGATTCACTCCGTTGACTCGTTCCGTTACTCCTGACTGCTTCCTTGATCGGAAAGTCGATCGTGTCATCCGATCACAAGGAAGCGCGTAGAATTTCCTTAAAAAATGTCAAGGGCATGCGCAATACTTGTCGGAGAAGAGCAATATGATCTGGTTTTAACCTCGAACGTCTGGTAGGTAGAATGACTCTCGCGGAAAGATCGCATATCCACGAGTATACATAACTGCAGATAGACATTTATTATTTGTGCTCGCGATAGCGATGGAGTTCAAAAGTGTTTACCTGTCATTGCGCGAGAATTACGTAACAACATCGGTTATTGTTCGATACGTTATAACATATTGCATAACATTAACTGCAGCAAGAAATTGTATGAGAACGTTTTGAAAGAACTCGATATTTATCCTGAAACGTGGTACATGGAACTATATACTTTACATTGTAACGTGCTGCGCAAAATCAATGCGAAAATTAATTTTCGCGTTAACGATGAAATTTTAACACGTTGATTGTTGCATGCCGATATAGAGTGCGACATACAGTTTATCGTTTCCATAACACTCCGTGACACGGCGCTTAAAAGCATTATGATCCGATAAAGATCGCTCCGAGCATAATTTTGCAGTTATGCTCTACGATAAACTTCCGTCGACTTATCGTTCTCGTAAATATTGCCCCAATGAATTTTCGGTCGAATTCACTTGGCAGCCGACGTGTTAAGCATGCAGGTTCTACTCTCGTCAGAGAGTCGCTTTAATTCCTACCGCGGAAATTCGCGGAAATTCGTCCGAAATTATCTCCACTTGCGGCACTCGATGAACCGCAAAGTGCTGCGGACGCATAACTTTCGAAAGTGAAGTTTCGCGAATTTCCTGCCGCCATTGGCGCGGCGCGGCTCTTGTAACCGCCGGAAAACGAGGTGGTTGCGAAGGACGGGAAGGGATCGGAGGGAACGGGGGGGGGGGGGTAGGATGGGAAAGGGGAAGCTCGCGCGCGGAGTTTCCGGAGTGATACATCAAAGTAGATAAGTAGTCTAGCACGCGCGCGCAATGCACCAGGTGGGTTAACGCAAGCGCAAGATAACGCAGAGTACAGACAACACTGTAGCGCTGTAAACGCGTGTGTAAAGTACACGCGGATAATGCAGATTGTTATGAGCTCTCGAACTAGCGCGCGAATCGAACGTGTTACACGTTACGTTGCCGCGATGCGCTTTCGAACGTTATTAAAAGTTAATAAGCGTCGATCGCGCGTTACAAAGCTGCGGAAGCGGCATTTCGTTGAGGATTCTTTAGCCGGAAAAGCTATTGATAAGAAAGGTTCAACAGCGATTCGCGGCTTTTAACAATTTGAATTCTTTAATATCGAAATCTTACAGAGATATTCTCTGAAATTGCAATTTTCATATTTATAAGAAGAGCAGTTTAGTTTATAGATTCTTTAGCTGTTTGATATTTTTCAACATATATTCAATAAATATACTCGTTTAAATTATAACTCTATTAAATTATACAATTCATCCTTAGTATATATTAATATAAAATTTCGATTAGAATATCGTGCGAATATTGCGCGGAAGGTATATTTGTCGGCCAAAATGTACCGATCTAATTTGACGACTATAACGATCATTAGGCTGCATTCTGCGAGTGTCATCATGCAATAGCATCTAGGGACTCTCTGGCACTAACGCGACAAATTAGGTCGATCTTCGAGGCGGAAGTGCACGTCCTATCCGAGTCAATAATGCCGGTCGTGTACTGCCGAGATTGCCAAAGGCACATTCACCGGTGTCAGACGGTTAGCGTAAATGCCGATAGGTATCGATAGGTATCGATATTCTCGGCAAATATATCGGGAGATAGTCGAAGGAGAGGAGGATACGCCAGGATCGCGACCCGGTATGACTGTTATATCGGCGAGAAAGGCCATTATATTGATTATAAGTGCATGTACGTATGCACACATATGCATATGTACATGTAAAGGAAAATTCCTTGTGAAATCACAAACAACGGAGCGAAAGAATGAATGAAACAATTAATCAATTTTGCAAACAAAAAGATTAGAAATATAATATTTACTCGAGCATATTTAATTAATCTTATCTTATATTCTACTGATTTTGTCTCGCATTAAAAGTTGCTGGCTTTGTAGAAAAAGAGTTATATATAAATTAAAAATATATTTGAAACAAAGGATATCCTTGGTCGCGCAGCGTGAGAATATTTGCAGATGTAAATATTAATGCGGCGAATGTGATTCCATTCAAGGTGGTCTTCGGAAGATTAACAGACTTATTTAGACGTTTGCGGCCAGGTGCAGTTAACGTGCGGCAGGTGATGCGATCGCTTCGGGACTTTTCACGGTCTTCAGTCAGTGTATATACGGAGAAGCAAGACACCTGAGCGCATACAGGTCGTCCTTGCGTAGAGGCCAAGTCGTAATAATAAGCATACCGTACGATATTAATTTCGAGGATTATAATTTTCGTTAAATGCATTTTTCTTAAAAGGATTTTTTACAGATTTTCTACCTGATTAGTTAAATTTTGCATTATAGTTGCAAAATTTTCTTGAAAATTTTATGGAATATATAACTCTCCATTAATGTATATTAAATTAATGATATTACACAGGATAAGCAAATGTACATTTATGTATATATAAGAGAGAAAGAGAGAGATATCTTTTTGATAAAAAAAAAAAAAAAACTAAAAAAGTTATTATCCAAGTATTCCGGTATTATAAAATTAACGCAGCTTAGTCTCACGAATGAAGATAGTTTGCGCGGAATATGACTTTCTGGACGCACAATTCAGAACTGACGTCCGCCGTGAACATTCCGCCGACGTCATCACGAAGCAGTCTCTCTAACGCCGACCTTAAATCGTCAGATATACACCTCAACGGCACGATCGCGCGCGCGATAATCCCTCATCAGGAGACAACGTCGGGAATGTCACAGGCCGGAGAGCCGGAGTCTGCAATAACTCCACTGACGTACGGCCGAGGCGTTCATAAACGTAGATAATCGTATCTCTCGTACGACGCGAAACACACGTATTCCGCGACGATGTGCTTCCCCTCCCGTTCGTGTCCATCAACTCGGGACGTTATATCGGTACTTGCCACGGCTGGGCATGCTTCAGCGAGCTTGTCAAGCGCACGCCTTATTCCAAGGAGCCTCGTAGTTTAAGTTAACGAGCCAGATTTAAGCCACGCGAGCTGACGCAACGATCTCTGACTCTCGCGGAATTCATCTCGAGATGCATTAGACACGGCACGATTATGGATTATGGAACTGTATGAGATTTCGCACAAATGATATTTTACACGATAACATCAATGAAGAGCTATGCACGTGTGTAAAGACCAATGACGTTAAAATGTAATATCCAATATCTGGGGCAATAAGTAATTTCCCAGCTGGGAAATTAAATAATCAGCTCATCGTACATTTTAGCGACAGACTAAGGTGGGCAGTCGGTAATCCGGACTTGTTATATGACCACAAGCGGTCGTAAAACCAGCAGCGAAGTAAACGGCATTGGATTACGTGACGTCTTATAAACCCAGCAACTCCGGCGCGTCCCGAGGACCAACGTAAATGTATTATTAAAACTTTCCGGTTTTAGAGAAAGAGAGAGAGAGAGAGAGAAAGTGGCTGGAGGTAGAGGGAGTCGATGGTATAGCTTGACCGATGGAGGTCGTGCCATGTTCAACGCTTTTTCGTATAACGTACTGGCGGGAAATCTATAAATTATGGGATATCCAGTCGACTGCAGGCAAACGAGCTCGAAACCGTAAAACCTGAGAGAAAAAACTGAGACGTCCGTCGACACTTATCGTCGTCATTTATGAGAACTTATCGCGGGGAAAAGGGTGACTGATAGACGGACGTTTAAACTTACATAATCGAAATTTATGACGGATATTTGTCAACCGTAATTCGAAGCATGACTATCGAGAAGATGGGCGAGATTAGATGACATTTTCGCGTTCACAAAGCAACTTGACGCACCGCATGTTATATAGTCGAAGAGAGTTTCGTATTACAGCGCGTTAAGGAGCTCTCCTGATGTGAGTGGTACTGTCTTGACGAGGGAGAAACCTGAAAATATTTCGTCCGCTTTGACGAAGTCATAGTCACGTGTAATCTGGGCCCGCGAGTACCCCAGTATTCTCCCGAAACGCGCTAACGATGAAACTTTGACGTACTCTTCCTTTTTTTCAACCGACTTTTCCTTTTTTCTTGGCTTGCAGCTTCCGAGTGAATCATTATTCATGCACAGCCAATAAAAACTTTTTTTACTCGGCGCATCGTTATTATTTCCAGGTCATAATCGTGATATGTCGTACGTAATTTTTTTTATAATTTTTTTTATGTGTATGCTCGACATCTGCGTAATAAGTCGTTGAAAATAATTTGTTTCATTCGTAGGGCTGAGAAGAGAGAGTAAAAAAAATGGTGCGAACGAAAACAGTGCATTGCCTGTATTATTTGAGAAAGTATGAACTTATAAAAATATGAATACTTTTTTTTATTAAATATTTAATTTTTTTTTTATTCTTTCGGTATATTTATACAAATTCTAAGTATCGCTTACATGTATATTTCGCATAAACTATACGTATACAACTTTCATCGTTCAGATTATTTACGTGTTTCGGTGTCTGCATTCTGCATGATCAATCAGGAATGAACTGGGGCGATCGCAATCGTTTCCGTTTCGTCCTCGTAAGACCTTTGTGTCGGGAAAAATATTCACTACGTGACAAGTAAATCTTACTCAATCTGTTGTTCGTAAAAAGTTCTGGATTCCGCGAAAGATAAACCCGACTTTGAATGCATATATACGCGATGTGCTGGATTTAAATCACAACTATATACATGCCATGATCAAGATACAATCTCGAAATACATTCGAGATTTTCTCTTTACTTCATTTCTCTGATGAGCCCATTAATTGTTATGAATAAATGGAATGAATGTTTATGTTATGTTTTATGATTAAGCCATATCGACAAAATGTCATTACAGATCCAACAATAGAGTCAATAAAACTATGTGATTCATTATAAAAAATTATCACAAAAATTCCATCACTCTTATAAGTTTGATTCTAAGCTTTTATAGTAACCAGCACTTATCGGAGAAAATTTTAAATTTTAACATTTTTATACGATCTCTTATTAATAATGAAAATAAGTAAACCATAACACAGAAATAAATGATCGAAGATGTAAAAATATTGAGCTTAATTAATGCTAAATTAAAGCTAAATTAATGTTAACGATAAATTTAGAACGATACGAATTCGATTTTGTTGCACTGCAGCATCGGATATCGATGTAATTTTTATCGCGATGTAATATGACATGTTCGGATATGCGTTCGGATATAACCGAGGCAAATGGCAGCGAATATAAAGTTATAGGTGAAAAAACGTTTAATCGAGATTGCTTGACTTTTCATTTACGCCAGAAAATCTTTACCTGACCTCCCCGAGGACCGATTGACCTCTCGTGGCGGCACGAAAACTGCCGGATCTCGCGAGAGATAAACCTCCACATAGTCAGAGTGTATACTATATACACACAAAGTGCTGGGTTTATATCGAGTTCGTGTATACGTATCGTCTTACGTGGAACGTTAAAGCCGCGCCAAGTAAACGCGGAATCTCGCTCTCCTTCGTCGAGTATCGCTTACACGCGACCGTATAAACGGGAAATGACGGGGTTCTACGAGGCGAACTCGGTACGCTAACGCTTTTTCCTTTTCAAATTCCCGTTTCCACGTCCGTAGGGATATTTTTGTCTTTCTCTTTCTGCATCAAAACGTGACGAAATTTTTCAGGTTCGTATTTCCTTGGCACGTTCGTTCGTCAATCCTGCTTGTGCAATTCTGTTATATGTGTCACATTATTTTCTTCATCTACGAAAAGTCGTATAAATAATGGCTTTATACACTATACACTATACAAAAGTTTATTCGAATTGTATTAAATAATGCATTATACACAGTTCTAGATTTAAATATTCCTGTGTAGCGCCTAAAATTGTAACCTTCCGCATTTGATCTTGCCCGATATTTAATGAGTATTTAAAATAATTGTATTTTGACTATTAAATATTTTCTTTTCTCTCAAAAACTTTTTCTATTTTGTCGACTAATTCGACACTTTGGTGAAGCAATTTTTGAAAAGATCTGTTTTACGAGAGATATTTTCAAGAGAGACAAAAGTTGTTCGGCAATTCAAGACAACTGAAATGTCTAGGAAAGGACATACGTCATGACATACGCAAGAAGACAAATTGCAGAGCAGATACGACACAGCACGTATATCACTGTCCGCCAATGTATTTCAGTGGCCACGTGTCAATTTAAAATTTAATACTTACTCGGCCGTATACCGAGATGCGAGACGCACAGTAAAAATTATTTAAGCAGCAATAAAAATTGTAATTCGACTGCCGGCTAGCAGTTTTTCGAGCACGCACATAAAATTTGACATAAAGCTCTTTCGCCCCTATTTATCTGCAACCTCTGGTTGCTGAACTTTACGGCGGTTATAAAAAATGATTCCGATCCATTTACAGACAGGCAATAAATTTCTGGTCCCCGCCGAAGTACCCTCATCGCGAGATTGCTTCTAGGAATATCGCGGAGTCACGGGCTTTTTTTTTCTTTCTCGCGTTATACATATATTATAATATTTTTATCTTCTCCTCTGCAAAGGATGTCGGAATTGTAAGTTACTTATCAAGCCTCTCGCGCTAATCGTGCAGTGAAAATGATTCAGCTGGTTGACCCGGTGTTGCTTATTCGTGACGTTACGGCGTGACGTTTCACGAAGAAAATTACAAAGAGGGTCCCGGCATAAAGGGTGACTTGCACCAGGTGTCGCGACAGTTACTTTTAAAGAGGTTACTTCGAGGGTTACTGCCATGAAGTACACCCTTTCTCTACGTGCACTTTGCCACCCTCTCGACTACTTCGCGCGAAATTATTATACGGAGCAATTTTACAAACGCCTCGTCTCCGAGTTTGCTCGAACGCCGTCTGATAATCGTGATATAGCGAAAAATAGTAAGGGAGTAAGCAAAGAGAAACGCGGGCGCGATATCAGTGTAATTTGCATTTGTGATATGCATAATATGCAGAGAGAAATAAGTTTTTTTATAAATTTACATTTTTCGTATGCAATATACATTGAGAAATTAGACATAGACATTTCTATGTAATTTACTTTACTGATAGAAATGCAGAACTGTAAATACTTCTTTTGTATAGGAGAAAACTCATATTTAATATTATTAGAATTTACATACAAGATTCGTGTTTCAACGCTGGAAAAACTGGGCCATCTATTCTAGCATCTTTGCCGACCGGGCAACTTAAAAATAATGACGAAAAAGAGGAAAAGAAGCGGAAATATGAAAACGGGTCAAAGATGTAAAAGGATACCCCGTCCTTTCAGACAACTGGAACCAACACTCCCGTCCAAAAGCGAAGCGTGTAGGACGTGTGCATGCACTATGCATGCAAGATGTTTTTCTTTCAACAACTAACATTACTGGCAACGGCTCTAGTTGCCACCGACTATCTGACTTTCGTGGCAAGAGGCAGCTATAGAGATAGAAGGTATCCTCTATTCACCGCAACGACGTTGAAAAATTTAGTCGGACGTAACGAGTACTAGCCGAGTAGATGAAAGGTCGGGTAGTTACTTTTTTTTTCATGATAAGGCAACGCGCATTATTCTCCACTCTTTCATTCAGGTTGCCCATGTTAATCTCGAAAGTTTTTAAACGATTATTTTAAGAAATTATAGTAAACTATTTAATTAGCGCGCGATGTTTATAATATATCCGCATTTCATAAATTCCAAGAAGAAAGATATAAAAAATGTGGAAAAATGAACAAGACAGAATAAAGTGTGTATATTATATTAATTTATTGAGTTATGAATAACTCAATAAATTCATTTCGACGCTTATTACTAAACGATATGTGAAAGAACGCATATTGGATATAATATATAAGAATACACGAAGTAAAGCTCCCAATTAAACATGAGCGAGATTTGAATACTCAGTGCACACTGCTGAATATGCACGAAGGCAAAACAATATGACGACACGATGCATGAATGCATCAGGGTAGCGCATCGACCTACTAGCAAGTCATCCGTATCATCGACGGTACATCAGGATTTCTTTTTCGGACGAAACGCGCGAAATCGTATGTTCGTATGGGAACCAAGCTGTGTGCTAGAAATAGAACCGCTTTGAAGTTGAAGGAAACATCGTTGTAGGAAAAATCAAGCGTATCGAAGTAATACCCCTACGGCATCAAAATTCCGATGTACGACGCATAATCCCCACTTTCGCCATTTTCACGCTATTCGCATTTCGTTCGTAAAAATCTATGAATATTCTCGCGTAGGAAAAATTCATTCGACTTTTTTATTTGAAGATAAATTTGGAATTAACACGAATATCTACAATTTACATGTTTCTCCTCCGCAGAATGTTTTCGCGGTATATCTCTTCTCAGACAGCATAATTTTTTTATTTTGTAAATTATATCGTTAAAATTATTACAAAATTATAATCTCGTAATTTTTATTCACAGATTCTTTAACTGATTTAGACTCAAATTTTATTACGCGTATCTAAATATCAAACTCCAATTACGAATTGTACAATACATTGGTAAACGCTGACGGCTTAATTGAGCGTATTTATAATTCAGCAGATTATGGCATGATTATATGACATTATGACGCGCACGTGGTCCTCCCATTCAAATTTACCAATAGCTTAAAGCTTAAGAGTGGCGGACTGTCACGCGTACATATTCCCCGACAGCTACGAAAGCGAAACTGATTGGCTGTTAATCCTCCCGGCTTTTCCATAGAATTCGCTTTTTTTCACGACACGGGGTTGAATTCGTCGGTAATTGGGTATAAATCACGGCTCGCCTTTCCAACGCGGGATTCCGTGATGCCTTTGTACGCGTTGCATCATTAGCGAACATTATATCTGGCGTGTTGGATGACAGCACTGACCTGAGTAGGTTTTGTCTGGCTTATATGGACATATATTTATGCGTATGTGCGTGCCTATGTGCACGTGTGTGAGTCAGCGAGCGAATATTAAATCAGCTTTGGATCTATCCTGACTTTCTTTATCCGGACACAGACACGTCTGTATCATTTAAGTTTAAGATATGCAATGTAAATATGATATTGTACGACACGTTTCGTTAAATTCAAAGAAAAACTAAAAACCAATAAAGCTTTGTCATCGCATTCAGTTATTAAAATATTTTCAAAATTTATGCGCATTAAACATGGCTCGTAATTTATATTACACGAAGAGAATGATTTATACATTTCGAAAAGTCAGTGCTTCATAATTCACATAATTATAAAAAGGATGAAATGTGTTATAAGACTTAAAACACTCATCGGGAGAAAGAGAGAATATAAAAAAAAAAACGATAATCGACTGTATTTTGATAGGCACAATATATCTGTCGCGTAAAAACGCCCGTGATTCATTGTTCGGAAGATGAGTCGTTCGCCGAGCAGGTGTACTTCCCATACAGGTATGTAAATCTCGCAGGCCTGAAGGCACGCGTCTGGTACTCCCGTACGAGGCACGACTTACCGCTTGTATTAATTTCTGTTACAAGATCCGGCACCGGGAAACCACCATCGGCAGTGGAGGCGGGTTCGATCTTCGGCTATTAAGCGAGACAGCACATATTTTCGGCTCTCCTCGTGATACCCGAGGGGGATGACGGGTACGCGTGTTTTTCGGTTTGTTGTCATTCGTGTTGCACGTGGTGCCCCGGAGTGCGCGACGGGGGGTCTCCGGACCCCACATCACGCTCAAAGGTACCGACTTCGGGCTCATATGCTACGGCTGCTACGTAACAGGTATCTTTTTTTTTTTTTTTCATCCGGCTCGACTATTTCTCTCTCCTTGATTCCCTCTCTCGCGCGCGTCCGTCGGGTATTAAAGAGTTCTACTTTTTTACGCGGAGATTAGGCACCGGGAGTAGTTAAGAATTTTCTCTGTCGGTCTTCGGGCTTTAATCTTGATTGATCGGTACTTGAATTCCCCCTCTCCCCATCGGAAACTGATGATCCGCATATTAATTTCGTCGCGGAGATAAAGATCCGTGGCCAAGGGATTCGTAGCAAAGAACGGTGTATACCGTTAATTCTTTATCTGCCTTATGATTCACATAATGAAACACGAGTGCGCGATTACACATCGACCGATCATGCGAAGGACCGTATCCGAGCGTTTGTCAGACTTATTACGATAATACTTAATATGTGAAGCGGAGTTTCTTTATAAGCCGAACGTATAAAACGTGGGATTCGTGGAAGGAGAGGAGAAAAATTTCATTATCTCCTGCATAAATTAAAAATTAATTATGTCGTTTATCATCGGCGATCGTTGATGACTTCGGTAAACGGGTTGTTTCGAAGAAAGACGAAGGAGAATTGAGTCCATTGAAGAGAGGATAGTCACTACCAGCTTGACGATTGTAAAACGTTCGCCCCGGAGAGGGTAAACAAAGGCTGTGAAAGCAGGGCGAGTCGGTGACCCTTCCTCTTCGCTGCTTCCTCCTTGCAATGTCGTGTGCGTTTCATCTTCCATCTTGCCTTCTCGTCTCGGGGGTTCCCAGGGAGGCGCGCGAAGAGAATGAAATTCCACAGCGTGTATTTACTCTTCCCCGTATTTTCCTTCGATATTAACACGTCAGCAAACAGTCGTTATTAATTTTATTTCCGATTGTTTGCCGAAAGCCTTGGCGAACGTAACAGGGAACTTGACCGTCGAAATAATTGTTGACAACCCACGCTTTACCTTGTACTTTTTGTTACTACACTTTCGCAATAGAAAAATAATTTGGTCGTAAATGGCCGAGTTATTTTCTGATATCTAAAATTATTGTAACAATATGAATTATGCTGTATTCCGTCTTATTGTAGCCTTTAAAAAATACAGTAGATTTTTTTATAAACATTTTACTAAAGTTAAGAAAAATATTCATAAAAGTAAAATTGAATAGATAATCATAATTAATTAGTTTCACTATAGAATTTTATTGTCGCTCAATTTTTAGAATGAAAATAACATGAAAGCAGCGCAAATAAATCGTGCGAGTCAAAGCATTAAACTTAATTGATCCATTAAGTAAGTATAATGTAAAATTAATCAGGTGCCGAATAGCCTCAAGTCAAAGCGGATTTATTGGCGAATTAGTAATTAGTTTAAACGTTTACAGTCGTCGGAAACGGCCGATTCATCAGTAAATAGCATGATTGTCATCAAGCAGATGGTCAATGATAATTAATCGAGGATTTGCACGACTTTGTGTTAAATAAATAATTAACAATTCTATTTCACGTGATAAAAGTTCGATGATGCGCTCAATGATTGCTTATCGTATATTCTATCTTATATTATTTCACGTTTAATTAATTTATAACGCGATGTCATCGATAGAGAGTAGAAAATGTGTACCATATCGTACTTGATTGATTTGAGCGACAATTTCATTGGTGAATTATTAAACCATTCCAACACTCGGCACTTAAACGAAAACGACATTTCCCGGTCGCAATGCTTTTTTCCCCTTCGGATTCTAGTGAATCCATATATCTAACGCAAATGTCGCTCAGTTCCGTGATAATAAATATCGGGAGGACCGGATCAGCTATTGGAAGGAAAAAAAGTTATTGAAAATGGAGCTCGCGATGGTCGGGCTGCAAAAATTTACCAAACGTGACTCTTTCCAGGGGAGCGCACGCCAATCAGGATTTTCGAATTTCACGTTCCACGGTAATTACGAGGTAGTGCGCGTTTCTCTTTTTCCATCCTGGTAACATCCGTCCGCTCTTTCTCTCTCTCTCTCTCTCTCTCTCTCTCTCTCTCTCTCTCTCTCTTTCTCTCTCTCTCTCTCTCTCTCTCTCTCTCTCTTCTCTCTCTCTCTCTCTCTCTCTCTCTCTCTCTCTCTCTCTCTCTCTCTTCCGACCGGGAACGTGTTCGGGCATTGCTCGTGACACAATTCGTTCGTTAACCGCGTGAAATAATAATTATTATCCCGCGGGTAGCCCTGGGCGATCGCACGAGCTATCGGACGGGGAGGAGCAAACGAGTGGATGATATTTTATACAGCGGAACAGTTCGGGCCTGAAAATTGATAAATCGCTCGTCTCTCGTACGTTGTTCCCGCGGACAGTCCGCAATCGATGATAAAGTCGGCAAAAGGTCATTGATCGACGAGATATTTCACGTCGAAAACCAAAAGCTGCGAATAGAAAAGACAAATAGTAGATCATACGAACAAACGATGGCGGCTATGAGGTTGAACTTCAGTTGTTGGTTCGAACTATAAACACGATTTTGTTGCACTTGAAGTGAAACATAGGAAATTTGTTCTTTTGTTTCATTTGATCGAAACAAGATTTACTGGGCTTGATTAACAATTGTCTAAAGATATTACACACGACAAATTACGATAATAGAAAAATAGAATGATAAATAGATCCATTTCGATATTATTTTTTGCAGCTAAACAGTAATAATATTTCGGTTGAGCAGTTGTCGGATCCTTCCGTCTAGATAGTGAAATTCTTTCGAATGTCAATTTTGTCTAGCCATTCTATTACCAGTGAAATAAATGCAACCTGTCTATAGATTTTACCGATGGCGAAACGATCGCGCTCGACCGCAAGCACTCGTAACTTCGTTTCAGAATTTCATCGACGTCGATTAACCCAGATACGCCTCAGGGCCAAGTCGAACCGCAACTGGGGTTTAAACTTTAGTAGTTTATTTAGCAGTTACGTGCACTGAAACGTTCTAAATAGTGGAGTGCTTTTCCGCGTGCGGCACGTTATAACAAGCTCGTTTTGCCGGTGATGTACCGGAAGTGCATCTGCATCGATGGTTCGAATAAATTATTTAAATTTTGCGAAAGATGATTGCCGCGAAAAAACCGACTGATTTCACATTACGCAGTCCCTTAGATCTTTTCTACAATCTTTATATTTTTGCAACTTTTGTTATAAATTTTGTGTAGTATATATGAAAGATATGTGAAGATATAATTATACTCTGCTCGCGCATATTTAACAACGGATTATTTTCTATATCAAAGAAAGCCGTAAAATATAATACAATAATTATCAGCATATATTTAAAACATACATGTATATGCGCGGAATATTAAATTATACAAGTATTTTTAAGTATATATTAATTATTTATTAGACGATTAATGTATCACGGAGCTTATCTTAATTACTCGATTCTGCGATTCGATCGTTTTATTGCGTGTTTTAAATCCGAATTATATTTAGATTATCGAAAAGTTGAACGATAAAGCATCGGACGAAATATATTTCGTCTCTATCGGACTCTAAGTATCTTTAAAACAACTCGTTTAAATAAAATGAATCTGGTTTCATTGTACTAACTTTTAACTCGAGAGAATAGTACCTATATCACGTTATGTATATATGTATTACATTTATACAGATAATACATTACGTTTATAAGATATCCGCGCTATTTAAGTAATTGTAATTTACAATGACGTTATGAATAATAATAAATCTACTCGAGAAATATTGCTGATGAAATGTTGAATTATAACGATAATATCATATATAATATGCACGCGGTAATATCATATATAATGCACGTAAAGTGATACGTGCTTCTTCTCGCGGCGAATGCTTTTAATTCGGCCATTATGTCGGCTACTAAATTTAATGAAGTTTACGCAAATCGCTATGCGAGATCATTTCTCCTACGAGTACGTTCTACCACGGCGAACACTCAAACGTGAGAGTTTCTCTCTTCCGTCAGCGATGCATTTTCATCTCTCTCTCTCTCTCTCTTTACGTAATTTCTACGCATTTACTCATATAATCGGGCTTCATAATTTTCCCAACTTGTTCGACAAGATTCTAATCGGTCGACCTCGTTTCCGTCCCGAATTTCCGGGGCCCTCGTGGAATACGCATAGATGAAAACGTAACGTTGCTCCGTTGACTTCAGCCAACGCCGAAAGGATGGAAGTTGGGCCGACGAAACGCCAGGAATTAATAGAATATCTGCTCCCGCGTACGCCGTTGCCTCTTTTATAAAACTTAGCACGCCGGAACGGCGTTTCCGTAGTCGTAAACGATTTCCAGACACACGCCGTTCTCGTTAATGCATCGGCATACCTCTGACGAATGGCGACGGTTAGCCGACTTTGCGAGATCCATCGAGACGTACGGGATGCATAGCATTTCACTTGCGTCACACCAGATATATTCGTACGGAATTGAAATTGCTATATTTTTGTGAATTTAATTTTTGTAAATAGGAAAAAACATGCGTTCTTCTTTATTACAATTTTTAATTATTTTAAAATCCGTAAATAAATAAAAATTAACGGAATAAGTAGAATAACGTGTCTGTTCTTTCTTATTTATTTTATATTCTATTTATACTTCTTGTTCTATTTATTTATATACTAATTGTCGCGTTTTTATTATTACGGACGAATCTAAAAATAATCGTACATGAATCGAAATCTGAATCTTTTAAATTATATCGATTTCAACCTTCGTGCATTATTTTTTTCGTAGTCACAGCTTCGCGCGTAATAAAAATGTTCTTTCCACGCGTTGTGCGGTTTTTATGATAAAGAAAATCGTTATAGAAACCGGAGGCGCATCTTTCCCCGGCTATTTGTTATGTTGTACAATATTATTGCCTTTAGGTACCTACATATACATGGTTCGTTTGATCATTTCGCTCGTTACTATGGATGCAATTGAAGCATTATGCGCCGGACCGAATTGTCCGGGAGGAAAAGCTTGGCAATCGCCTTTCAGACGAAAGCCATACGATCTACTACATTGTGTACCAAATATAACGCGAATGTGCTCTTAACTACAATCTTTAACGAATCTAAGAGGATTTTTTTTAGCGGGAAATTGATCAAATATTGTTACTACTTATCATTTTTTACTTAATATTTCGGTAGTTAAAACTCTCAAAGATTCAAAAAAATTCATTTTGTTCATTTTACTGAAGCAAAATCTAATTTATAATAAATTTATAATTTACAATGTATAATTTAATTTAATTTAATTTAATTTTACAATTTACAAAGTTTTATTTATTAATATTGTGGAAGCATATTTTTCTTAAACTTTTTTAATGTTAAGTAGTAAAATAACTTGAAT
This sequence comes from Lasius platythorax, assembly GCA_963971435.1. Lineage (NCBI taxonomy): Eukaryota > Metazoa > Arthropoda > Insecta > Hymenoptera > Formicidae > Lasius > Lasius platythorax. The sequence continues at coordinate 7,382,005 of OZ020536.1, forward strand.
AATATATAAGTTCAAAAGAAATTTAAAATCTAAAATAATAAAAAAATATTTATACCTTTTAGATATTTTTGTGACATTTATCGATATTTTGATATTAAAATTGTAAGTTTTTTAATTTGATTGCTAGTATTTGAAATTATAGGAACATTTGTTAGACAGTTTTGATAGTTTGAAACAGCCTGTAGTAATATAAATGTTTATGGCTGTAGATGAGGATCTTCCGAAGTGCATTCTTACCGATGTCGCGAAATATGTTGATGTTTCTTGGCAAGATTGTAACCACCGATTATCTAGACAGAACGTATTTCGCGAATGCGTAATTGCTTGTTCATAAATAGAGCGATTTATACGCCTCTAAATTGCATGTGTACACGATCAAGATTGATTTAGGGGCCGAATATTACCGTGAACAAAGTGCTTCGAGCATGCAAACTATGTTTCCGCTATGTGCAATTATTTGTGTTTTGTAAACCTTCCTCCTGTTTGTACACGCGCGCGAGTGCATGCATATAACATTTTTATTTATAACTTAATTTTCCAGAAATAAGTGCGTACGTATATACCATCTTGGGATTTGAGCACAGAGCATGGTAGTAAATAACATCTGGTTAAGAATTATGAACTTCGCTTTAATATGTTAATTTAAATACGAGATTCTTTTCTCCAGTTTTCATTTCTTTGTAAATAATTTAGCATAAATTTCTTTTTCCTCATTTAGATTATACATTTTATCTTCAAAAGCTCACAATATTTAATTTAAAATCATTTACAGCAACGAATTACAAATCTAAATTAATATTACGGAAATATAAAATGTATCGAGACTAAGGCATTGTACATATATTATACAAAAATGCGTGATTAAAAGAGCATATACGTCTTATGATAAAAGCAATATAGTTCCAGGCGTAGTTTTATGAAGCTTATCTGAATAAGTCGCGCTCACACTTCGAAAGCTCGTAATTTTCTCAGCTTGCACTCTCATACTATATTGCAGCGTTCGTTGTCGTTGTTGCATTACAAAGCTTTTCGCGTCACATGAACTCGTAAAGCCTGTGCTCGCGTAAGTCGTCCAGTTCCTAACGCGGTAGCATATAATGGTATATCGTGACTGCAAAGCCGGCCAATCGATCGTGAAAACCTGAATTTAAAGTGGAAAGGCTCGGCTTACGACGGAATATTACCAAGAAGAGCATAGTGGTAATACGTTTACTTTATCCTTATTGATCACGATCGATAATTTCAATGGGCATATTTACGAGTTTACTTTACATATCTCGTAGCAATAAAAAATGTCGTTTATGGAAGATATGCTCAGAATTCGAGCTGAATATTAAATAACTTAAACATACATTACATACATAATTTTATGAGAGAGAGAGAGAGAAATATTCTCTTGTTTATTAATTTAAATTATAAAACTTTGATTATATAAATTATGAAAATATATATATTTAATATTGAATTATATATATATATATATATATATATATATATATATATATATATATCCCTCATTTATACATACACACATATGTATATATGTATGGAATTTTTAATTAATTAAGCTTCTTGATTGTCAATTACGATTCACACTGTACAAAACCATGTTCCATGGTAATAGAAGCTTTCTGGGGAATAGTGCAGCGAGATCGTGTCGGTATTACATTCGACGCGGCCATTTCTGCAGATCATTCGGCTGCAGAGCGTGTAATAATGCGCGATTATTGTGCGTAACATGCTCAGGAAATTAACGGTTCGCGATGCTGGGAACGTGTCTATAACGTTTATTGAAGCATCGATGACTAGCAAATTGACGTTGATCGGAATCGTCGAATTCTCGCCACTAGCAATCAGCATTTTTTCACGAGACGATTCTTCTCTAATGGCAATTCTTCCGCATTGACTCGATCATGGATGATGACAGAAAATTCGCTCGCGCGCACGTGTACGAGCACGTGTTCGCATGTATACAGTGCGGTAGGATGCGCCACGCGTCGACAGAAGGGTGTCGCATGTTAGTGACGACTGTCATTGCCAAGTGTCACCATTTGTTCCCTGTTCTGGAGGGTGGCGTACTCCCAAATTTGTTATCGCTCACTTCCTCGTGAAAAATTATCAAATTACAATTAAATCGCATATCGGCAATAATTTTAAATTTTCTGACTATTCTTTTCTACACACATACAAAGGCGCGCGCGCGCGTGTGAAATTGTAATACAATTGGCAAGATAATTTTGCGTAAAAAAATAAATGAAAAATGTAGGATAACTTTGTTTGTGAAAGAAATAATTTTAAGAATTAAAAATTTAATAACATATTTACGCTGTTTTAAACTTAAATGACTTCTAACGATCTTTCGTCTTTGAATTCCACAGTTATCACATATGTATGAGAAGACAGATCATTGAACAAATTAAAGTGATCTTGATACATTAATTAACTTTTTCAGTAACAAATTATTTTAAATTATTTTATTATAAATAGATTGTTGTATTTTTCTATTTAGTTATTAATAGCCATCGTCGAGACAAATTTAATGATATATAACATAAAATTGTTAGAGGTTATTCAAACGAATATTAATGCTTTATTAATTTTTAAATTTACAAAGTATATTATGTCGAAATGAGTAAATGTTAAATTAATATAAAAAAAAGTATGTTTTACATTTTCTCTACATTTAATTATTTTACATTTAGTTATTCACGAGGCATCACTTCCACAATTTTGAACATACTCTGTATATAATACTCTATATAATTCTCTTTTAATATATATTTTTAGAAGAAAATGTTAAAAGTTAATATAATAGGATTTAATATTTTAGAAGCATCTCTAAGATGTGTGTACTTATTGTTGGCAGATTATGTTGTATCGGTAATAATATGAAGAGAGATTTAGTTGTCATATATATATATTGTCACATTATAAATAAGTTTTTATAAAAAAGCTAAAAAGAGTACTAAAAATTGCATCAGAGTACTCTAATTCACGATTAATTTCGAAATGTTTAGCATGATGGATACACCGGCCTTTATCATTGTGAAATCGAGAATACGTTCGCTTCGTAACCTTCGCGGCAACGTCTTGGCAGGTACGTTCGTGTTAATGAAAGAGGATTTTGGTGTTTCGAAGTGCAGTACCTCGAACCCTAACACGCGATATTATCCGTCCTCCCTTTGGTGCGACTTGAATGGCGGGGCGCTCGGCTGAGTCACGGTCAAAGTCAGATACGTGCATGATACCCGCAAGGGAGGGAGCAGAAAAACACGATCGACGACAGAAACGTCCGGTTCCGGTGTCGTGGGGAAACGCGGCTTTCCCTCGCGAACCGGGGAAACTCTCCGTTAATTACCGCGCGTGAAAAAACACGCACCGAAATATATCGATGACATCGCTATTTCTCTTGTACATATATAGGACACGATGATTTATTGTACATCGTACATTGCAGATCTCTGTCTATAAAATTGTTTTGTTCGGGGAGGGAATTTCGGGGAGGGATTGACGCTAATATAATATATCGACATATAACAACATCGAGTAGCTATCACTATCATTATTGTTACGAAGTTATAATTTTTTATCATTATCGCGCACACAATTATTTCCTTACTGATAATTCTAGATTAGTAGATGCTGATGTTTATAGTCATGTGCGTAATCAATTGATATTATTTTATACTTTGTGCTTTTTTCAAATATTATTTTATTCAATAATTATTTTTAAATTTTTTCGCAATATAAATGTACAATTAAACATTTATGCTTGTTAGGTCATTTAATTCATCTGCATTTGCACACACTTTTATTTTATACTAATTGACGCTAATTCGGTTCATCGAAATAGCGCAATTGAATACGATAGAGCGACACGCATTCAGACTCGTACACTCGCGATTCACTCGATCCTAATGATGATGCGAAGCAACGCTTCAGTATTACGTTCGGCGTTATCGGCCAAATGTAGGACGTTCAACTTATTGCGAGATGCGAGATCCTAAACTCGACGGAAGAGCGCGGAACCATTTACGGTCAGTAACGTAGTTATATGACCGCTTCTCGTCTGTGCGATATTACGTTGCCATTCAAAGAGTCCCGCTGCCAAATGCACCTCGGGGAACTGGATAAACGAGCTCCTTGTACGAGCTCCATAATCAACGTAAAACGGACAAATGGAGGATTCGCCGCGTGATCGCACTTTTACGCAACTTCATCTCGCAAACGCGGCGTTCGTTATTCGTTATAAAACGGGCTCGAAAATAAATTGCGACGACCGAGACTCCGACGGCGAAAGTAGAGATCGTTATGATGATAACGTTGGCGATCGCGCGGAATCGCCAGTAAAACATTAAGAGCACACACACACACACACAGATACACACACACACACACTTTTCGATGCTTCAAACAGCCCTTTGAAGGTCGCCGGTTCAATATATGCCGTTCTCCCGACATCGGGAAGTCAGGAAGTTTCACTTTGATCGAGGGCCACGGGAATGATGCAAACGAGGGTTCATCGTGCTCGACCTAACGAGGATTCATTTATCTCTCGGCTGGTGTATAAACGTAAATTCCGCCGCGTTCTCTCTCTCTCTTTCTCTTTCTCTTTCTCTAACTTATCCCCCGTATTCTCCACGAATGTCTTTTACCGAATCCGCGCGCTTTTAATTGTACAACGCGAGTATGGTAATTAGCCCTCCTTATTTATAAATGAAAAATCGATGTTCGCAAGACGGGGCGTGTAGCGCTTTATGTAAATGTCGTCTCCGCGAAGGATTGTATCCCGCTGTACAATTTCTCACCGCGGCGTTCCTTAATGTCTACGGATTTGTCACGACTCATCCGTAATCACGTTATTTATTCTCGCTACAAAGCGGATCTTTCAGTGGATTGTTTCAGTCACTGTATTACTATACTATCTCCAACTCTCATTGTCAGTTTTTATATCAACATAGGTATTAAAGAATTCTTCTTCGATAATATTTTTGATCCACGATAATATTTGGTAAAACTCGAATTACGAGAATTTGCTCATATAAGTTTATCAGTGTATTTTTAGAAAAAGTCTTCTGTGATTTTATTTATCAGATATTTATTTATTTGTTACAAGAGCAGCGCAGATTCCTCAGTATGAGGAAGTCAGACGATTTGCCATTCTTTGTGAAACCGCGACGGTTAATAAAAACGCTAATGTAACGCAGAATCTGTCCAATTAAGCACGTATTGAAAATACAAAATACTACACGGGGAATAATCGATGCGTTTAAATAGGAATTAAAATATTGCTCGTATTTGAGCCTCCGGCAGTCTCATGTCATCAAACGTGTTAATGACCGTACTAATGAATCACGCGCAGTAACCTCGGCACCGACGCTGGGTTATATTACATGTGATTGACATTAATCAAGTGCGCTGAAATTTGATATAACGATTTAAATTACGTTTTTCATGCGTCGCGTATCGCCAATAGGGTGATATTTGGGTGATATTTTGCTGCTGCTGCATTCCGAATATTTCGCGCAACGGATAATATCGGTCGAGCAAATATTTAAAATGTTGTTTATTCTGGTGACGTCATTAGTGCGTTATTGCGTCCGCATTGTAGGCTATTGGTTGCTATACGAGATTGCTAGCCATCGTATCGCCCGTCAGAATTATAGCGATGGCTTCGTCACATTTCGCGGTTTATTGAACGATCTTCATATTAAGCTTTATGACATGATAACGTGTTAATTCAGATAATAGTCTATTATTGCAATTCTAATTATTAATATATAAATTACATCTTTAGAAGATTAATTAATTTATAATTTTTTTTAAATGTTTGCTTTAAATTCAGTTTTAAATTAGATGATGTTACGAGAAAGATTTATTCAATATTAAATTAATAAATGTGGAAAATAGCAAAAGGTTAAAATAAAGTAACATTTTTTGCTCTATAAAATTTTTAGCATTTGATTAATTTACAAGCATATTTTAAAATAGGAATTAATTTGATACAAGTCAATTTAAATTTAAATTTTGAAGTCCACAATCTAACATTAAACTTTTTCTTAACATTAAATTTAAAATATAGCTGTGAAATGAACATCTCAACGTTCTCAATTCTTTCGCAAAATACGATCATGCGAGATCATGAGGTAAGATCTATTTCACACTCGTTTCTACTTTGAACACCAGTACTACGTATATTGGAAATTCTCAATAGCCCTTTAAATTCCTTCGAGTTTACGATTTCGTATAGCTACGGATAAGTACGAAGTGCCAAATAAGAGAAAGAGAATATCTTCGTGACGATTCCCAGTTGGGTATCCGCGCTTTAGGGGAATGCGTGACGACGCGTGCGATTAGAGGTAGCCCATATACGAGAGATCGGGATACATGTGACATTATTCCCACGGGTAACGCGACAGGCGTTTTCGATCGTGGTGCAATATCTCGTGGAATTGAGACCGGTAATATTTCCATGAAAAGCGTTAACGACGCTGCCGAGATTCCACCGCCTTTGCGCGACTCCACCTACCTCCCTGCGCGGCTGTAAATACATTTCTTTCGTCGGAAAACGCCATGCCTGTCTCGCGCGTCCCCGAGGAAATCGACTCCGAGCGGCGCGGCGGACAGCCAAGTTTGGAATTTTCAACTTTTGCAACGGGAAAAAGTAGGATTATGGGGTGCAAAGAGAAAGTTATATCCGTTTCGACATCCTTTAAATCCAATGTTTTCATTATTCAACGCAACTTTCGCGTTTCGCTCTGCTACATTAACTGATGCAATTCTCGAATTTCGATAAAAGAAGATTTCTATATTTTCATTATTAATCGCATGAACTTGCGTACATTTGAAAAATTTACAAAGATATTGTTGGAAAATTATTTTTTTAAACATTTGTTATAATAAAAAAATTAATAGAATCTTTTTTTCGGGGGGCTTATTATTATAAGCCATCCGATAATAATAATTTTATTTTATTCTTTTAAGTATCTTCCCGAAATATACGAGAATTGAAAGATTGCTTTATTTCTTAAAATGACTTTCAGATTGTTATAAAAAATAGTTACATGTTTGCAAAAAATTATTCTACATTAGTTTGATAATTTTTTTTCTTATATATATTATCATATAATTCTCAAAGAATGAGTAACAGATAATAAACTTACATTTGTACGAGTTGATCAAGGGACAAATGGGGAAGCAGAAGCACTGAAGCATATTCGCAGTTATTATGCAGAAAATTCGTTTTGGATCGTGAATATTGAGAATCCCTCGAATGTATATATCTGAATGGATGTAAGTGTAGACACTTTTACGTTTTCAAATCCTTCTTTATTCAATGCAATTACCTCCTTGTGCGCGGATATCCGATGTTCTACCCACTTTGTATTCAAATCCACGTATGCTATGTCGGAAGCACTCACGTGCGAACAAACCGCTTATTCCTTATTCCACGAACGAATATAAACTATTCACAAACGATACGAGCGGAATACAGAAAGTACCTATTTATTCGATCGACGGGCGTTCAGTCCTTACGCTGCTCATCAAACTGAGAGCACAGAGAGCGATTCGTACTTTCTCGTTCCGAGATATTTCTTGAATAAAATACTTCTTGAATAACTTTGCCGTTTCTTTAAATCACAAATTTCGTTAATTCTTGGGTTTTTCCCTTTTTGGGCCCTTTGCTTTTTCTTCCTCCTCGCTTATTGTTTCTTCCTCCTCGTGTCTCGCCTTTCTGCCTTTTCTTGTCATGCTTGTTGCGGATATAAGCGAGGCGTTGACTATAAAATAATGAAAATTTATGGCTCCCCATCCAAGGTTTCACGGTGAATGGAACGCAAGGGGTACGCAATTTGTAGAGCTTTCAGGGAGCTTTGCCCCTGGCCTGTGATGAAAATGGCGGAGCAACGGTGACAATTACCAGGAACCTTGTCACCCTTCTCGGCTGCTTTCTCTTGTCTTCCCTTCCTTTCTCTCTCTTTCCCTCTTTGTTGCTAGCACCTCCGTTACAGGTGTTCTCGCTTTACCGTTGTAACTGGATAGACACCTCGATCTCCTTGATCGTTTCTTCGTTATTTACAACGACGAGTCTCAGAAACGAAGTCCTCTATGTCGTTTACGCGAAATAGAATGATCTTCGACCTGCTAGCATTTCCAACGCAAAATGCGCGAAAACGTGTCGTCAGCATAAACTAAACTTTCTTGTAATCATCTACGCTGCACTTCCTAGATAATCCGCTATTCTTATTAAATAATTTTATTTTCTGAAGAACGTTCTCTAAAATGAATATTAAAGAATATTTCTAATTTTTTACAAGACATAATAAATATTTTTTTTACATATCTTTTAGTGTTTTATGAACTTTTAGTGTTGTTTGGACTACCTTTGAATGAATGATACGCATTTTATCGAGTGAAAACTTTCGGTAAAAACTCTCAGTAGAAAGTCTGTACGCTTTATTTTATTTCGCTTTATAATCGCTTTTTGTTTTATAATTTATATATCCAGCCTGCTCCCTTAACATTTTATGTTACCTAATTACAACACTTTTTTATAGCTTGAATTGTCAATACTCCAAATATGAAAAACGTCTTACATCCTTCACGCATTATAACTGCTATTTTATATTTATTTCATGATTTGTTTATTAGTAATTAACAATATATACGACGCTTTTTATATGGCAAAAAGTTGCCAGATGAGTAAATTGCAGCCTAGCTAATAATCATCGAGATACCGAAACGTAAATGCTAAAAAGTCTACCGAGAGCATGTTGCAAAAAGTGATATTTCTAAACTTTCTTTTTTTTATTATCCTTCTTGGTATAGCCATTTTCGTGAATGTCGAGCGTAAGAGACGATAATCACTAATACTTTCACCGGCGCTTTTTGCCCTCACTCCGCTACAATTCTCCCGACTTTAATTCCACGGTACAGCTTCCACCTTAATAAACCTTTGCCTTCGTGTCGAGGGTGAGAGCGAGTTCGGCCTTCGTCAAGACCCCTTTGTCGCCGACATCGCGTCGTGAAAGCGTCGCGGCCTTGGCCAGTACGCGGGAACAAGCGTGGAAAAGAGGGCCCTTGTTGATGATTTAGTCCCTCGCCCGCAGTGCGACTTGAAGTTTCCAACAGGACGCCACGGTAGGTGGGTAGAGGAGTTACGCTTATTAATTGACGATTTATAATTGCCGGGAGCTAGTCCGGTTCGCTGTATGGGGGCGAGACCGAAGTTGCGTGCGCCCCCCCAAGGTGCTGCCACTGATAGGTCGGTATCCCGACGTTTAATTAGCCTGCCGCGAGATCTATGGATCCCTTCGCGCGCGCGCGCTACGCTTCTTGCTGCCTTTCTCCGACTGCTTTCTATATGCCTTCCCACAAATATCTAAAGTTGCGTGCCGTAATTATCCGAATATTGTTTCGCCCCCTTGGCGAGGGCGCCTGCCTGCTTTCTTGCAGCCGCGCGTGTCTCTACACCTAGTATACGGAAGCACGTACACAACCCACGTATTCCTATTCCGACGTGGCTCTCGTGAAATTAAACCGAGAGTCCATCGTTTCCCTCTTTCGGTCGGGTCGTTGCTATAAACTTCGCCAGTTTATTGTTTCCCGCGCGCAGAGTAATTTAAAGGATCCATCTAGCGGGGCGAAGCCAGGGCCGCAGCCAGACAGAGTCGACGATCATCCCTCGAACCTCGCTCATAATTGATTTTCGTATAAATACGACTTTTAGTAAAATTTGATATCGTAAGATAAATGTTACATCAAGTGCGCGAATTTTCATTTGCGATCGTTTGCTATTTGTGTGAATCTATTAAGTTAAGCTCGAAATATATATAGCTTTATATGTATATGTTAGTATAAAATCTCGTTTTTAAAATAAATGATGAAAATACAATTCGCTTTTTCTTGAGAAACTTATATATAAGTTTATATATAATGTAATTTTGCTGCAAAAATGATAATAAATATCTTATTTAAAAAGGCACAATCTTTTAAATTGTCTTCGAATATTAATAAGTTAATATAAAATCCACTTCAAAGTTTACTTGAAACTATTAATTGCAGAATAAGATTTTATTATCTGCCCTGTCCATTTATCTTGTCTTACGTACTGTATCCCGCTAGGTATACGTCCGATTACTTTAATTCAGGGCCTGCGACGGCGATAATTCATTGCACGGTATAGGGCAGCGATTTCGGCCTTAGGCCCGGTTATTTGTAACCGACGATCATCTTTCTTCGGCTCGTCGCTGACACCCCTTTTCCCTGTTCCATTCTCGTTGTCTATCCACGAGGCCCACACGCATTCGGGCACCACCCTTCGAGATCGCTATCGCGTTTTTAAGGGTGATTCGGAAACGTGCTGCTTACATTTCGACTCGACTCGTAAAGAAAGAAACCGATGGTCTAAACGCTTTAATGACACCGAAAGGGCGTAATAGATTAATACATGACGACGACCGACTTTTCATGGCCCGAGGAGTAATTCGCATAGTTCGGAAAAAAATGTATTACGAAGTACTAACTGGTTAGAAACAACGAGCTTCGTGCCTCGTTGTTGCCGCGAAACCTCGATCATCCCTGGGGATATCCTCGTTGTGTGTGCTAAGCAACTATAATAAATTAAAGCACACGGGTGGTCTTGTGATATCAGGCAACGTTCGACTCTTCTACACGGCACTTTATATTAATCGATCCCCTTGCACCTTTATTGTCGATTCCGGAGGTGAGGTTGATGATATAAGGACAACTTTATTGCAAGTAAACATGACTTGTCAGTTCAGAACAGCGCCAAATATTCATATCTCGCTCGTGCTTGATTTATCCGACTTTGTAACGAAATATTAATAGATACAAGATTGCGATTTTTCGAATATTCTACATGGCGAAGATAATAACACGGTATTCTATAAATATTCTCTTCCTCGCGCGATATATTTTTATTCTGTAAAATCAAGAGTAAATTGAAAACCGGATTATTAAGAAGCCCAAATATAGATGTAAATTTTCGACGTAACTATTGTCTTAGCTTCCAACCTTTTCGTCGTCTTACTCGTATGCAATATACTCGTGTGCAAATTAATGCGAAATGATTAATTATGCAAACTCAGCAAATTGTCCGGTTTCTCCATTTTATTTGTTTTATGTAAAATTTCGCTCCCCTAAATATAGTATACGGTTGCAAGAAAGAGCAATGACCACCGTCGATGGATGAAATAGTACTCGGATAATTACGACTCGAAACTCAAGTTTCGCAAATTAACGCGTGATAATTTATTATATAAATTCACTAAATTATTCGGTTTATTTTATTCCACGTTTTACATGTAAGAACTTAATATCGTATAATCTGATACGATTAGATTTTAGAAATCAATTTTGCAAAAGCAGATACATAGAGCTGCTTACTACATACTTGAGTAGTTTGATTCGTTATAACAAACTATTGCGCGCCATCAGCAAGAGAATATTGAACTTCATTATTTATATACTTATTATCGTACACTCTTTTATCACACTCAATTTCTTATTTTAACGGCGCTTTAGACGCTGCGTGCCTCGGGGCTGTCGCAGGCAATAACGAAATTTGCCTTCCCGACTTTTACTCCTCTTTGCTGTCGCTCTCCCCTTTCTCCCTTCCCTCTCCCCTCCAGCTTCCTCTATTACCATCGCTTTTTCCCTCCCCAGTCGGCGTCTTGCAAATCGCATCCGCATCTTTTTTTCTTCGCGTCGCGTTTTCGCGCGGTATGCAAATGGAACTTTCAGCGCTGAACGGCGTAATAAACGCGCGCTGCCATCGCGGCGTTTTACCTGACGACGATTTTTGTCGTGTCTCGGAGGGGAGAGAGAGAGAGGGGGGGGAAGGGGGGAGAGAGCATTGTAATCGGCCGCATTGATATCCTTTCCTCCTGGAATCGAGCGCGCCCCCCGAACTTTCGTTCCTCCACTGTTCCCCCTTCGCCTCTGTTAGTTTTCTGATCCGTTTCTTTTTTTTTTCCCTTCGCATTCGTCCCGTTCGTTTCGCGTTGCTTCTTCGACATCGGGCTTTTCAGGTTCGACTGGGTATACCCGCTGCATATACCGCGCACGTGTCCGGAATTTTACAGCAGAGCGATTAGATTTCGGATTTACCCCGCATCTCTGCGTCGCACGATATCAGGTGTATTTTCCGAGCGCGCGCGAGCAAGTACTTTCATTCTCCAAGTATACCTCGATTCTTCGGATAGCCCGAGCTTTCAAAGGGATAGCGAAAGAGTCAAGTATCTGCTCGGAAACGTGGTTCGAATTTTGTAGCTAATACAATTCGTGGACAATTCTTAAACGTTGTTCTTGCATGTGTTCAGAGAAAGGATTATATTTTACGGAATTATTTTTTATGATTTAAGTTGTGAATTAAGATAATCATCGTTATACATTAGGATTATATATTAACTTGTAAAATTTCAATATATAAATTAAAAATAATTTTCTACATATATACCAGATACAGAATTATACAGCCCGTATTTAAATCCTAACTCCGGTGTTTAAAAGCAATGCTTTATTGCGAGATTGCTTGCTCTGAGCGAGAATTAGTAAATAAATATTTATACACATGGTCATCGGAAATAGACAGAGAGATAGAGAAATAGATAGATAGATAGATAGATAAAGAGATAAATAGATAGATAGACAGATAAATAGAGAGAGATAAAGAGAGATAAAGAGACATTGAACCTCCATTATTTGCTTCAGCTTCGAAACACAATCAAATCGAACTGACGCCAGTGTCTCGATTCCTTCCGCTCACGGATCTTCTGTATTTCCGTGACTCTCAAACAACAGAGACGAAAGAAAACCGTTGCACGTGCACATACACACAAGTATACACGCGGCGCACACGGCTCCGGCGCTTAAGACGCCGGGAAAAAATTGAGGCAACGACACAAGACGCGAACGCGATCGCGAGAGCGAACGACGGAAAAAGAGAGTTCGGTTTCCCAAACGAATTGCGACTTTATGGACCAGAGGAATGCGTAGGTATCCTCATAAAACATCAAAGCGGTACGACGAGAATGATTGAAATTGTTTCCTCGACCACGGGCGCCGCGGAGAAAAGCCTTCGTACTTCCGTCGAGGATCCGTTTCCAGCCCGGATTCGTTCTAGATCCGGTCGGACGGATACGCGTCCTCTTCCGTCTTGCGCGACCAAGCCGATCCCTCACGATTGTCTTTCGCGGACAACAAATTACATTCCGTGTGCGCTATGTCATCCGCCCGCTGATTCTCTGCGCGTGTACTTCGTCGTCTCATTCCTTCACGGTTTCTTCATAGTTCGGCTCGCAATGTCCAGTCTTTGCTTCTCTTCAATCCTTGTAATATTGCGTTTAGTTTCTACGTGTCTACAAAGTATATGAGTTTCTCTTTGCAATGTCTACTATCGTTTAAAAATATTGTACTTTTAGTTTCATCGTTTAGAAGCATGCGTGGAGACGTGTTACGTATTTATTTCGTAATATCGTATTTATTTGTTATGTACATAACAGATGTAACGTGGAAAATGTATCGTTGAAATCTTAGCTCGCGGAAGCAACGGGCGCTAAAGTTTTGTCATCTTTATCGCGTTTTTATTTCCTGCTATTAAAAATCTCGGTCAAACGAGAGGAATCCTTATCGGAAAAATTGCGGAGGGAACGTTGGATATTATGCGTTGCCGAAGCGGAAAGAGACGTACTCGAAAAAAGCTTCCATCGTCCGTTCGTGGCGGCAAATTATACGAATGACGTTATCGCAGAAAAGTAATTTGGTTCCATGCTAATAGGTCGCTCTTTCTCCCCCTTTTTTTTCCGCCCCCACTCCCAATTTTCACGTCCACTCTTTCTCTGAATAATGCATAGGTTGAACTTGGGTTTGATAACGGCGCCCAAGGAGTTTCTCTCGGACCATTTGGAGACGAGAGGAGAGGAACATCATTTCCCACTTACAATAAGAGAGAGAGAGAGAGAGAGAGAGTAGCTGTTCTCCGTTTATCCAAGAATTAGTCCTCGGTCGTAAAATTGAGAGACAACGTTAAATTATCGCGGCAGAGCGCGATAATATCATTCGATCGCGTTTAACGGAATAAATCTTTCGGAGGCATAATAATCCACGGGGAAGACGAAACGGTAAAAGGACATGCGCGACAGAGTCGGTCATTCGCAATAACGCGAAATCGTTCCCCTACATTACTCAAACATGATGGATGGCCCTTGCGGCGATGAGGTGTGAGGCCACACACGGGGTTTGTCGTAGACGGGGGTTATCGGCACGCCGGCTTGTCAGGGATGACGTATCGCTCCGAAGGTATACACACCATATCTCGGGGCCCGTCTAGCTCATCCTGCGCGCCGCGCCCGCCTTCATCCGACGCGTACCACCTGGAAACCCGGCTGACTCCGTACTCAACGTGGTGGACACTTGTGCGTGAAAGGTATTTATCGCCTCAGTCGCGGCGTAAGACGAGTAAATCAATTCACTCCGCCACCCGACTATATATGTATATAGTATATACTGATCGATCGAGAGAAAAATGTCTCTCATGCGCGAAATCCATCCGCAAAAACGATAAACACGATCTCCCGGCGATGCTTAGATATTCGCAAACAGTAAACCGCACGAATATATACGGAAGTTCTCGCGCAAATGGATGATGGGCGGTATATAATGGAGACGTATTCAGCATCACACAGAAAGCGGTAAAGAGAGCGAGCGCACGTGACGTAGCATCGAATCTCCGGTGCGACTCGTTTCCGGAAGGAGATGCGGCGGCCGGGAGGGTCTGAGTCCCCTCTTTTTGTTGGGCGCGAGCCCGTAATATACATCCCACACCGCAATTCTCGATACTCCATTAAGATTTCAGCTGAATCACAATGACCGCGATGACTTCGCGCGCGCACGAGCGGCTCCGGTAAAATGAAAAGGAAAGCGATGGAGAAACTCGCGGATTTCAATCTCTGGCATGAGACGACTCCTAACCCAATCCCTTTCAACGTGACAACACGCCGGCGCCATCCATCATGCGTACGCTTCTATTCTTCCACGAGCAAATAATTTCTGGCTCTCTCTCCCTCCCCTTCGTCACCCGTGACATCCTGGACGCATAATGCTCGAGGTCAATCCGGCTCTCGGGCTCGCATAAACGCGCAATTACGGGCTACGCGGATTAGCATGACAGTGGAAATCATCGCGTCATCCGGAGGGAGATGGGAGAGGGAGGAACGGCGTATTAGACGATTACATTACCGTTGCATAGCGCGCCGCGAAGCGTCCCGGATTAATAGCGACGCCTTCGATCATACCAAGATGACATTTGCTACTGAACTATCGAGGGGAACGTCCCTTATTCCGGCAACATAGAAAGATTGCTCCTGCATCTCTCTATGTATTACACCAATCGATAACGTTAACGTTTCATGTGGAAAGTCGTTATGGATGCAACAGAGTTTATTATAAAACAAAATAATTATATTCCGAACATTATAATTATATCATCGAAACTGAATAATTTGACGAGAATATAGAAATACTTTGTAAAATTGTTTTAAATTTGCATAAAGTAAAATAATTGCTTGTCAAAATGCACGTCCAAATTTCGGAGAATTTTTTTTATCAAAAGATAAGTTTTGTGTCATTCTATTTCATTAATATGTCACTAATATAATTAACATATATATCACTAATACTTGTATGCGCGTGGAATTAGATTAGATCGTTAATTGCATCGTAACTCTCTCGTGCGTATGAATGTGTGATTACCAGAGATTAGCATGTACTCTGGGATCGATCGCGTTACATTGCTCTGTGCGTAACACAACGTAGCGAATACTGTATCATCTTCCATCATCCTAATAGATCCTGCCTCCTCTACTTGCGGAAGAACTTAACGCCGGCGCAAAAGAGAGACGAGAAATAATAAATAAATCGTCGTTTGCCGCGAGAGGCGAAATAAATCGCGTTACATCATTCCCTGATTAACGGTCGGCAGAATCGTCGTTTTCATCGTCAGACGCTGAATGAATTAGGATTTTCGCTGGTCGGCGGGCGTGACGAATTTCTCGATTCCGTCGCGCGCGGAATCGCGAGCCACGTTAATGAGACGGAAGTAATTCCCCCTCCGGGGTACTCATTCGTTCTAGTTGAAAGCCCTCCTCCTGTGGGTCGGTCATAGTTCCGGCGTAGGAATGGATTTCGCCGCGAAATTCCGGTCGTGCACTCTAATCCACCGTCTCGTCATCTCCTTCCTACCTTCGATATTCACACGAAGGAAGAACTCTCGCTGCTTTATCACAAACGCGCACTCTCTCATTCTCCCTCTGTCTCTCTTTGTCTGGAGAATTCCTTTCCTTCGCGTATTATAAATTTCCCGGATAATTAATGCGTCTTGTCTTTCCGTTATAACTTCTTCTCGACAATGCGCGTGCTTAAGCAGGTGATTGCGTATAAATTATTTTTATTAACGTATCTTTTATTATTATTTATTATTAAAGAGATACTGGACATCACATCGTTTCTGTTGCGATAATCTTAACAATATATTTGTCACGCGTATATGTTTATACCATCGATGGCGTTAGCGTGCGACGATTTATCAAATACCCTTTAGTAACGCGGGCTTTTGTCGCCGCTCGGATAATCACGGCTCGTTATATCGAAGAACGCGATGACCGGGCACTTCGACAGGTAAAAAAAAAGAAAGAGAGAGAGAGGGAGAGAGGGAAAGAGAGACAGAGAGAGAGAGAGAGAGAGAGAGAGAAAGAGAGAGAGAAAGAGAGAGAGAGAGAGAGATGTCCTTTGTCGCTCACGTAGAATATCGGATTTCGTCTGCGTCGCCTCGCATTAACGAGCGTCTATCATCGCGAATATCTCTTGTAACGATCGGTTCCGCTCTGGCGAGTTAGTCGCTCGTTAACGCTTCGTTTTATCCTACGACTGACGATACAGCTTCGCGCGATAAGCAAGCGACACGGTGTACCCATCACGACGCTGTCTTCCGATTTGATATTAGTGGGCCCGCTGCCTATGTCTCCGCCAGGTATAGACAGACGCATAAATAAAAAATCAATATATCCTTTCCCGTTCGTACATCCCTCCTTGTTTCTTCGCGCCCTTTCATCGCTCCTCTCTCTCTCTCTCTCTCTCTCTCTCGTCACTTCGAAGTCTTTCGTCTCCGCATTCTCGAGACTCTCTCCTCTCTTCCTTCACGTTCTGTTTCGCGCCCAATTTGCGGCCCATCATCGCTACGGAAGAAGCAATTTCTAACTTAAATGAAACTCCCTCTTGCTCGCGTTCGCCTACCCCCGGTCGATCGACAAGAGACGCCGGTCTTGCGTTTCAGCGAGCAAGGGTAGCGCGAACAGAGCGCGGAGGGAGGGTGCGCTGAAAACTCTTCGTAGCGAACCCATCGTAGCGAACGGCTACCCCGTAGTTACCTCGGTCGCTCCGAGACCACTTATACACGCAACTACCAATATTCCCGACAAGATTATGACGCGAAGCACCCTGCAACTATACACGCAACTTGATACATCCTTACATCGAAATTATCCATGCGATCGAATATTATAAATGCCATCCCTTTCAAACTTGCTATAAAAATGCCACAAAAATCGATATAATAAAATAAAATAATAAGTACTTTGTAATGTAGCAAAAAAGTTTAAAGCATTTTAATTAATTAAAATTTTTATTAATCATGCAATAGGTTGACGCGCTCGAAATAATGATAAAGTATATATCTTTTTTTTTTTTTTATAAAAGCGTATATAATTGTTGATTTTCGTAATGTCACGATCCCCTATGTCGCATGTTATTGTCAACACAGAGGAACACATACACAGCTGATAGTATTAACACAATACATGGATTATCTAGTGTTCACTGAGGTACATTATCCCAAAGTATCACTAAACCGCTTACAGGCTAGATATTACAATCCTGCCAAGATCATCGCGCAAACTTGCGGGAAACTGCAGCTGCGCGAGTACTCTATCCTCAGCGTCAAATCATTGCAGCGGGTGATCGTGCGGGACGAACGTCGCATTCCGAACTTTTCTTTTCCCTAGCCGTGCCGCAGAGCTACTTGCCACGAGGAGCTAGTTAACAGTTTGTTACGTCCCTGTCACTATCACGATGCAAAACCGGAACTCCCGCTAACTAGCTTCTTGCGGCACCGCTATCGCGATTATCGTTTGTCGTCCATTCAGCGTATTATCTATTACATCGTCCGTAAGCAATTCGATGGAATTCATTTTACACTGTTCCACGCAACTTTTACGAGACTAGAGATGCGCGACGCAAAACTATTTTATCTGTTTATTAAGCGCGATATACATATATATATACGAGAATTAATTCTATACCTATCCTCTTTTCGATCTTTCTGTATTGTGTATTTGAAGTATCATTTCAATTTCACTTTACGAATGAATCGAGAGATTACCTATTGAGAGCGATTACCGCTTGTTCTTTGTGCTTGCATCCTCAAGCTTTTTACTCCGATACTGATGCTGATAACTATATCGGCTCGCACGGGAGACAGTAATAAAGCAAGCCTGACAAAGAAGGTTAGCGGTGCTATCGCGTGGCTGGAAGTTGGCGAGATTGCCTGGCTGCCTCTCGATATGGCCTATGAGAGTGTAAGCGCGGCGAACTTCGATAATCTTCTCTGCAGCGAGCGGCCCAGGGCCCAAGTTTGGCAATCAATGCGAAGTAACAGTTTAATTAAATACGGGGGTAACCCTTCACCGACTCCGGGCACGCTTGCACGCCGAAGACAGACTAATCTCGGCCGCGTCGTCTCAACGGCTCCAGCTGGTTTCAACGAACGTGAGTGTTCGATGGACTCGCAAATCCGATCGTCGTCGTCGTCGTCGTCGCTCGCGTCCCACTGGCTCTCCCTTCATCCTTTGCTCTTTAGATCGCGACACGTTAAACTTTGCGGTCGGTAAACAGCAATCGAACGAATACGATTTCGGCCGAGATTAAGCTGAAATCAGTTCGAAAGACCGCTTCTCTCTCTCTCTCTCTCCGAGTATCAAAAGTTGCGCTGAATTCGCAGATTTCTGTAGATCTAGGTTATCGATAAGATAGAATATAAACACGATTTCTCTCCCCTAACTTGTCAGTTTTAATACGATCTGTTTGATCGAATCGGAAGATAGTCGATTTATTGATTATGCGCGTTTTTTGTAAGGGACTTTGAAGAATTATTTTGCTATATTGATTTTTATTTATGTCTTAAATGAAAGTATTATTAATCAGGTCTCTTTTTAGTACATGTGTGATATTTTTTCACTCGTATAAAGCTCAATACAAAATTGTAAATATGCATGTTCTTGCACGTTTTTCTGATTACTGAGAATAGTACGATTCAACGCACAAAATGCATTTTCTTTTACGAATATCTATGAAATACATGTATGAATTAAGCGAAGATTCGCGTAATAAGGGAAGCGCATGGTACACGCTCGTGCAGCAATATATTTGTGAATTATGATGATCAGGTTTTAACACGCGCGAGCTTCCGTCCTTTTAATATGTTGAGCGGAGAAATTCTACATCGGTGACGAAGTATCCTTACGTGAGACCATTATCGAAAGCGCCTCTCAGGCTAGAATGTTATTGATACGTAGACGTAAGAGTTCGCGCGCAGGGACGATCGGGGTTCCCTTCGAGAGTATTATGTCCGTGGTGAACGCGCTCCTCATCCATTTTCCATTCTCCTTTCCGTTTTTTCTTCCCGCGACCGCCATGTTTATGTATGTCCGGCTGATTACCAAAAGCACGGGGATACGCAACTGTTTGTCTCCTACGCCCGGCGGCGACAGTAGCGAAGT
Source organism: Lasius platythorax (assembly GCA_963971435.1). Lineage (NCBI taxonomy): Eukaryota > Metazoa > Arthropoda > Insecta > Hymenoptera > Formicidae > Lasius > Lasius platythorax. The sequence goes on from OZ020536.1 coordinate 7,401,858, forward strand.
AGTCGAGGGTCACGCTCGAGAATACGAGGGTTTCTCTCTCATATTCGAGCATCCTCCTTCCTCTTCTCTTCTTCGTCACTTTCTTATCCTCCCTTCTCTGCTTGCAACAATCCCCGCTACGCACCCCGCTCCCTCACGATGCCACGAGCAAGTTTTATACCCGGGAGACGTCTCCTTTCCCACGCCTGATTTCGATTCTCGAAACTTTGCCACTTCGCGGTCTTTCGTTCGATCGCGCCCTCATGCGTCCCCGAATCCCGCTATCCTTCCCTACGCTGCTTCCGGAACCCCTTGAGTCTCTTCTTCGCTTGTTTACGAATTACCGGACTCATTTCCATCCCTCTGTCGTCTTTCTCTCTCGCCCGGAATCTCGTTCGAGCATATCGGGAGAAAATCAACTTCTCCCGTATGTTCCGTAGTAAATGGATCGCCACGAGGCAGAAGATCCGCAAGGCATTCGGGCAATAAAGAGACTCTGTCGTCGGGTCTTTATAGTACTCTTTGCCTTAGTTCGCAAGGGAACCATTACCGCTATTACTTCAGCGAGTTCCTGACATTTTGCAGCAGCCAATGCGTATAGGTGCATTTATCGCGCACATCCACACATTAGAAAGTATATATATATAGTACGCTATTTGATGATGTAAGGATATCAAATATTATGAAAAACAAAGAAAATTATTCTCTATTATTATTCGAAGTATACACATAATTATGAATTCAACATCTTGTGCATCGAAATTGCGGTTTTAATATCCGTATTATCCGTAATCCATCAACAAGAACGATGTCATAACTGGCATCGGAATTATACACCGATGAACGCGTTGTTAGCTTGAATATTGCTTGACGAGAAGTACTCTCTCTCTCTCTCTCTCTCTCTCTCTCTCTCTCTCTCTCTCTCTCTCTCTCTCTCTCTCTCTCTCTCTCTCTCTCTCTCTCTCTCTCTCCCTCTCTCTCTCTCGCATGAAAAGGTTTCATCGCTCGCTCAATGAGGTTGGCGTTATAGTACATTCTTTATAACTGTAAACATTATTGTGTCAAAATAAATTCCGACGTTGTTTTCATTATTAGCGAATCGGGGGATAATTCCTGTACATTTTTTCGTTATTAATAAACAACCGATAGTCGCGAATTTAATATCAAATTTTCATTTATTCAAGCAACATTGAGAGAAGATAAATAACGAAAAAGCGTATTTACTCACCGTTATGAACGAGCAGCGCAGAATCACGAGCGACAGTGATAAGGTCACTATCAGTAAGAGTTTCGTCAGATGCGTTACCGGAAGTAGGTGTGTCACTGAGGCCGGCACCACTGCCGGGCATATGATACAGGGGATGTTGCTGTTGTTGCTGTTGATAGACGCGCTGCTTGTGCTGACTGGTGTTGTAATGATTATGGTGCGATTGGTTAGTTTGATGATTATTTTGCGGATAGGCGCGGCTACGCAAACTAGAGGTATTATCTTCACCCTCGCTGCCACTTAGACTGTAGGCCGGATAGAGCCGTCCCTTCCCTGAAACAATTAAAAAATAAGAATAGCTATGGTCATTAATTTTCTTTCGATTTAATTTCTAGTACAATCTGACAGTTTTTCAATATCAATAATAATATATAAGTTGCAGTCTCGTCAATCTTTAGAAACTTGTTTCAATATTTTAATCGGAAATGATATTGCCAATACGTGAATATTGATTATTTTAATTAATAGGATCTCGATATAATATATACCATATTCCTTTGATTATTTTTCTGATTATTTATAATGAGTTTTGTGTTTTTTATAATAAAGTATTTTTTTATAACAAATGTATTATATAAACATGTTGTAGAATTTTCCTGAAAATCGCTGTCAAAATATCACTAATTATTTTCTGAATAACCGGAGGTTTTTTGAAGGAGATAACAGAGTTGAATAATAAATAAGGCAATCGCTGTTAAATAAAAATTGCAGTTTCTTGAAGAAAACGATTTAAAAACTTAAAAAAAATAGAAGCAAAAGTAAAATTACAAGTTCGATATTATATGTAGATATAATATCGAATTTATAATTCTACTCTTGTAATTCTACCGTCGCAATCCTGCGTTGATCGTGTCGTTAAATGCGCCGAGATTTATGTAAATTTGAAAATCAACATGAGACCCAATAAAGCTCGATAATCTGCTTGATAAGTCACACATGTCAGAGGGTGCCGATACAGATAAGCCACATAAACATAGACCTTGCTCCATCGGGTTCGAAAGCCCTTTCCCATGAAGCCCTTTCCCGACCCTTCTTATCAGCGGATTAGCTTATCCGAATTTTTTTTTTAATGACCTCTCACTTCTTTTTGGGTTAATAGAAATTTTAAGGGTCCCGGTCGTATCGCTCGTCTCTCTAAATTGGTTCGTTACGGATTTCGTTAAATTACGACACTTCTGTCACGAGAGAAATCTTATCTTTTGACCCTTTTGATTTCGAAATGTATGCTTGAACTTTTATCTCGTTACATATAGAAATTTATTAATTTTTACTATTGAAGCATATGCGAACAGCTGCATAATTGACGACTATATTATTCACAACGGAATGTGGCGTCCTTGCTTACAAGTAACGAATGATCTAGTTAATCTCTGTTGTGTAAAAGAGAATGACTACATCTGTAATACCGTAATAATAATTTTGTTAAGAGCAATAAGCGTAATTGTCGTTTCGCGGCATTTTGCGAAATATTATCAGTTTGTGTGGATATAACTGTGAAAATGAGCTTCGCGCGTTTTCAATAAGGATGTAAGTATCCATCGTACTATTACTATTGATTTTAGCGTTGCTTCGACGATCGCCGAAGTTACGCTCCTAACTCGTACATTTGTCACGCAAGTCGGACGAGCACATCGAGATCTTACGACATTATAATTTCCGTCAGCGACAACGTTAGTTCAGTGATTCGTAGATAATAGCGCCGCTTACAGATCGCTGTGCAAATGATTCATAGCACTAATAGCACGACGCGCGTTAATATTAATTGAGAATCGCGGCGCTCGGCCCGATCGCATCAATTATGAGAACGACGCGAAAGTAATGCGCTGAACAATTCGATTCGCGGCCGTATAAATTCGTTTTGACCCTTGCATTATATACATGAGCGTGATAAATAACGCAGCGTGTAATTAACGTAGGACGGAATGAATGTTTATCTGTCTGCGCAGATGCCTTTATTACGCTCCTGGCACATGTATACGCACCGTGTGTGCGTGTGTGTGCGTGCATGTATAACGTCACATAAAAGCAACATTATGCGTTTCGCAAATTGCGTTACCAATAGCGCAGGAGTGTCCTGCTGTATAGCTTTTTCCTACTCGAACTCGATGCGCGTTCTCGGCGGGTTAATAAATTAATAATGCGACGCATCTCTGATGCATTGGAATCGCATAAAAGAGTGAGTGCGTCCCGAAAAGCTCGATATTAATTTCGTGATTAGAGATGAAAAGAGTAAGTATGTAATTACAGTATAACTAAGAAATGTAATTGTACTTCGTTGAAATTTTGATCGAAATTTCGAAAATTTGGATCATAATTTGAGTCAAAAACTCTCGGAGGAAGAATCACGGAAATTTTTAAAATTATATCCGCAGAGTATGCACAGCCACAGCGTTACTTATATCTAGATTTTTCGGCATTGTTTACAATTCACGTGATGCAAACGGTTTACGCGGTTTTACCTATCGGACTTGTTTTTTTAATCCAGCACTTGGCGAACGACCGCAGGGGAACGAGAAAGAGAAAAAGGGGGAGAAAGAAGGAGAGAGAGAGAGAGAGAGAGAGAGAGAGAAGCTTGTGCTAAAAAAAACTGCGTAGTTTAAAACAAACGCGCCTGGTCTCGCACGCATTCACGAGCGACCCATCGATCACCTGGTACACGTACATAGGAAATAACGGCGATCGGCCAAAATTTTACGGTGTAACGCGAAAATCGTTTCGCAGTTTGTCAAGCGGTCGAGTCTTCCGGCAGTTCATTGTCTCACGTGTTCGCCGGACATAAAATATGCATCGCTCGTAAGTAAAGAGTCATCGGGGCTATCTGGCTACCTGCAGACTCTGCGCGATTTACTTTGTATATCTGCATCTATATAGATGCTTATATATAAATTTAATAATAAAGTATTGAGATATACTTTTGCTCACATTCAATGTCCAATAAATCAAGGAGAAAAGATCGTTCAATAAGAGATAAATGAAGATCAATAAAATGCTATAAAACTATACGGAAGGTAATAAAATTTAAATAGACATGGTCTTTTTGCGGGGTGATATTGTAAATAAAATATTGCTGACGCGTTTTATTCATACACGTGTATCAATTCTTACCAATCTAACAGAAAACATTAGAAATATGTACGATAAAAATATAATATCGTAAGGAAAGGTTTGAACTTTCGATATTGCTATTTTGTAAAGATATTTTGTATATCTTGGCATTTCCGGGAAATAACGGCCAATGAACTTTTATTTGTCGCCTTAAAGTGTCAGGTCAGTTAATAAGTTACGATAACAAACCGTGCAACTGTGCGGCGATATCTATACACTGCGATAACGTGGCGATAGTGACAACAATAATGATAGTAATAATCGTAACAACAACCTTTACGCTCGTAACACGCGTTGAAACCTTGTGTCAATACGACGGACGTTAACTGGCGATGACAGGAAAGAGCCACGATTACAATTAGAAGTATAGTAGCCATAAAAAGAGACTTTAACCGACATTTCCGACATAAAAGAATCATAAATTTTCACATTTTATTTTGTTTTGCAATTAATGCGAGCTAAGTGAGTAAAATTAATTGAAAAAATGTTTGCTGTATCTGTTTTAATATATTCTTACAAGATTATTTGACAGAAAGATCGGATATGCTGGAATTATAATATTAATTTATGTCTTACTTTGCAATGTTTCTCTCTTATAAAATTCTTATAACTTAATTTAATTTTTTTAATTAAAAAAAAGTTGTTCTTAAATTATACGTCATTTTAAAAGAATAATTAATTCTAGATTCATAAATTTATCGTGGCAAAATTTGTAATAAATTGGTATTATCAATATTGTGTTGTCGATACTGAATTAACATGCATCGTCGCTTCTACAAAATAATAATGAAATAAAATTTCAATATGCACTTTGTTGCATGGTCGCATCATTAGATCTTTATACGAATGTTATTGCCGATTGTACCATTCTTTATGAAAATCGTTCTCCGTAAATACACGTCCGTCGCGTACACGAACGCGCAGTTGGAAATAATCGATAAGTTTCCACTTATCTGTAAGGGCACGTTAATAGCACCTACCCACAGTTACGTTGTTATAAATATAACTATGGCAGGTATGGATAACTAAGTTCATGCAAGTTGTTCTATTCTATTTCACTTTCTTGCCATCGATAACAAGCGTTAACAAAAGTTGTGTGACAACTATATCTTTATAAAGCACGAGTCGCACGCCGCTGTATTCTTGATGGCTAACAGTCGACATCTACTAATAATAACTAATGAATATTTTATAAATTATTGATTTAAGTAATTTGTACGGCAACTTTTGTAAATTTGAAAAATTGTAAATGCGATTCATGACAAATTATCCTAAATTGGATATATTATAATAAACTGTTTCTTTTCTTGCGCGATAGTGAATCTATTTAATAATCTCCGAGTTGTTAAAGTTTCTCCATGTTCGAGGGTGCAGCGGCCGATATCGCGATAATAACTTTAAGTGCGCCAAATTTTTACGGGTCTTCACTCTCCTTAAATCGGCTCCCGTTCAATTTATTATTCATGAAAAGCATGAAAACTCTTAGCGAGGACGTGAAGTTTAACCTGTCTCTCTGTCGTCGCGGGCGCTCGCAAGTACGTACCTACGTACTTCTCGGTCCGTTGACTTTAGATCGATACTCGAAGCACGCCTCGCGCGCAGAAATGAGACACGAACAGGCAAGTAGCGAGCGATCGATGCGCTCAATAATTTTCTCTAAACGTCTGAGATGGCGGCCGGACATCAAACAGGCATCACGCCGTCTCTGACGGATCCTTCCAAGCGATGTTTTTTTCACACGTCGAACGTTCCGAGACGACGGCTACTTTGTAATAAACCGGCTCTTCAACATTATTTTTAACCGTTGACGCGGGTCCATGCTTCGCGGAACCAGTTTCAGTTAGTTTAGCTTGCATTCGACTCGACGCGTCCGACTCTGCCCACTTTTCTCCTCGGTAATCGATCAAATCTTCGGCGAAATTGCATTTCCCTGCGCCCGTCAATGGTGAAAGGTAACCGATGCGAGCTTCTCATTTGCATTCCCGCCTAATGGCGTTCCGAAAAAGGGCCTCGCAACGCTCTCGCTTTGCATAAGCTAATACGCGAACGAGTACACACGGGCGGCGATGCTTTACGAGAATAATTCCGAATTTGAATAAAAAGTGCCGACGAAATGAATGCGAATTCTGCCCTTACTTCTCTCTTTATCGGGGTCGCAAAAGTTTCGCGCGCACCTATTCGGATTCCCGCGAGATACGTACGATATAATGAAATACCACCATCGCGCATTTTTCCATCGCGAAGCGCCTTTAATGCCCGTGTCTCGCTGACATTCGACATTTCTTTTACAGCCCATTTTTTTTACGGGATGCGCCTAGCTAGCGTCGCCGTCTTTCGAGGACAAGGTTCCTATTTGTACGCGTCTCGCCTCTACGTCAGTCCAGTAACGATGCCTATATATCTCGCCCCTTCATTGCCACTTTCTTGCAAGATCTCTTACAGCAGTCTCATGCAAATTTCGCGCGGGGGTCTCTGCCCCGTTAAACCCGAACGGCGTAATCTCGAACTTTACGATCCACCAACTTTACCCTCTTTTTTTTTTTCGCGCAAACATCTCGAAACGAGCCGCGTACCGTAATCCCGAGTTTTACGTCTTCTAGCAGGCACGGGAATTTCCTTCTCTTGCTTCCTTTCTCTCTCTCTCTCTCTCTCTCTCTCTCTCTCTCTCTCTCTCTCGTATTTGTACGTTCTCGTTCTCTTCTACCTAGAGATGAAAACCAGTTTCAGGGTGACGCGCATATTGGAACTGTTGACATCGGAATAATCAGTCGCTGCAATAATACGAACATCTGATACCGATAATCTTGCCAATATTGGCAATGTCATACTAATATCGTGGCTAAGTAATCAACGGTTTCCTATAATCATGTGGACTAGAGTCCTTTAGTTGCCTACACGCACGTATGCATACGCGTGCATATCACCCTTGAGTAGAGATACAATACTTGAGCTGGACAATTAAGTAAAACTTAATATAAGATATGGAATTTTTTAAGTATGTATAATGATTCTCGGCTAATCACTTCTGCTTCAGTAAAAATTATTTGAAAAGAGCACAAAAACAGGTCTAAATATACGTTCTTTAAATTATGAAAGATGTATTTCATGAATTTATTTCACATTATAATTCTCTTAATCATCTCGTCAGATATCTTAATTATACAAATTCCACATATGTCTGCTGTGCGTAATTGATATGGAGAGTAGGACGCAAAGATTGAAGGCAAAACACAACCTATTGTACAATCCAATAATAACATACCGTAATTCTGTCGACTTGAAAAGCTCGCAGAAACGATAGACAGCCGTTGTACGACCACAAACGATGATATATTTATCGATTTTTATCGGCAGCTATTCACTTTTCATTAGGAGCGGTTACCATCAAGATCGTTTCGCGTTCATATTTCGTCTCCGTTGTCTCGCTCTGTTCCTCGCACGGCTCCGTGCAAGTACGACATTAAGCGTAAATAATTGGCCCCGTGTCAGTATATCAGCTGATGATGCACCGAGGAAAGGTTGCGCGCGAACACGCGAGGTCTGTGCAGGTCGTGTATGTGTATCACTATTGCACGTTGTCCGATTTTCATGGACTCAGTGATACCTTGTGCGACGAAGTTTTTATTTGTTTTTTTTTATTTCCTTTATCTTGCGTCTCGTCTCCAAGATGTGCGAATTTCGCGTTCGCGCGAGATTACTTAACTCTCAGCATTAACGATTTGTAAGCGTATCAAAGCGATGACTATTTGTCCAAATAGATATATTGCGTAATTTATTTATTTGAAGGAATCGAAGCGATAGAGAAATGGAAATTTGAATTTACTGTTTTGTGATATTTATGGGCGACAATTATTTCCTTAACGACGCTTATTGAATATATCTCGCATTGCATTTTAAACTTTTCTCGCTGATATGTAATTTATCATTATTATTTTCAAAGTAAGAAAACGAAGTAAAGGCCTCTTTAGACGATTTATAATTTGCGACAAAATTGAAGACAGAATTCTATTTATAATTTTATGCGTCACATGTTTCTTTCTATGTATTTCATGTGTTCAAATGTGTGTGTTTTTTGTATAATATGACCAATAAAATTTAAAAATAGAATTTTGTCTTGAATTTTGTCGCAAACTTATAGATCGTTTAAATAGGATTTATACATGAATCGAATAATTCAAGCCGGAAACAATTGATATAGAGTGTGGAATAATACAAGAATCGTCAGATTGAATAATTTAGATAATGTAAAGCTATGTACCAATTCGTTAATAATTAATCAGAAATACGGGAAACAGAATATTTGATGAAATTATTTCACAAAATGGTAAATAAAATTTGGCATAAAGTAATGTTTCGGAGCGACAACAAATCAACTGTGGCACTGGTGTTTGTTTATGTTGCGTACATGCTAGTATTATTATGTAGTAGTATTCGCGCAGCGAAACTTGAAACGTCAAGTAGTGACAGTTTTCCGCTTCGTATGTCGCTTTTTGAAACACTTGATCATTTTCTACGAACAATTAACGATTATCAGTCCGTATGATTAACTTTACAATTAAAGATTCGTAAACAAGGTGATAATTATTTATTGAACAAATTTCGCGCATAATTTATTCACTCGAAGTAAAAGTCGAAGTGAGATAGTAGAAGGGAATTATAAATTACTATTTTGTTGCAACATATGTATTTACAAGCAATAATTATTTTTTTAATGATTTGTGTGTATATATTTCTTATATTCGAACATATTTTGCATCGCGCTTAACGATCGATGAGAGATCGAAATAACGGGGTTTAAATTAATAATATGAAAATACACGGCATATATACTGAAAAAAAAATTTGGTTGAAAAAGGCAAAATTTGTTTTGCCCAACTAAATTATTTAGTCCGATACGTTCAAATAAATATAACTAAAATATTACAAAATAATTTGTTGATGTAAACAAAGCATTATTCAATCATCAAAACAGAGAGTTCAGTACAACGATGTACAGTTGCTACAACAGAATATTTTTTTGAACGTATTCAACTAAATTTTTTTTTCAGTGCACATATTTGGTACTTATATTACATAATTTTATAATATAATATATTTTATAATTTATTATATAATAAAGAAAGTATTTATAACCTCAAGGCGTACAACTAGACCTGTACAATTTGACCTGAGAGAAGAAGGCGGTCTAAGAAACATTAAGCGACGGCGAAGTAACTTTGGAGTAAATCAATTATTTGTATTTTTTCTCTAATTCGCGTGCGCGCATCTTTTCCCTCTTATTTTTTTCCTTTTATTCGTTTATTTGGGCAACTTAACAAAAATTAGAGAAAAATACTTTTTACCTTATAAAAGCTTATACTTAAAAATAAAATAGTTTTTTTTCGGAAATTATATAACTATTCCATTAAATATCTGTTTATTATTAAACATCAAATTTTATATTCAATATGTACAATAATAATTTTTTGAAATATTAATGATTTTGGATGCTGCTATAATTTACACTTTATAATTGTATGTTACAGATCAACACGCAAAGCGTTCTACTTAGGTAACTCCGCTGTTGCGCATCGATCGGTGAGTGAAAGACATTTATTTTATGGTTAATATTATTATATGAAAAAAATGTTTTTTAAAAATAGCTGTATATTGCGAAGAGATGATAAAAGTAAGCATTACATTTTACGAAATATCCCCTGCGCCGAAATATAATAGGTACTAGTTTTTATTGAAAGTCCTCGATCCGCGCACGAAGAAAACCGTAAGCCTCGATTCGAGCGATATCGACATAAGCTCTTTCCATTTAGCGGGCGAATAGAAATCGAGGAAGTGAAACGTACTTTCCGTCTCGTCTCGGGAATGCTATCACTGGCGCAAATCGATTAATCCAAAGACGATTCTGGCGTCCTGGACAGTGTGCCCGCTCGGCCGCCATTACCAGAAAGATCGTGAAACATCCGATCCAATCTCGCAATGGACGCCACTATCCTATCAATGGTGGTGCAATCTTTTTATCTGTGATGTAATCCAAGATAACGGGCTTTTACCGGAGAGCGGGTCAAACGACGAAGTAGAAGTCTTTCTATACGGTAATCCGATGAACTGCGGCCATTCATACAAGAACAATATCCCCATTGTGTTTATGATCCGTTTCGCGTAAAAAAATGATAGATTAAATGATCTAGCGGTATCAATAGTGTATTAGCATCAAACATAATCGTGCTGTTACGTATCGTGACGAGAAACGATGATGTGAAATATGTAGTATGCGCAGCATAAATTTTCATAATAGATTTAATAAACGAATTCTCACACACACACATACAGAGCATATGTAGCACGAAATCCAGATTCGCTAATAATACAGTGACGATATCTTTCAGTAATAAATTTTAAACGCGGATATTGTCTGCGTTTACGAAATAACCAGTTAACTGTGAGCTAATTAAATTATGTCATTAAATTACACGCGACTAATCTAGTAAGACAAATTGTCGTTCCAGTTTCCAGCAAGTATGTTACGATATCTGCATAGTTGTCTATTTATATTTTCGACTATAATTATTGCTCCACATAAATATTAATGTGCATTTGTACTGTACGGTAAGCGGTAGAAAAGGGCTAGTTACCTGACTCGTAACTAGCACGACAATGAAAGTTTACCCCACGCTTGTTACTGAAAAATATTTTATAAGTACGTTATCTGTGCGTGTCGGAACGCCGTATAACGTCATGTCACGATATTCCGTGTTGCATAATATCATCCACTTGCATGCGCAAATATATAAAACAAGCGATACGTGAAATTGAGCCTGTTACGAAGTCATGAGCCGCGCAGAGACACGCCAGTTTTATTACGCTCAAAATTTCATAATGCCGAAAAATGATAGCATAAAAATCAACTATTTGCAATTTTGACCTATTATTCGCAAAATTATACATCTCTCTTTATACGACACTACCGTTCCTTGTCGACGCGTACAATAATTTTCGCGCATCGCGAGAAATACATGCATTATATTTATGGAAGTATAGATTACCACATGGATGCACATACGACACACGTGCAGCGTCCGGTTGCGGTAACACGGGAATTATGATGATATTATAGGGGTTAACCTAATCCGCGTTGAAGGCTAGGAAGAAATTTACAAGCCTTCATATATACGGTACGCGCGAATACTCGATATATACGAACGGAGTCTCCATGGTGGCCACAATGCTCCCCCATGGTAACCCGATAATGTATTATGGATACGTGAAATTCGAAGAGAATCTCGTTCGCCGCAGCGCCGGAAAACAGAAAACGTTTGAGCGAGTATCCGCGTATACGAGATGGTTTAGCTTTTTCTTCTCACGTTTTTTTTATCGCGATGTAATCACAATACAAGTCTTGATCCATTTCTCTTCAATAAAGAAATATGAGATCAAATTCACTCCAAATAAAATGTGATATAATTGTTATACATAACATAAATATATATGTATGTATATATTTTTTATTCATCTACTTAAGGTGTGAAAATCGTAATACAATTGAAATAAAAGTAATTTCTCATGAGAATATAAATTGGAAATGTAGAATAAAATTTTTTCGTATGAGACTTTGCTTTTAAAAAAATTAATTTGGAAATTGATAAAATACTCTTAGGCTTCTTTGTGCAAAACATAAATGTGTTAAGTTTCATAAATAATTTTTCTCGAAAAAACATCCTTATATGAAAAGATTTTATTCTACATTCTCGACTTATCTTTATACGAGAAATCACTTTATTTCCGCAGATTTCTGATACATCTATATTTATATTAAAATTAGGCTAAAATTGATAATTTTTTTCACGTAACTCGCAACAATATTTTAGGATATCTTTTATTTTTTGAAATTAATGACTCTGTTCCACGCTTGCGCGATATTTAGTCTCTTTCTCTCTCTCTTTCTCTCTCTCTCTCTCTCGCATATGTCACACTATAAAATCGAAAATTTATATGCAAGGTATTTTTCGTGATGTAAAACTCAAAGTGCCGAAAGATACATTTCGATACTTGCAGCGTATGGGATACTAACCCGTACAAGACTTATATAAGGGTTATTCGGACGTGCGGTTTAATGTTGCGCGTAATACGTAGACATCGTTTGCTGCTGAAAGCACGTGTTTACGTATGGTTTATTCGATAGTAAAACTTATCGCGTAGACCTCATCATCGCGAGCAAGAAGGAGGATCGTCCGTTGGTAGAGTTGCAGGACGTTGTTATACGTTGGGGTAAGAATTTTTACGATTTCCATTCGCGGCGGACTGCGGTAACCCAATTACAAAATCACTAAGCTTGTTAAGCGTTAAAACCCCGTAAGTTTGTTTAGCCTGGGGCCGCTCGGTGGATGGACGGACAAAAGTAAACAATGGGACGCGGGAGAGGGTGGGAAAAGGAGGCAACGACGGAAACGGAGGAAGAAAAGGAAGCAAGAAAGAGACGGAGCGAGCGGGAGGATAATTCGGTTAGCGATGAGTCGCGTTGTTACGCGGCACAGGATATATATTGTGTCCATTAACGGTATGCACGCACAAACCTAATTATAATGGACCCCTGTAACCGCCGCGCCGCGTCGCGTGATTGGTAACAGTGCTTTTTTGCTTTTAACAATGCTACCGAATAGAGAATCTCCTTTATGCGCGTCCATCCTGCGCGTCAGAAGATTATTTGTACACACGAGGGTGGCATAGATCGTGATGAGCGCGCGATGCATTATGCCCGATATGACGCAGACCATAATTGAATGTCGAATTACGCGCTACCGATAGATACCACTAATAACATTTGCATTTCGCTGTTACTTCATTCATCACATAGGGAAGGTTCTTCAAAGCTATTTACATTGTACTCAAAATCAAAGCTTATCAAAGAGGAATCGATATAATCGTAACATCAAGTATAAGCCGAGACAATATTTATAATTTGACGAAATATTCAACGAAATTAGAAAAGAGAGACTTTTAACTGCACTTTATTAATGCGTCTTTTGCTGATGTTAGTAATTTTAATCATATATATATTTATACTAAAGGGATCTCTTTTTCCCGTCTATACACAAATAAATAAAATAAATAAATAAATTTAAAATAATTAAAGAGATACAATCGCGTGTTCATTCGGACGCGCAATTAAATAGAGTTAATCGAATTGCAATTTCTGTCCGATCCACGAATTTGTCGATAATTGATTCTGTCGCCGGCGACACTGATACACGTCCACCCATAAACCATTTTGTCTCGGCGCGGAGGAAGAAGCGCCAGGGTTATCGAGAAACACGATTTCTCATCCCTCGCTTCTCAACGAGATGCTAACGAACCTCCCGCATCTTTTTTCTACGGCGCGGAGGTAACTCTTGGTGACAGGTCGATCGATCGGCCGGTGGCGCGTCAAAGATGCCGATTCAGGGAAGAAAATCGACTTGGCGATATCGATGTCTCGATAAGTACGGCTCGCTGATGCAAGACCTCGCGCGAGCCCAGCACGAGGGGGGGTCAGAGGTCAAAGGCGGGAGGCATCAATCAAAGTTTTCGCGCGATTTATCCCGAAGGCTACGCCATAACGAGGCGGATCGTCGGGCGCTATCAGCTTTTTTTTTCATAACGTATCCACGGTCCCCCGTCTCACGTTTTGCCCGAAAACCGGTTTCCCTTCTCGCTCGTCGTCACACAACATCTGTGGCATCTCGCTGAGACATCCGCGTCCTCGCGACACCGAGGACTCGGAAACGACGACAACTCGGGCATCCTCTTGGGACCGATTAGTTTCCTTCGTCGGAAGTCGACGCTTACGCGCTATTATTGGCGCGGAAAAAAATACGAAGAAATCACACGCGGACGTCGCGTCTCGCGGGATCACTTTTTTTTTTTTTTTTTTTTTTGTAAGGCAGTAGCGACGAAATCATAGAGGCCGGTCGCAGGGATCCAAAAGGAAGACGTCCGCGTGCGTCGGACATCATCCCCCTCGAACGGTCTCTGCCCGAGGATGCGGAAGTCTCTTCCGTTTCTTCACTATTTGTGCAAGTGCGCGTGACGCTAGGATTGTTTTCCCAGCTCCTCTCTTTTCTTCCTTCCTCTCGTGAGAGATCCTCGGGATCTCCTAATGCGTTGCACGTTCTCGGCGTCGCGCCGATCTCTTTCCGATGTTGCGACAGCTTGCAGTGAGGTACTAACGGCGTTTTGTGTTTCCTTTTTGTGACAAACGCAACTCTGTCGGATCTCGTGCCACGATAGAGTAGACACCGAAATTCAACCTTGGCATATCTTTGTTTTTTTACGCGCCGTGATGTATTTTAATTTCAATAATGGATCTTCTGGAAACTATGAAATCGGCCTTTATATATTATTGCATAAGTATAGTAGGCAAAAAGTAAAGATGAAACGGACAAGCGCGACATGCTTCGCAAAAGATACTTTCTAATCCTAAACCTCTCGTAACCTAGTTTCACACACACTGCTGGCATTCGTCATAACATAAACCGTCGTCCCATTGCGTTTAAAGTTCGCTCACTGCGAGACACTTTCTCATTCGTGTTTTTTATTTGTCCCGGTAATATCACGATACTAAGTGCCTGCTTCGTCACGTGGGTAAATAAGGGATGGCCGACTACCGTTCGCCCTCCGTCGACGCTTTAATGCGCCGGGGCTATGATCCTTGTTTGAATAGCGTTACAAGCGCGTCCGTAACAATTTTTTCTCTTTACCACGGGAACGAGACAGCGTAAGCGCTGGAATGGTAGTCATCGGTGAAAACCGCGGCTCCTCTCGGATTTCGCGAGATCCTTTTAAATTCCCGTTCAGACCGGTAAATCGAGATGTCGTCTCTGCTGTCGAACGGTATGTAGGTACATATTGTGAAAGGGTATGCGCGCGATTGCGAATGGTTTACAATCAGGATTAGCTGAATATTTTTTGTACAATATTGCATATTTTTCTCTTTATCGATACAATGCAGTATCTAATAATGAATATCTGTTGCAGAGATGGGCAAAAATAGTATTTAAAATACAAAATAAATACAAAATATCTATGTAAGCTACTTTTCTCTTGCTAGATTATCAATGGTTAACGAGAAATAATAATTTATATTTATGATAATTAAAATTCTATTTGAAATATTTTACGAATAAAAAAAATGCTTTAAATATGTATTTCTTGTTTGAAATTTCAAGTAATATCAATTGAAAAAAATTATAATTTTTCTCAGTATATTTGAAATTATTTGAAAATATTATTTTTACGAATTTGTTTCATTCTATTTATTTATCCCTTGACGGCTTATATGTCTTAAATCCGTTTCTGTTTCTATTTTATTAAATTTTATTAATTATTTCTGTAAATTTTATACCATTATTTCCAAATTTCTTAAATGTTTTCTAGAAACACAAGTCTGTCACTTTCTTCTTTTTCGATATATTTCTTATACGAACACTTAACAGTTAACTTGTAGTGCGATTCAACAAACCGGGCTCAATTTCGACCTATGAAAGTGATGACGCGATCGGCATACGGCTTCGATTAGGAATAACCTCCCCCTTCGCGAAGGGGGGAATGACTTTCTTTTTACAAGAATCAGCTTAGGGAAGAAGAAGAAAAAGAAGAGATACCCGGCCGCCCCCGCCAGTTCTCTACACGTATACGCGAAACACATACAAATTCTCTACCCACACCCGTGTCGGAATATAAGATTACGTACGTATGTAGGTACGTACGCGGGTTCCGGTTCACAAAGCACGTCCCTCCTGTATCCTATTCGTCGGTTATCTGCACAGTCTAAGGCGCATGCTGCGGCGAGCCTTTGGATTTAGTAGATATCTCTTTCCCTCTCTCTAAATCCCTCTCTTTCGAAGCTGACCGTCTGTTAGTTACGTGGGCCCTGGGTATCCTCACATAAATTTCTGTATCAGACAATGGGTAATTGTACGCGATCCACCCCCGACGTGTGTGCGCGCGCCAGTGTGCTCGACCTACCTGCCTGCACGAGCGAGCGAAGGAACGGCTGTAACACGCGTACGCTTTCGCGTTCACACGTGATATATGTATGTATGTACGTATACACGAGGCGAGCACACATATATACACACACATACACACACACACACATATACATAGACCGCGGCGCGCCCGCAGCGAAGTGTGAGTGGGCGTTGCTCTTCGAGATGCCAGATCCACCGTGCAGATAGTCCAAGTACAGTCTGAGTTACGTCCTCTCCTTCGCCCTCTCTGTGTATATCGGTCTCCCTGTCCCTTCCTCCGACGTTTCTCTCCACTAACTCCTCTCTTCTCTTTCTCGCGGCTTTCTCACCGTGCTTGCGTCTCTTCCTCACCCTCGATGCCAAAAGCCACTCCGGCGGCATCACATCGAATTACCTTGGCCTTCGCGTACTTGGCGGATTCTTGCGAGATAGGAAGAAAGAGATGGAAGAGAGCCGGAAATGTGAGAGAAATCGATTTAAATGGCACTACATCCCGAGCCGCGTTATATTTAGATCGGATAAGACCGCATTCCGGAGATCTGCCCCGATTGCCATCCCTATATTTCGACGCATTATATATCATCCCGGCATTTTAGTTGTACGAGTCCAGCTCGCGCCATGTGAATTGTTTCACAAAAAATCAATTCGATGCACGAAGATGTTAAATTTATACCCTTCATTTTAAATATCATATAGAAAAGTCCTTGCACAGTGTTTATATCTTGTAATTGTATAACGTTACGTAACGTTACGCAGCTGCGATGGAGAAAGTAATACGTGTCGCGAATGCGATCAATGTACTCGCGCCGTGTAAAATGAGCGCGATACGATTTTAATACTTTGATGGAGTTTCCAGCGCTGTCCCATTTCCACGGTTCCCCAATATACTCCTGTTGGGCTTTAGTTGAAGAGAAGAAGAAGAAGAAGAAGAAGAAGAAGAAGAAGTGAGAGAGAGAGAGGGAGAGAGAAACGAATCTCGAAGTCCTGGAAAATCTGAAACTCCTGAGCGAGTTTCTGGGCGAAACCGGGCTTTACGTTACTGCGAGAAATTCGAAAATCTCGAGAATGGAACTGCCATTAGCGTCGCCGTTTGCGCGAACCGACTCGCGCGCGCGGTGAAATTGAACGGAATAAACGTGCGTGGCTCTCGACGTTTCCTTTGTTCGGACGGATTTCACCGCTGCCCGATGTCCAGCTACGTCGCGTCGGGCTTTCGTTATTTCCCTCCGTTATTCCCCTTTCCCCCCTTCTGCCACCGAATATTACCATATTCCGCGCATTGCCGCTTTAATATCGCGCTTTACGCCGCTGCTTCACGAAGCGCCTATCTTGCGAAATTACTTTCGCCATGCTATGCAGTAATCCGCTGTCGCCAGGATTCTGTGCTCTTTCAATATATCTCGGGTGGTCTTCCTGTGTGTTCTTTACTCCATTTCGTTGACAGATCATTGAATTAACCGTCGATAGCGCCACGAGGCACGAGACGATGTCGTTAGAACGATAGTTTGCTTGCTTAAGGTAGTTTAACGATAATTCTATCGATGGTCCTTGCTTGGGGAAAGCCGAAACAATCTTAACCGATATGATCATCTTCGTATGCAGGTATACATTTTACATTGATGTTGTAATTGAAAAAAATGCAATGCATAAGGATTTTCATTACTCTTTCTGATTATATGGAAATCGATATATTGAAATTTTATTGATAGCTGTATTCAATTTTCGATAATACTTTGTTTACACACGAGCCACGTAATGCGTTCTCTTATCGTTGTACATAAATTAAATGTTATCAATATTAATATTTAACCAAGAGTCTCACAAATATAATGGCATTCCCCCACTAATTATTTCATTTCAAGCGCGATAGGATTATACTAATGTATAAACATCACATTTGTCAAAGGAATGTTTTTATCGTTTGCAATTTATCGCGCATTACGTATTTTACGAAAAAAAAGGAAGCATTCGTAAGTAATAAAAACAGAATGCTAACTACGTTATTATATGATGTTGAATTATATCTATGCAGCAAAAACATTGCATCAAGCTGTATGCATTTTACGAATATATAAAAGTTTTAATAACGATTTACTGAGTTCTGTCTGTCTCAGTCATATATACAAAATTATTATGCAAATAAAACTTTTTATGAAATTTATTTGCTAAAGTGAAGTCCTATTTATACATTTTTTTCACATTTTATTCCCATTACGTATATTATGAGCACATGATTCAGTCATTAATTTGCCAGTATCTGTCATTTTTATTTACCCCGTTTTAATTAACTCCCTAATGTGCAAATGCACAACAAAACATATTTTAAATTAATTTTGTCTAAATTTAATCCTAACGCAAAAGTTTAAATGTTATAATATCGAGTGTTGAACGCGCGTTATAAGAAATCGTAATTGATGATCTCACAAAATCATCGATAAGGGAAATTGATTCTAAATATTTGTAAAAATTCTGTAGTTTGATAAGATTCGGTATGTGTGGAATATTATAATACGAAAGATATATTTCTTTTATATGCAACACAAATTTAGGGTTCTGCGCGCACACAATGGCGTTGAGACCGACCAAGAGAGCACGAGAACTTCCTTAGCAAGTCAAGTCCGTCCTTTACAATGTTAAGACCATTGTCTTGGACTCGGAGAGCAAGAAAATCGTGTTCATTGTGTCGGGCGTAGATGACATGCGGCATCGACCACATATAGCATTCGTACATGTATTATACGTACCAAAGAACTGAAACATTGTTGCTCATCGTGTTAGACAAATTAGTATCGTGTTCTTGTTGCACCGCTCTTGTCGCTTGTCATTTCTGTCCCCTCTCGCTGCTATTATGCATTTGCGTGCATGCGTTACACCCCATGAATAATGAATTTTATCGCAAACTTTTCTCATTAAACAGTAAGAAATACTAATTAAAACAATTTTGTCACATTGATAATTATAATATTAATTGCATAACGTTATATCAATTATTATCTATTTTACGTTTTATCCAAAAGAGCGACATATATATTATTTGTAATTTCATTTTTTAGCTACTTTATAGCGTGATAAAATTTCTAGATAAATAAGGATAAATAATATTTCGAAAAACTAATATTGCTCTTTTTTCTTTTATCATAGATGAATTATTTTTTTATTATAAAAAATCAAGTCAATTCGCACAGACATTCGTATATTCTTATCAGTCTAATTCAGTGGAAACTCTCAAGCGATGTAAATTCTCGTCTGATGCTTCCGCGGCCGAAAACTTTTTCCTCGGGGAGACTCGGCGAATATGTTCGAAGAAGAATGCGCGAAACTGAAGCGAGCTGTTAAAGGTCGAAGAAACCCTGCACGAGGATAGACGAACCGACCCGAATCGAGTGGAATAAGAGAGGGAATGCGGTCGTTACTTGCCACGATGAGTCTGAGAGTTGGTTTCCCGTGGGAGCCATCTTCAAGCTAACGGCTCCCCAGGAGTAGATATGTATCCCGGCTAACCGGGGTTGGTAGTAGTCCTCCTCTTCGTCCTGTGGGCCTTGGCACTTTCTCCCGCCTGGAGGGTTTATATCCTGGTGAAAGTATTATTGGTACAGCGGCACACATATTTCGGAGAAATAACGCTAGTCTTACGCTCTTTTATGCCATCTCTCTTTGTGCAACGATGATTGTTGACGATGATCATCGATATAGTTGACTATTTTATTCGCATTCTTCCTTTTCTCTCTTTCTCTTGCAATTTTATATAAGGCGATTACGAGAATTTTTTTTTTGTTAGATAATTTTTTTAACACCGAAATGTATTTGCGCTGATCTACGTTGCCGATTATAAGCGGAGAAATCCCCTATGCGGGCGTTTAATCAAACGTACAAACAGGAATTAGTGTTGAGCCGCGTACAAACAACGGCGGGAGCGGTTGATTGACTTTTCGCTTCTTGCAATAGCTTCCTCGTATCGTGTCATACCTATAGTACGCCGCCTTCGCCGGAACCCCTCTTATTTACCCCCCGTGTTGCAGCAAGACCTACGGATCCCCATCGGTTAGTGCGGTAGGGCGTGATAATCCTGCCCTAGAATGAGATCGCGCGTCGGCCCGTCAGATGAGATTTTCCGAAAAGCACTAACTTCCATCGGCTTTCCTTATCGGATTACGCGACCAAATCCGGACGATTGAAACTTGGCGCGCTGCGACCGATCTGGGAGATCGATCCTCTCGTCGATAACAGTTGCCCGATGCGCAATGAGTACCGTACAATTTAGATCAGAAGGTTACGATAGAGCTAGGCGGATATACGATAATGATTCGACAGCTGGCGCGCTTTGTAGACGGTACAGGGAGAGTCCAGGAAAATTAGATTATTTCGGAGGTCAAAGTACTAGAATGTTGCATAGTCATCAGTTAGGTTCAACACATATTCGCCAATATAACTTCTGACTCTAATATATATATACATATATATATATAACAGAATTATGAAATATTATTTACAGGATGTAAGAGATAATATGTGAGTAATATAATAATCTGGAGTACTATTTAGTAATAAAGAACAGAATAGGTAACACAATATTTCCATGCTTGTATGAAAGTTTTATTCATTTCAAGCCAGGATAATTTGATATAGAGTGGAGTTATATTTAACGATCATTCATATCTCACGTTTCACATTGAATTATCCAACGATAGATGAAATCATTTCTAGAAAGCCACCGTATTTCTTGAACACTGAAATATCATTATACTAATGTATGTATGACCGGAAGATCTACTAATTTCCTCGATATATGCCCTTACGGTCTGATAATTCACGCTGCGGAATTACGCTCGACATCATCAAGCAGCGCACGATGGCGACGATGTACGGCGAGTTCACCCTATGGGACATATTTATTCGCGGTTTAATGCACGAAAACGCGAACAGAAACGCCGCGCGCGGTTACGCGTCGGCGTTTTGTTCATGGAAAAGCAATGATATAACCAAGTCGTTTTGTCCGTGTTAGAGCGCGTGGCGTGTTACCACGAGAGAGCGACGGAATTCGCTCACGCACGTCGACACAATCGGACAATGGAGCGATTAACTTGCGTTGGCGGGCCCGTTGTTTATCGTACGGGTATTATTTGCCCGCCCGGCAATCACACGCTTAAATTATTCGTCGCGGTACAAGTACGCGCAGACTTTACACTGCTTTAATCGCTTGCCAATAATTTGACGACTGCCGATGCTGCAAACTACCGTTTCCACATTTTCGTTCGACGCGATTTGGCTCTTATACATCTGTATGGATAACAAATATATACCACTTTATTGTGAATTACACTACCATTTTGCAAATTAGTGCAATACAATTCGTTACTATATTAATAGGCCACTAGATTAATAGTTACAGGATGCATCCTAAATTGTGATACAATCGAGAAAGGAATAATTCTTCGTGCAAAAATAAACAAAAAATATAGAATGATATTTTTTATATGAGGATTTGTTTGGAGAAGAAAGTAATTTCAAAAATTAGAAAATTTATACAACATATTTATGTTTTTTTAAGCTCGCATAATCTATAACAATCTTAGGTCATATGTCGTCGAATTCATTTCAGATTATTAATTCATAAATAAAAACATAAAAGACATTCAAAAACAGTCTAAAATATTTTAAATTATTGAAGAAAAGAAAAGATAATTATGTATAAAAATTATTTTTATTTCTTCAGTAAAATGTAATATTCTGATAGTCGGTATCGAAGTGAATTCTGTGATAAGTAACACGAAATCGTGATAGTTTATTTAGGCTTAAAAAAAGCCTAAATATTCATCTTTCTTAAAAAAACCTCTTGTCTGAAAAAAATTTTAATCTACATTTTTGACTTATTTCTTCATAAGAAATAATTTCTTCCCCAGATGTGTATTACGATTTTTTTTCTGTGTATACCGTCTTTCCTAAAAAATAATTTAATCCTATTCCGAAGTTTACGATTTGCAATTGTATCTCCATTATTTCTGCAACGTACAGTTGCAACGTGCAGAGCAACGTACAAGGTCGTCGCGTCGCTGAGAATTTAATTATCGCCCGAAATCGAATTACTTTATCAAAACAATCCGCCGTGACGTGCGCGTACCAGCATTGACGCAGTCCATAGATAGAAAAATTTTTTGTAACACAGGTATAGGTGATCGCGAGTCTAAGCCACGTTTACCCTGACAGTGCATTTAGCACAGGGCGCCGCGATCCTATCCGAACAAGAGAGAGAGAGAGAGAGAGAGAGAGAGAGCGCGGGCTTTAATAATTCTTTTTACAGTCAAGCCTACGCTTAAGGATTACGTTCCGGTAGCCGGGGCGAGCGTTTAATTATTCATGGCCGAGGCACACTAGACAGCGTGACGATCGGTAGCTTCTCATTAACTCGTGATGACGTGCGCGCGCGCGCGCGCGTCCGCCCCTTTCTTTTTTTTCACGTGCCAATTTTTTACGGCGAGTTATGGCAGTCGGGCGAGCAGAAAATTGACGCGCGCTCCAGCATCAACGGCTGGCCAGCCCGGCGGCGGTGAGTGATTCTCCCGATTGCCTCTTTTCTCCGCGTCGGCTTTTCGACATACAAAAACGCGCGCGCGGCTTTTGTACTTTCATCAAAATATCGTTCCTATCAAGTTTGCGCAATTATATCGGTTATACAACTTGTTCCTTCCACATCGGAAATTAGGAGATAATCGAATCAGTCGTCCAATCGCGATTGATACGTTTTGCGTCAATTTTGTTAAAATAATCGTGAATAATCAAAGAGTCAATAGAGCAAAGATGCGTTAATTGGAATTTTAATATGCCTCTTTTACCCCTTTCAAGGTACTCGATAATATGCCAAAAATTTACAGAAAAATGAAATAGAAATTTTTATATAATTCTTCTGTCAGATTTCATTTCTAACTCAAATTCCTTACCTGTAATGTGAAGCATTGGCGAAACAAGAGTGGAGACGCGTTAACGGAGAAGCATCGTTTAGAAAGCAGAGAAAGAAATAAAGTAGCGCGAGTTGCAGAATGTGCGGAGAGAAAGACGAGGAAGACGAGAAATAGCGAGGAAGCGAGAGAGGGAATTCAGTAATTCGTTGTAACGCCAATAATAAATTTGTAAAATAAACAGCTCCGGCTGGAAGAGCGTGGTTCGTTGCAGCACCGGCTGCATAATTGGAGTCGTTCGTTTAACTTTCGAACAGTCGGCAGCACGCAGTTCGCGAAACTTTCTCGATGTTGTCTATGCGCTGTTCGCGTTAAAATGGAGGGGTAGAGAAACAGCGAAAAGGGGCTTGTGCTGCACTACATTAGCAATGTTATGAAAAAGAGGGAAAGAGAGAGAGAGAGAGAGAGAGAGAGAGAAAGAGAAAGAGAGAGAGAGTGGAAGGGGGAATATAAGTAACGTAATATACATTTGGAGTTTAAAAGCTTGCTACTGTTTGTTTCTTAAGTGAAAACGCGATTTGCAAATCGATAAAGTTAACGAATTATTTCTGACAATTGTAATGATAAAGATAGCCTTTATAAATCTGTGATTATGTATGTAATATTATTAAAAAAATACTATCGAGAGATTTCTAGAAATAATTGAAAATAAAAAAAAAATACTTAATACTGTATATTAATTTAACTGATTTCATTACATTAAATATATGTCATTTAATTTTTCTTTCTCTCTTTCTCTTTTTCTATTAGGATATAATTTATATATATAGTTTTTTTCATATTTTTTAAAAAGTTTCTCAGAGATATTCTTGTTGTAACCGGTAGCAATCATTCTTCAGTAATGCAAGATATAGCGATTACGGACATAGCTTTCCACTCAACGGAAAGTGCAGTGGACAAATTTGCCCTCGAAGAGAGACGGCTACGTGAGGCTACATAGAATAAATGGTTTTTGACATAAAATCGATGGACTACATTTGCCGTAAAGTCATATTTTCGTGTTCTTAAAGTGATGTTCTCAGAACATTTCAGATCTGACATATCAAATCTTTTAGTGACACACCTGATATTTTTAATGCTCTTTGAACTAGTTTTATTTCCTTTGCAAAATGAAATCTGTCGTAAGAGTCAATGACATTTCTAGTTAATGTGAATACTCTAGTCCGTTTCTATCTTAAGTATCCGTCCTTCGATTCCGACGACAATTCGCTCCGATTGTGTATGCGCATCTAGATCTCCCGGTCAAGCACACACATCTCTGTGACATTCAGACTCCATCGCCATTTTCAGTTCGAATTGTAAGCGATCCCTTCGAACTCTCAAGCGGATCAGTCTTCCGTGCATCCAGGGACTTCCCGTCCCTCTCCACTCGATTCGATTCTCGAGTACCGAGCGTGATCCCAGCACCAAGAGGACCCCCGGCGTCGACCGACTTCGACGTATGTTAACGCGCGCAGGTGAACGCGAGCAGGTGAGGAACGCTCGCGCGCGCGCGCACACACATCTGTACGTGTGGTGCGCGAGCTTTACGAGTAAAATCCGAGACTCGTCCCGCGTGGGACGTCGCGTAGGTTGATTTTACTTTAAAGCGAGCGTGCGGAATGCGATATCTTCGCGCGGGGCATTACAATAACAAAGACTCCGCGGAGGGTACGACCGGACTCTTCTCTTCCCCCTTTGTGGCCGGTGTGCGTGAGCGCGCGCGTGTACACGTCGGCCGGCGGAATATATATATACCGGGTGACCCCTGCATTTGCATACCACCTCCGGTCACCCCGCGAAGCCCATGTACGCGTTTTCTTATCTCGCCCCTAACAAACCCTTTCTGCGCGTGGATAGCCGCCGTGATGGATACGGTCTGGGCACACTCCGCGAACAAACCGTGCTCTACGGGTCTTTCCCCTATTCCCTCCCCTATTCCCTCCCCCCCTCCTCCTCTCGTCCTTGTAAATTACTGCCTTTAATTGCGTCCGTCGGAGCGGCTGTCTGGCACGATGACGGTAAATTCCGGTCATCCTACGTAGACAAAACGTGCCCTTTTTCGAATGTACTTTAAACAAATGCAGATGTATCTGATAATGTCCGTAATACTTGCGGAAAAAGCGTCGCAATATGACGTGTTACTAAGGCGCTACTTTTAACGTAATGACAGACCGCAACGGTGGATACGTACGTTGATATAACAATATTAAGGGAGAGTACGCGTTACATAAATACGCGTGCATAATTGCTGTGCGACTAATTAGGTAATATTTTCGTTTAAATGAACGCTTTGAGATCGGCGCGTAGAATTTTCACCGACGCGAGTCGCAACAGGACGGAGAAAATTACGAAATGCGATTAAGCGACGCGGTTTCGCTGTTAGAATGAGTTCCGTCGGGCCTGCCATCACGCTGACGAGATTGGAGGCAGCTGCGGTGTTGATAGACGGATTACATTTGTGTATTTTCATGTGTCTCTCTCTCTCTCTCTCTTCTCGTTACGGGAAGCGTCGACGACTGCCTGCCTCATGAAAAAGGCTGATACTTTACGCTTTTAGAAAATATATATCTATTATTTATAAAGAAAAAAATTCTTGTGAGATAATATTCTTTCTGAATAGCTTTATATGATCAGATTTATAAAAAGTATTTATATTTATCGGTACTAGCGGATTCTAACGTCGATAATGGGGGGGAGGGGGTTTCTGCAAAATTATTTGGTTTGATATTTTTCTTGATAACGCGCTTGATGTGATGAAACTTCTAATCTCATTTTTATTGTTTTTAAAAATTTTTATATTTTTTTTTGTTTTTTTAAAAATTTTTTTAAATTAAAAAATTTTTTAATTTATAAAAGGGGAGGTTTAAATCCCCCCTCTCCTTCAGGATCCGCTAGTAATCGGTACAACTACGTCAGAAATAATCCATCAACCCTATCGATTTGCAAATCGAGTCTTTACTTAAGAAATGACCACCAACTGTAGATCCCAAATACATATTACATTACTTATTTATCTTCGTACTACGTATTGATGTACCACAATCGATCTTACTTAAACGTTCTCGGGACCGACGAACGCGCCGCGGCAGATTAATTAACGCCATTCCGTTCTTCTCGTTCTGTCTTTCGCTTCTTCTGCTCATCGCGAACGCGAACGCCCGGGGTTGCGTGGGGAGGGGTGGTTTTATCAGCGCGGTCAATCGTCGACTGGATAAGACCGGAAATCCGGCGCGTGTCTCGCGTTATCAGCGACAGCTCTTCGCCCACGCTTTTCGCGCGCAGATGCCTCCTTTCTCTCGTCGTCGCGTCGGCTTTCCGATGTCACTGGGTATACGATATCTCTCGGTCTCGTGGTCCGAAGTTCTCTTTGTCGCGAACGCGAAAAGAGAAGCGCCGCTCTCTTCCTCTCTTCCCGAGAGAGAAAATTTCCTCGTCTCGCGGGACTGTAGCGAGAAACGGACGAGCGAGAAGCCATTTCTTTTATCTGCTTATCCTTATCTCCGCGGTTGCTTAAAACCGTATCCGTGCTTACCCTTCGGCTTCCTTCTCGCGGCTGGCTGATTCGCTGGCTCTTCCTTACGTCTCGTTCGTCCTCGTTCCATTTCATCTTTCTCACCGACTTACCGGTTCTCATTACGGTAGATATACATGAGCGAACAACGAACGAACAGCGAATGCAAATATTTGGATGAATCGCATTTGTGTTCGTCGTTTGCTCGTTTCTTTTCGCGTTTACTAAACATTAGCGTTGAGCTATATTCTCAGTCATACTGCATACAAATTTTCTTTAATCTACTCATGAGCGAATCGGTCCGAACGTAAGCCGAACGTTCCGTTCATTCGCAATCGTTACACATTTTTCAAACTTTAACAGCGAATAAACACGTAATGCGTATGTCCGATATATCGATTCTCTGAAATCTTGATTCACGCCAACTCTCAATAATAATAATTGTCTGGCAATCTACATCGTGATCTTAATTTTTTTTGGCTGTTTAAGATGTCCAACGCTTCGTATATATTTTCTAGAGTTGAGCTTTATAATAAATAGATGCGAATATAATTCTTTCAATGGGAAAAAATATAAAGTTTATATATTTTATATATGATACCAAAAGAGAATAGTTTTCATATACATTTGTTGTCAGTTATATAATCTTTAATCTTAGTCAATTAACGCATTAAGTTGAAAATGTGTCAGAGATAAATGAGAGAGACAACAGGAAGGCGCGACAATTTATTTTGTCATAAAGGGACATATACACATGCTGAGAAGTGATGGAAAAAATGTTTGGTACACGACGTTAACTAGATCGTTGAGAGAATGCCGGTGCGCCAATGTAGTACGATAACGATAAGAGAGAAACGGGAGATCAATAGGTCCGTGGCTTAGGAAGAAGTAAAATAGACTAGACGCCAATTCGGTAAATTGGTTCCATTCATCAGAGTGCTTCCTGTCGCTGCGCCGCTGCCCTTCTTCATTAACTACGGCTAATACCGAGAACGCTGGAACTCTAACTCTCGATCCCTTCTTGTTAATGCCGAAAGTTGCTCGATAACGATTCGTTGCCCGTGCCATTAAATGTTTATCGATTTTATTGATTATGAAAATCATTATTCAGGATAACTATTAATTGTAACAGCAAAATTATCTTAGATCGTATCCATATATCAATGTAGCATTAATTATTGAATATTACAAAGATTCTAATTGACGAACGCGACAGCATGCCAGAATACATTAGAGCCACATTCGTTGATAGCGACAAATTTAATTAAATAAAAATTAATTAAGAATACAGAAATTTAATTAAATTAGCAAATATACTCGATGTAATAAACAGCGAAAATTGTATAAAAATAAATCACAGATGCGGCAAAAGTATGCGGAGGAAGTGCATGTGCGAGTAGAAAGGAAAAAGGACGATGCGGTTACGATGCACTGCACTGTGAGATGAGAGATGAGATACAAAAGGCATCAAATTTTTAATCTAAAAATCTATCTATTCTATTCACATTCATGCCACGTCGCGATCGTACAACGTAGTTACATCCATTAATCTCTTCAATGCCCAATCAAGTACAGAAATTGTGTTTTCTTTTACCACGAATTCCAATAATTTGACGGGAGATAAGATAGGATTGCTAGGATAGTAATAATTAGTATTAGTATGTATTAGTATATTATTATTTCGAGCAACTTGATTTCGTAATCTATAATGATCGATTTCAAAGACTATGATCGGTATTCCTGGAAGATCTAGTGAATCCAACGAGATATAATTAATCAAGATTAGTATAACGCGCAATCAACCTATTTAGGAATTAAATGAGCCGCACTCCCACGGGTGATGAGCTTCCCGAGGATCCGGGGGGGGCAAAGGGAACACCCGCCCAGTGGAACCAGTCGCACGGAGATCTATCTCGCCCGCGGGATAATCCTCGAAACCCAATTATATTTTACTGCGACTCGACTCCGACTTCCATCCCGGCTCTCTCAACCGCAGAGGAACGAAGACGAACGAGCGCCGTTTAGGCGATGAAATACGGATTAGCCGTTATAACTGGAAATTGCCACCCTCTACTTTCTCTCTTTCTCTCCCTCCCTCTCTCTCTCTCTCTCTCTCTCTCTTTCTTTCGCATCTTCTCTATCCAACGTTATCCTGAAAATCCCTCTCGCGAGAATCAGGAAAGCATCGTCGGCAGCAAATCCTTGAAGCATTACTACTGGCGTAAAATAATTGTCCGTATTCAAAATTTATGTCATAATTACGCTGATAGTTAAACGGAATAAAGTTCGCGGCACAGATAATGTATAAAGCATTAGAGTTGTATAAGTGTTTGTATACGTATCACGCTGCCAATTCTCATCATCTTAACACGGATGAAGTTTTCTTGGCTTGGAATTATAAAGGGGATTTTGCGACCTTTTTATTTCTTTTGTTAATTCATATTATCTTTCTAGCATAAATAATAGTTTCATCGCAAATTTATATTATTGCTCTCGCGATCCACGACGCAACTTAGGATTTAAAAATATATTACAACGAAATAAAAGACATAATTATAATAAAATCAAGAGGAAAAAACATAGAATTTCTGATAATCATATCAGTTGCTCAAGACAATGTGGCTTAAATATGAATTAGATGACTGAGTGAGAGCCGTAACTGGGAGGAAAAAAGAATAGAAAAATCTCTTATTTCTTTAACGCTGTTTTTACTCTGTGATCTCAGAGGATATCTAAACTAATAATTAAGAGGGAAAGAATAATGAAAGAGGGAGAGAATTTTGTAAGAATTCTAGTATAAAAAAGAAATGAGAGAGATAACTGAATAAAAACAACATCGAGTCTAATAATTTATATATGTATCTATACACTAGTTTGCCTTGTTGATCTATACTTTCTCGCTAATAACGTTGTTTCAATTATTGAAATAATCTCTCGCATAAAGAAAAATTAGTTATAAGACAAGTTCAATCAATTATGTAAGACATTATATTTGTTACGAAATTGTTGCTTATGTCGGGAGACATTATAAAATAATTTATACGTATTTTGCAGAGCGTATTGTGTGAAATAACTCTGGCATTCACAGTGAGAAGGATTGTAAAAAGTATCATCATTAATTCCCCGCGTGCTCACACACACACACCCATAGATGGATGGAGAGCTCTGGCTTTCGTGAAATTCGCAACTTTTCCCCTGGCTCTCCGCGATTTACCCCCCTCTTCTTCCTCCCCTCCCACATTTTGCACTTTACTCGTGAGAAACTTGTGCGCGAATAGCGCGTCGGTGCGAGCCATTTCGCGCCAATGGCGAAAACATAAATTCTCTCCAAAACTGAATTCGTCGAGCGTTAGCCATATCCGCGCCTCGAGGCAAATACTCGGCGAGCCACGAGCCAGCACGAACTCGTTTGTCCTAATAGCTGACGTACGCAGTATGTATCGGGTAATTCATAGCGCAGTCATGGATGCATGTATTCGTCAATAAGCCATTTCGCTCTTCGATAAAACTTTCTTTGTCGCTATTTTTAACAATAGCCCTTTGCTATTTTTTTTTTTTTATAATAGATATGATTCTTCAACAGGTTAAAGGGACATAATAAATTAAATTGTCTTTGAATTTACAGTCTATCTTACAGAATAAAGTGCTGACATATCTGCGCTTATATAAATATATTCTTATGCCGATTCGATCTTCAAATACAATAGACAATATCACTCGACCTTTTCAATATTTCTGACGAATTCTCTCAATTACTTTAGTTTTAAATTGCAATTTAATATTTCGATTTTCATGTATTAAATTTATCAGAGTAGTATCTGATTTTATTTCATCAGAGTTTAGTATACTGGAGGCTATGGATACTCGATAACTATACATTGCACATACTATTGTATTCATACTAATACGTATATGCGCGACGATACGCGCGGAGAGAGGCGTACCTTTTCTCTTTTCCTTACTCAAAGAGTTCTTCTGGGAAATTGCCAAAGGCGATAGAAGTAAGAGCTGCATGCACGGCGAAGAGCCGAGAAAGAAAGACACAGGGGTGGCCTAACGAAGCCTGAGCCGCATGCCTGATGCATTTCATCCCGTCGTCGCTATCCTTCCGACCTCTCCGCCGACCCTTTTCTTCGTCTCGCATCTAAATTTACCGATTCCGACGTAGAGGAGATTCCTCTTTTCGCACGTTTTCTTTCTCGCGATTCGGCCGGTCCAGTCGGATACAGCCCCTTCCTCTTTTCTCTTCTCTTCTCTCTCTCTCTCTCTCTCTCTCTCTCTCTCTCTCTCTCTCTCTCTCCCCATCGTTCCATCGATTTTACATTCTCTCTTTTTCTTCGCGTATGTTTCATTTGCGTGTGTTTCTCTTGATATTTTCCATGTGCGTCAACATCCTGTCGAAGTAACCCGCGCGTTTCATTTCGTGAATCGCGTTCTCTTTCGGATCTCCATCGGCCTTTTACATTAGAATTTCCTGTCTCTCTTTATCTCTTCTCGCTGCCCTCTCCTTCATCCATCAGTAAGAAATTCCGACAGTATTCAAGGAATGTTTATCTGCATCGGCAAATGCGACTGAAATGCCTTGGGTATTACTCCGTGCTGCGCAAGAGCAATTTTTACTCGCATTCATTGGGTTTATCACATTATTGCTCCTTATTTGAAGATAGATTATAAATGTATAGATATGAAGATTTTTCAGAAGACACGATCTTGTTATGCCCACTAGTTTAATTTTCCATAAACTTTCGGATATCTTGAAATTATTTTATATATTCGCTTAATATCAAACAATTTTAAGTTAAAAATCCATTCGCATGATTCTGTCTTCGGTTTGCGAAAATAAAATACTGCACTGGTTCTACAAATTTTTAAGATGCAGCTTGAATTATTTCAAAGATCACCGGTTATTATTTTTATTTTATATTTTTATATAAAATAAATACTTTATATAAAATAAAATATTTTTCCCGAAATCTCTTGAGTGCATAAATCACTTCTTTCGGATCTACCGGGAAATGGCAATATTTTTTATCGGCAGTTCCAACTCCTCCGCCAAACGAACAAAGCTTTGTAAAACTTTTATTTGAATACTAGTTCCGAATTCAGTTTTTCCTTAGTCCGAATGATACTTGCTTTGATTTCGAGAATGTCCTTTGTAGTACTCTTGATTCGAAATTGCAGATTGTTACTTAGAGATTGTTCAAACAGTGACTGGTATGTAAAATGCCATAGAGTTATATATGTATATAGTGATTTAACGTATACTTTATGTCGTGAAATTATTTTTCTTATATTCTCGTTCACAGTAAAACACTTCGCTTTTTGCGCGCTATGGTTATATTTGTTAAATTGCACAGTTTCGACGCGCGATTTTAAAAGATATATATAATGAGCGCTTTGCCGTGGAATGATCAAAGAACAGGCGCACTGTGCGACGTTAGTCCTGAAATTATAACGAAGGACGTCGAGCGTTTTTTAACGAAGGCCATCACGCACACATTATTTTTGTTTGACGGAACTAGAGCCAAAGCTACCGTTAATTAACATAAATTGTTTTCTCCTCCTTTTATGTCATAGTTCTTCCCGTTCTTTTACGGATTTTTATTTTTTTCCTAGTTTTCATCAAACAACTGTATAATAATCATAATGTTGCCTCTACCAAGACATACGTAATGCAACGTGATGCATACAAAAAGCAAAGCTTTATAGAATTCAGACTTTTGTTATCAAACAGATAAAATGATATTTTAAGAGTGATTATATAGAAGTATATTATTAGAAGTTAAAGAAAAAAAAAAAAAACATTTTAAATTGTAAATAATTCGCAGCACGTTAAACGAATGCAATTCGATATCATCGTATTATTTTCTTCAAGACTTCATGAAAAATTGAAGTTAGAATTTCACGAATTATTTTATATTATGAGTGCTGATAGTAAATGTCTCAACGAAACATTTTATGTTCGCGCAAACGGGGATTAACCGGAAATTTCGGTGCAACACTTAGGTGTAAGCCTCCCGACACTATACGGGGCGTTAATTGCATCGTGTCTGATGCCGAGCTACCGATGCGACGGGGGTCGGCGCGCGCGATAAAGGAAGAAGACCTTGACTGGCTTCGCGCGCTCCGGCAAAGACCTTCGAATACGGAACTAATAACGCCTCGTATCCGGAGCCGGGTTCTCAGCCCTCGCCGTCGAACCTCCTCGCCGCCGCAGTCGGCGGCGGAACAGCCGGATGATGGGAAAGGGGACGATCGGGGGCAGGGGTGAGCCACCGTTTCTCGCTCGCCCAACAAACGTTATTACTTTCCTTTAAGCGATCTTCCTTCCAGAGCCATCTCGACTCACACCTACAAACGCCACCGCTGCTTTCAATAAACCACCCGCGACTTAATGGGCGGTTTATGCAAATTCTTATCCTCAGCACAGAGCGCAGACCCCTCCTCTCTCCCTCAGATCACCCGTCTCCTCCCCGTGAATATCTCTTCCCTTCTCTTTATTTCTTTTCCCGCTTTTTTACGTCACTTGCCTTTTCGACAAGTTCTTCCGGCTCCTTTCACCGCGGCCTTGGATCCTTTCTCTTGATTATATAATGCTTATGTCTTCTTAATAAAATTATGATGAAGTCAATAATATATTCTTATTGCTAGCAAAGGCAGTAAAAGATTTAATAATTTTTACATTTAATATTCTAGCTTTGAGAGAAGCTTTTAATTATTTTTTTAAATACGCATCTCATTTTTCTCCGAATATCAGAAAAATTCATCACAAATTCATAAGTCTGCAGCAATTCGTCGGATGCGCAGATTCAAAAATCTGGTCGAGTGAGAGGGAGCTATACAACGAGATTGCAATACAGCGAGGCTTTTGGTGAAAGGAGATGGTAGCGGAACGGTGATGGCGTGGTGAATAAAAGAGAGTGGGTTAGACGCGAGTTCTCATCCGCGAGGAAAGTGGACCCATTCCCTATTTTTCCACTTCCATTCCGCTTTTTTCCTCCCGTTTCCTCTCTTCTGCGGATGGAAGGGGAAAAAAATTGCGAGCGAACGACGGCAGAAGGGCCCTCTCGACCCGAATTTTCCGTATTTCCCGCACGGAAGCACGGTACTTCCGTTGCCGGGCGCAATATTTTCGTAGATTATCCGCGAATCCGTTAATGGAGCCATCTGCAGGGCTACATCGGTCGGTATATCCTCGCTCTTTTGTCTTTTCCCTACCACTTGTCACTCGTTTCACCCTTTTTCCCGCCATTCGGAGTGAATAAACGGGCGACTTCGAAAAATTATGCTGGAGTCAGTCTCTTTTGACATTTACATACATCTATATAGTACCAACATTCTCTACAACCGATATATAAAGTATTTTGTAGGAATTATTTTCAATTAATTGAAACTTTAATCCTCAATCTCTCTCTCTCTCGGTTTATATTAAAATATCATACAATATTTCTAAAATATTAAATATATAAAGATATTAAAAATTAATTAAAATTTAATTAAAAACTAAACTAAAAATGTGGATTATTTCAGTATCGAGGTATCAATAGTTTAAGTATGTCAAACGATTAAATATTAATATATGATTTTTATAGAGAAAAGATATTGAAGGAACATTTCTATAATTATAATAGGTTACTGTATAACAGGTGTGTATGTGTGTTTAAAGAGAATATCTAATTAGTATTACAAAAATATTCGGATATTTTGAAAATATATATTATTATTTTATATATACATTTTTTAAACTAGAGTTAGTTTTTAATATTTTATCAGGTTAGAAGTCAATGCAGTCCTCTTGTTTGCATCTTTTAATAATGCTATCATATACTTTTCTTCATATATTTAATAATTGCGTACAATTTCACGAAAAAAGTTTTCCTTTCTCTCTATAATAAAATACGAGATTGCATTTATCAAAATTGGTATTCTTTTTTTTCCGTAATGTTTTGATAAATAGAAGTTTACTGTTCGATTTATTCTTTATCGAATATATTCTACGCCGTCTATGATTAGTGTTAAAAGGATTTGTTAATAGATACGAATGGTTGATGGTTTCCACTCCCATGCAAGGTAGATTCTTGCATCAGTTAACGTCCGAATCAAAATTAGATTTGTCATGACTGGTCAGAACAATGTTAAAGTGACATATCTATCGTTAATATATCTACAATCAAGTTTCAATATTCTGGTCCTAAAGTATCATTAATATATATAGATACAGTATCATTAATATAGAAAATTACAAATTATTAAACTCAAACTAGAAATAAAAGAATAAAAGAACTTTTCTTTATAATTTTATATTATTATTAAAGTTATTTTTTTATGATTCGCGGTAGAAAACACTTTCTTGTCTTTCTTATATAACTTTTTTTTCACTTTTTTACTTTTTTAAAACAAATTTATGTACAATATCTTTTTGACAAAGAATCAACAGAAACTATAAGACAATATTTATAATGGACTTAATACGTAGTCATATTGTGTGTATATTCAAAGATTTGAATATATTATATAAATTCGGATTATATATAATATATTTTATTTAAAAAAGGGCTAAATCATTTAAATGAGCATACGCATATTATTCGCCTTCCCGACTCGCGAATTTCATACCTTATAGTGGGAATATTCATGGCTTTTACAGAAATCTTTTGTGCATTCTAAGGAATTTTCAAGAGAATAGAAAAATATTGGCTCAGAATCGCGAAGTGGGTCAGAGATTCCTTAGGCAGTGTCTTCGCGGCATACCAGTCTCCATTCTGCGATCGCCTCATCCCCGAGTTCTGTTATTAAAAAATTCCCTTCCACCTTCCTATGGCTCAATAACATGGAAATTATTTGTTCTTTTATTGAAACCTTGCATCTCAATATCAAAGACACGATTCCTCCGCAAACCATGCGAAAGGCGATCACGCACATATGTGCGTGTTTATCTTTCCGCCTATGGAGAATTCATCTCTCTATTCTTCGCGAAAAATATGCTAATAAAAATATTGGATTTTATTACACGTTATAGATGTTACGGACAAAATTTTCATTACATCTCCAAACCTGAGGGTGAGATAGGAAAGGACATAGAGAGATTATCGTATTAGAGGGAAAGGAGGAAAATAATCGGCCGAACGCGGCTCTTGAGCTGTGCAATTACCTCTCTATCCTTTTGTTATCAGAACGACGCAAGTTCGCCAAGCAGACATGGAATGGTCACTATGTCTTCCCTATATCTGCGCTAACGAATAAGTGCCTGCCGCGACAACGTTATCGATCTCGAACGTAATTACAATTCTTTTCAATCCGTTGGGAGAGCACCGCGATGCGATAGGTTCCTTTAAGTCTAGGATGACTTGATGGAACATTGAAAAATTCTCGAACTCACGTCCGTTCTGTACCGTAGGTATGCAAAAATGCCGGTGCTGATTTAAATTTCTGATTTGCGGCTGACTCGAGAATTGATCAGTCGTGTTACGACAATATCGTTCGCGATATTGGCTTTTTTTATGTCGTATTTAAATTGACGAGAGAGATGTATACGTATATATCCTCTTGTACGTTTTTCTATGAAATTGAAATAATTTATAATTCAATCGCATATATAGAAAAAAAAAATCTTTCTGTAGAAAAAGTCAATTTTCAAATTTAAAAAAAATTTCTCGTTAAATTATTCTTTTAAATAAAACGAATAAATTTCTCTCGTAGTGCCTCTCGCGCAATTAAATATATTGGAGATGATTTATGATTTATGTTGATTTATTCCAAGTTATAGTTCAGCTTCGATAACGGAAATTTTTTACCGGTTATTAGAAGCATTATAAGTGAGGGTATTGATTCTCTTGATACGCGAGAGATGAAATCCTTGAGAATATTCCGAGGTGGACGAGAAATTCCTAAAGGAAAGTCCGTTAAAAAGTTATACTACCGTTGCTCGCGGCGAGCAACGCGGTATTACAACCGGGGTTGCCGTATTGATCCTGAAGGGGCGCCGCGCGCAACGTTCAGTTCTCGGGCATCTCCGACGATCTTCGTGGAATAACCTCACCCTCACTCTTAATGTCTGTATCCTCTGCCACCTTGTCGTGGTGGTTTCCTAACCCAGGGCAATTCGAATTGCATATCCGTCTTATGATATCTGTATTGAAGTGCAATAGCAATCAATAGGAATTATAGGATTGGAAAAATATGAAATAATAAGACTACTTATATACATTCACATCTAGCATGAACATCTGTCATTTATTTTTGATCTGAGATTCAAGTTCCGTAGCAAAGTGGAATAAATTTTAAACAAAGCTTTTTTAACTGATTTAGTTACAGATGTTATATTAAAAAAGATTGGAGAACTTGTGTCCAATCGAAACTTTATTCGAAAAAAGTCGGAAATTGGTCAAAGAATCCGCGGATAAAGGATGTAATGATGGTTTAGAAACATTGTACATTCCCTTTAGTCCTTTGTTTCAACTTCAATGTGGCGATAAGTCAATCGCAACGAGTCGATTCTATATATACGACGAGGAGAGTTCTTTGAAAGAAATTTGATACCAATTTGAAGTATTCGATAGGTGGACGTTCGATAAAATCAATTCAGGATAATAGTGTCCGACGAGCTCACGTCGTTTGCGATTAGTGGACCATTTTTTTTAGCCTTATTGCTCGTTAAATGCGAAGTTACAAGAAGACGCGTCCTCGATTTCGACAGGTAATGACTTTTTCTATTTGTTGCGCCGCTAAGCTCGAGAGATTATTTAACTAGGGAAGAGGAGAGAAGGTAGATGTACGATATAATCCTTACGATTTCATGGACAGATACTTCACGAGTTCGATGAGAACTTAACGAGCTTCGACATCTTCTGAAGGATAACGAGTATCTTCGCTCTACAGAGGAATAAGAGATAGCGCACAAATTGGATTTTAATTTGAATTAATTTTCCTTTATTGACGGCAGCGAGGAAAAGGAGCTTAAAGGCGAAGTTTATAGCAGTTACATCACGGAGAGATCGATCTTCGTGTTCATCCGTTTTCTTGAACTCGTGCTCGATATTCTTTGATCTCTGAAGAAATTTCTGAGTCTTATTAGTATCGCCATTTTGCTGTTAATAAATGGCAATTGCAATATCTATTATCAATCATTGATATACGTAATCATAAATCTCAAAGAAGGATAATAATAGTAAATTTAATAGTAAATGCTAAACTTAAAATAATCAGTTAATTTTTTTAATATAAAAATTTATGACACAAATAAAATCATATTTTTATATATTAAAATTGATGGCATGTAAAAAGCATAGGAAAATATTTTCCCATTTTGTAGAAATTTCACATTAATATTCATGTAAATTTTCGGAAATCGCGTGAATCATGGAAATACTCATTATCGGTCAAATTTGCTGACCTAAATAACATTAAACGCTATCCCTCACGAATAATTATACAGCACTGTGAAAATCTGGCTTCCCATTGCAATTCAGCGTTGCATTACTAATTGTAAACGAGAATCGGAAAGCTCGACATCTATAAAAGCTCGAAATCTGTCGGATAGTCGGTCAGGTATCTATACGTTACTCAAAATTACAGAAAAGAGAGATTGTACGTACGTCGTTGAGTAAGTCGAAGTCAGCGCACGATTGAAAAGGAATTCTGATCAAACGAGAAATTAGACTTTCCGCGCGAGCGATCAGACGATCCTCGGAAAACAAAAAGAGCCGGGGGAAGTCTCTTTGGAATACTTTTAACGATGTTCCGTCAGAGAGAGAGTCTATCCGGGTCGAGAGAGGGGACATTTTAAACGGAAATAATAATCTCGCTCCCGCGAGAAATTACGCGATGCCGATCGAGAAATGGTTTCTCGTTGGGAATCCTTTGGACGGCGCGAGAATTACAATGCCGTTCGCCCCCTGTTTAGTATTCATTCGATCTGAATAATGTATCATTAAATTATTAGTCCTGATCCGCTCACAGGCGTTAAACGATCGCCGGCTGTCAGCTCTCTGCTCTGAGGTACGCTCGTCTGTTAGTCCCGACGGGAATCCCGACACGATCGATCGATCGATCGATCGATCAATTTTTATGTGCCTAATCCCAGCCCTTAGTCTCGTTAATGCGTTCGTAGATCAGATCGATCGACTCCCAGTGTTGAGCTTGGCCGAAAGTAGAAAAATTATAGACCGGCCGGAATGGACGCGATAACAGGTAAGAACCCGTTCTCTCACACTTTGTTAATTTTCTTAAGACCCTCCTCTCGTGTTCGTAAATTACGCTCTATAAATTGATTTACTACAAATGGTTAGAGATGACTTGCACGCTTCTTCCCTTTTTAATGTGATGCATTTTCAGCGCAGCAATCTTTATTGATCCTAAAATTTATCAGATTGTAAATGTAAATTTCATATGCATTTTTTAAAATTAAATCTGTACTATATTTTTTTCTATACACTTTCTTAGATTTCATTTTCACTGATTCAGTTTAAGAGAGCATATATGTTTAGAAAAGCGAATTTTTAATGTGCTGTTTAATGGAATTTTTTCAACTGAAAAGTAAAACTGTTAACGGGGAATGAACATAAATTCTATTCGTGGTTCTCCACATAGAATGGTCGATCTTCTTGAAATTTCGAAATCGCACTCTCCCGCGAGCTCTTTTTTTTATACAGGAAAAGCCGATGGCTATCGGATTTTACGGCAAAACAAATGCGCCACTCCGGTAATCGTGAAATTGTCCTTCTGCCGACTCAATTTATTTTACAGTTTTATTTTTTTCTGCATTCGATTTTCTCCCTTCCTCCCCGTCGCTCCTTCGGGACCGGCAATCCTTCGTCTCCATTGGCTTGGACAAAAGTACGCGTATTTTCTTGATATGTCGTTGATGCGCATCCATTTATTCCTTTATTCAACATAGCGATTCTCTGGATTGTGTATATGTGTTCTATATATATCTGTGTGTGTGTGTGTGTGTGTTGTATGTGGCATCAGTTTTTCCGCTTATTTCCAATAACTGTATTACATATCTGCGATGTTGGAGAAATAGATCCGCAGCAATTTCTATTTTAGATTTCTTTCTTAAGAAAAGAAAAAGAGAGAGAAAGAGAGACTATCACGATCTACCGAAAAGTTCTATCGCAAGAGATACGTGTAAGAATATTGCGATACGATAAAAATATCGAAATTTATTTTCTACACTCTAGCTAAATTCAATCATGCTTATAACTTAAGAGAGAATTTTGTTAATGAGTGTATAACTTCATCGGGTATAAATGAGCTTAATTGCTGCCAATGATAATGGAGCCATGAATCAATGTAAATTAATGCGGAACGGGAATTTGGGGGAGTACTGCGAATACTGTGGTAGACCAGATTCAACCAGAGATTTTTAAACGTTATTGATCGATCGTAATAATAGAAAATGGACTGACTTATATAATATCCTGTAGTGGAAGTCCCTTTGAGAGATTCTACGTCTCCTGATTCGGCGACCTTGCGGGATATAGATCGCTCTCTTTCGTCAGGTATGTCTGTGAACGCCGTTGTTACGACAGTCGGATGAAAGATTCATCGACTGTTCAGGACAGAAATGCTTCTCGAAGAGGGCAATCGTACGCGCTGCTGAGCCAGGAAATGTAAATACGCATATGTATGCGTGAGGGGTCATGTGTACATGTACGTTTATATGTATGCACTAGTATCAGGGATATTAAAGATGGCATAAAGACTCTCGATACTTGAATGAAGAAACCGGATATGAAATATAAATCACTCTTTCTATCTCTCTTTCTCTTATCGATTTACTGCATCTTGGGAAACATGTATGTAAGAATTTGGTTAAGATCACAAATGCTCACAATCAGAGTTTTAACAAGTATAATCAACTTTAATGGATGAATATATATATATGAATAGATATGAGGTATAACTCGTTTTTTTTGTCCTCCCAGTAAATTCTGCGCCAATGCCAAAAATCTCTTATTATGTCATATCCTATATATATTGGAAGCATAAATGAAAATAGTAAAACTATTTCTTTGTTATTTATAATATTTACGTTTTATTAATGACTATTTATCAGGAGGAATCTTAAGCAATGATTCACGATTATGATCACGATCACGATTTTAAAATAATGCGAAAAAAATGTATATAATGTGTGTGTACATCGCTAAAGATTTATTAATATTAATCAAACTCGTGGAATTTTCTCTCGTTACGCAGCGAAAGCGAAGGTTTTAAAATGATAATTCTCACTTAATTTTTTATTTGAAGAAATAATTATGTTTATGTGCGCTAGTAAGATTTTCGTACAAATTATGTGGACAACATACTCATATAGATAATTAAAACTGTCATCACTTTGCTTATTTGCTCATCTCATTACTGAATTTATGTCGTAGATACGATCAATATTGTGACGGATTGTATAACGGTCGGTGCATTTTTGACTCTCTCTCTCTTTTTGATTCGCCATTCGACGTTTTATCGTTGCCGTGATTGAAGAGCGATTCCTCTACGGTAAACATCGAGAAAATGGAGGTATTCAATTTTCG
Organism: Lasius platythorax; assembly: GCA_963971435.1. Taxonomy (NCBI): domain Eukaryota; kingdom Metazoa; phylum Arthropoda; class Insecta; order Hymenoptera; family Formicidae; genus Lasius; species Lasius platythorax. The sequence continues at coordinate 7,443,191 of OZ020536.1, forward strand.
CGAAGTACCCTCGCGCGCTAACGTTCCCGAGCCTCTCAGGACAGTAATGGTGGATCATTCCATGCCTCCGCGAGGGTTGGAGAGGAGAAGAGGGCGGACAATGATGTTGCAGAGACGAATGACGCGGATCGGTCGGGTCTCTCGCGGAAAGCATGAAACGTTTATCGTTTGATGGGCGCGCCGGTCGATGAAATAAAATTTCGAGGACGCGCAAGGAGACAAGAGAGCGGAACGCATCGGCCGAAAGTGGACGGGCTTTGTTCGACCAGCGTAACAAAAATATCCGCCGATCGTTGGTTTCCCCATCGTCGGTGAGCCGACGCGGTTTTCATTGATGAAAAATTCCATTCCGCGATACAGCTTCAGGTAACACAGTCCCGGGATTGGTTAGTCAGATTTTAGCAATTAATTCGGCAGATGTCTACGAGACTCCACTCGGTTTTGAAACGGCAGCTCGCCACGTTATTCGCCGCGATATACAAACTTGTCCCAATCACCAATTATTTCGAAAACCGCGACTCTCTTTCATTTGTGAATACGTATACTTGAATTATTTTTGCAAGGCGAGCACTCGCCATACCGTTGAATAGTCGAATCTTGTTTTTGATCAGTCAGTCATAATAACATGAACACATCCCAAAATGGTAATACGTTACCTCTATATACATACATATATATATGTATATATATATACAGCGGATATACGTTACTCTCATAAAAGCGACTATATACATCATTCCGCTCCTGTGATACGCGCATCGAGTTCCGGCCGCTCCATTCGATGATCAAACCGAGAAGGGAGTACCTTTTCCATAGCGCTTTTCATACATATTACAGCCGGCAGAGAGAAAAACGTCGCGCGCGTTCCGCTCTTCGCGTTAACTAACGCACCGTCATTTGCATTAATCAAAAATCCCGTGGACGGGAAAGAGTAAAGAGGGGTGGGATGCGCGAGGAATTCGCATTTGCACGCGTGTACAGAATGTCGCGATATGGCGAAATGTAATCCGTTAATGATCAGAGTGGATGAATCGACGGATCGATACCGAAACCGCAGTTTTCCACTACGCGCGCTACGGTCATTTGAATAAGGAAGGTTTGCTTTGCACTTGATGCTACCTGACCCGTCGACGCAACCACCGCCACTCGATCATTCGATCGTACGTCGCTGTATAGCTGGATCTCTCTCCTTCTCTCTCTCTCCCTCTCTCCCTCTTTCTCTCTAACACGCCATCTCTCTGTGTGTCTATATGTGGTACGAGCGCGCAGTCGACTCCCTCGTCAATAAACGAGCTCGCCTCTATTTACTCGTTACTTCATCATCCGAATCCCGACTTCCACGTCTGTACCGGCAATTCACCGAGTCACTGATTTACACGATTTCAACAAAAAAAGAGGAAAAAAAAGAATCAACCGGGAGATGAATCCGGACTCCGTCCGGAATAGAGCGCGACTGACTGGTCGCCGCTGACGAACTTCCGCGACGTTATCGTTACGGGAGATACGACGCGGCTTGATAATCTCCCGACTCGCTCTGATCAAAGCCCCCTCGTTTCTCTATCGTAATTTTCATTTTCACGGTGACACGGTACACGCGCATCGCTCCTATCCGTCTTTTACCTACCGCGTCAGTGCGGTGAAATCAGGCCGAGAGGTTTTTAATGAAATTGAACAGGATGACGGCCAAGATCGACGTGAAATTGATTATGACTGACTTTTACCTCACGTCTTCAATCATACGAGTCGTTTATTTCGAAAACGCGGTGGAGAAGCTTAAAAATCCTGCTAAAATGCGGATACGGCACGTCTCATAGAAACTTACAATGTTTCAAAAGAAGAAAAAATTAGATTGATATTATCGCAGGATAATAAATGTCTGCGATAGACATACATTTTGTTCAAGCCATTATCATAATTATTCGAATATTGATAGCGTAAAAAAATTCACCGATTGATTAACTTTGACGATAGATTCGACGGATTACACATACGTACACAAACATATTCATACACATTCTCCATATATTACGCATCTCAATAAAAAGAAGCATATAAAATAGCATGTCTTTCTGTCGTTTTGTTCGCGTATATGTATATATATGTATGTCAGAAATTATTTTTTTATTTTCGAGGACACGCTCGTAAATGTTATTGCGAATTCTATGACGAGATATTATAAGTCCGCTAACGCGCGCTCGGCTGACTACTCACAATCAGACGACACTCGACTTGCCCGTGCACAAGCAAATATCTGCGCCTTTCAATTCCGCGAGTCCGGTTGATTGCACTGAACCAAATTTCCCCGGCGAACACACTTCAGGTTGCGCGCATATACATAGATACATGCATACAACGCCGTGTATTCGCGTGCTCGCGTTTCGGTCGTAAAGGATTTTATCGTTATGAATTTAATTTTCGTACAAACAGTCCCGGCCTCTCTCCCTCTTTCTCTTTCTCTCTTTCTCTCTCTCTCTTTCTCTCTCTCTCTTTCTCTCTACCTGTTCCAGCAACACTCGACGAACCGAGCGTTATGTGCCAATGCAGACGTGGTTTGCAGGGTACTTAGAGAGGAACAAGGGTGGCGAGCTCTTCAGCACACAACGCCATATCCCGGCTGGTTATCCGTAATCCAATAAAACCAGGAGACACAAGCGAAATTTAATATCCAACACCATCAAAAGTCGCTAGGATTGTTCCACAGCTAGTTATAACTCCGACCCATACATCCCGCGATCGCTATTCACAGGTTGTATTGCCTCGCATTCGTGGCTTCGAGCGTCGCCATTGTGCCTTAGGGTTACGCGATCGTTATCTTGAAATTGCCATATTAATCTAACTGTAGGGGGAAAGGAATAATCCGCTTTGTTGCAATTTTTCTCTTTTCATTTCAAAAGTAATTAGAGCTTATCTACTGTTAGAGATTGCTGTTATATCTTTAAATATTTGTGTATCAATATTTGAAAATGTAATATATTTAAAGTTGATATAATATTACATTATTAGTTTTCTTCAGTTTCTTCGTATTTCATAAATCACTTTGAATTATTCTATTTCACTAACATCGCTTCAAACATTTCCATTTCAATATCACAAATATTTTATAAAATGATTTAAATATGAGATACAAATAATACAATATTTGGATAAAATCATCTGAAATTATAAAATGTATTATCTAAAAAATTATTCAAAAAAAACTACATTTTGATTATTTACATTTCCATTTTCGTCAATATATAATAGATATATAATAGATAGATTTTTTTGAAATAACCATATACAAACACTAACTCCGATATTTTAAAACCAGAAGTAATAACGATTTGCCATGCTTCGCAGAATAACTAGGCCAATAACTTTTTTACATATTTTTTATTTTTTTACATATAGATCGTTAAAATCGGTTTAACTATTTGATAGCTATGAAAAATACATAACATCCTTTTAGTCTCGTCCGTTATACGTTTCGTCACAAATCTAAATGAATCCATAAGTATTCCCTTTGCAGAGATATCCAAAAAGATGAATCCCCTTATAAACTTTCTTATTGAGAATATGATCAAATGTGATCCTTCACAAATTTGCATAACATTGCTCTAATTAAAAAAGTTTGCAATTTAAAATTTGCATTTCTCATTTTTTAGTTTATTGAAATAATATAATTTATTAATTTTTAGATACAGCGATAGGAATCAATTACATAAAATAGGTTTTTTTGAATAATGTCTTAGATAATGCATTTTATAATTACAAATAATTTTATCCATATATTGCATTATTTTTAATTTTTATTTAAATCTTTTTATAAAATATTTTTGATATTTTTTGTAAAATATACATTATTGGAATGATGAAAGTATTTACGAGGATGAATTGGATTAATATAATGGATCAAGTAAATGACGCTTTTGTAATAACGAGCTTTGTATTTTACAATTAATACTTTCATAAAAACTTAGGTTTTGTTTTCCTTTTTCTATATGCGGCGAATAAATCTACGTTGATAATATCGAGCCCAAGTTTCTGTGGCTTCTGTATTGTCGATACCACGAAGTTGTCACTTCCACGATTCCACCTGTATTTATTTCTAGTAACAAAGCTGACGAGAAACTTTACGAGCGAATTTTTACGATTGCATGGTAGCGAATTTATGAGATTTTGCATTGTTGCTTTCGTCAGCAAGTTACACTGTGTATCGAAAAGTCGAACAACTGAAATGGATTTTGCGAAAAAAAAGCAGAGAAAGGGAGAGAGAAAGAGAGAGAAATTTGCGCATATATATACATACACATATATCTCCGCGTTATCGGCTCAACTCTAGGCCGGCGTGTTTGTCTCGTGGGAATCTGGTGAACCGCCGTTTTATCCTTTGCGGTGTAGACGCATTCGTACTTATCGTTATTAATTAGTGGAACGTGTCCACAGAGGTAGGACAGGGGTCGAATTACTACTCCGACAAATCCGCTTTTCGAAGTTCGACCCTTGTTATGAACACCCACGGCAACCTCGTTTATCTGTTTATCTAGTTTGTACTTCATCGCCGGGTCTTGCAGCTACATCTACAACGTGCGTAATTACTATCGAAATTTATTACGACGGTCGTTCGAAACGAGAATTACAACTTCGTAATGTCATATTTTCTGCTCTATCTGTTCTACTTCGGGGCTAGAGATTTGAGATCAATAGATGTTGCCAGCCTGGCCAGTTTGAATCTAACTGCACAGCAAGGTACTCGCATTCCATAATTTATTTCGAAAGGAAAACTTTTTGAATAGTAAAGAAACTTCATTAATATTTGGTTTCCTTGAATGGCGAGTTATAAAATAAATATAGGATATTTAGAGATAGTAATTATGTAGGATATATAACCGAATTTTTTAGTGATTTAAAATTTGCAACGTATTTTTTATTTAATTTGTTTCAGTTACATCTTCGGTTGCTGTCAGTGATTTTGAATCAAAGACATGTATAAAGATTATAAAGCTTTACTTAAAATATCTCAGTAAAACGAAACATGAGAATATTTGGTTTTGCAATATTAGAAAACAGAGAAAACTAATCACCTGACGCGTCTACTCGACGTGATGTTATGTCGCGTTTCCGCTCTTCCGATTGTATATCCAAGTGTTCTGTGTCATTCTCTTGATACTCCTTGTCTCACGGAAAAATATACAGTTGCCTACTTAGCAGAATAGCGTTCCGGGCTTGTGTCAGAAACATCAAATCCTCCGAACTTAGAGCAATCTTTTAATAGAACTTGGAATTTTTGGCTACATTCAACTACTGACAAGTCACTTCTGAGTAGCGTTGTACAGACTCACGTTTTTGAAGGAATAGCAACAAATATCTCCGAACAAAATCAATCATAATACAATAAAATTAGTTAAACTCGAAAAATGGTCCGAGATGTTGCGCGTGTATTTTTAATATAACTTTTTACAAATTATTAGGATTAATCCGAGCAATATAAATGTCTGTAAAACATTGTAAAAATGTCTAATGGACATTTGTTTTTACTTTATCAGATCTAATTATCTCTTAAATGTATTGTTCGATATACTGTAATTACTGAAATTCTCAAACAGTTTTGCAGTGAAGGGTGGCAGAACCCAAATATTCGCAGCAATCATCTGGAGCAGAGGCACTGACGTATCTATGTAGGGCATTTGCATATTTTTCAGCCTAACAAATAATCGCTTAGCCAGTCTCCAAGTTATAAACAGGGGTGTATGTAGAGGAGGGTATGTTTGTCCGACGTAAAAAGGAGTAGGGGATACCACAACAAATTTAATTGGCTGGTTTTATCTGAACCTTTTTGTCTCATTATCGAATCGCAATCACGACGCAGAACGTTTTGTATAAGGTGCGAAGTATAACGCTTATATCTAAATTACAACCCTTCCTCGCGTACGTAGAGCCGCGTTTAGAATGTTGGTGCGCCGGTTTATTTCGCTTTGTCGGCAATAACAGTAGATCTGCCTAACGAGCCCCTAAATAAGGGAAAGTAATTTCATGTATTTATGCGTGAATTACGGTACGACCGAGGATATCTCCGGAGGCAATTAACGCCGACTTCGTAAAACCAGCATCCCTGCATGCCGCAGGAAACAGAAACAACCTAGTAGAAACGCATTCGCCCCTGTACACACATATGTATATACATAAATATATATGTATATGCTAAGCGAATAGCAACCTTTTGCCGTCTCCATGAAACAAGCTAATTGCTCGCGAGCAAAAATGAATACGACCACGTGCGGCAGCCAGAATCGCAGCCTCTCGAAAGTTGTTAGCGAAATTCAAAAGTTGCAAATTATCCGCTTAAATTATAAGAGATATCTTAGAGAAAAATCGCTCGCACACAATTTTCCTGATAGATATCTGTTCAAAGAAAATTTTATTTAGATGCTTGATTTCTCAAAGCAATAACTAATATTTCACGCTTGGAAAATTTAGGTATCTGATAGATCTCACACGAGAGAAAAGGATTAATTGTCATAATCGGCAGCCACATTAACCGTTGAACCCTTGAACGCGTTACAAGAGACGCTCTCACGACCCTGATTAAGGAACAGCATCCACAAGGGAGATTCCCAGCTAGTCGAATATAAGCGGCCCCAATAACTGACGACTGCCATCGTAGAGGACGCGTCGTCGAGCTTTAAGATCGCGCTGTCTGGTGCTAATGATTATTAACCGAACGATTCCAGGTGTTTGGTTTTATTTATGAGCGTTCGCAGGAGAGATAGATCGTCCGTGAACAAATGCGCGCGCAAAAAAAAAAAAAAAGAACGACCAATACGCACAATGCGTTTACCTACGCACGATTTATAGGCTACCAGCGCTAACAGTGATGATCGTCCCGTGCTACGCGGCGGCTTTTAATTACTGCCAGTTGATACATTACACGGCTCCCCGCCGCGACTAGTTATTAGCCACTCGTCGGCTTCACACGTTATTGCGCTCGGTAGCGCTTGGTGATCGAGTAATGCGAAGTCCACGTGTAATACGTTGCTGCATTTAAAAGTGAAACATCTTCGATGACTGCGATAAAAATCGGAGCTTCGATGGAATGATGTTTTCCGTCAAACGGAATTTGTATTCGGATCGACAAAATGTTAAAAGCGTCGCTACACAATCGCGAAAATCGATAAAAAAAAAACGATATTCTATATTTTATAAAATTCGCTCAGTGATATTTATAATCCAGGTTACCTCCGTTAAAATCTGGCACTATCATCACGAAAAATCAAATGGATATAGGGCATAATTTTTCGATTTGAATTATTAAAACATTTCCTGAATTATAACTGCTCTTAAGATATATTACTCTCGAATTAGTGAAATAAATTTTTAATTAATTTAAAAAAATTAATTTTGCGAACAATAAATTCGTAATCTGGTTATTTCGATAGTAATTAATTCGGAAGACAAGTTAATATTGATTGATATCAAGCTGAAATTAACTTGTTATTTTTGAGGTATAATCGTTTGTACTCTGTAATTTTTTCGACATTACTCTCTTGATTCGATTTATTTTGAAAAGCGAATATTAATAGATCAACCGAAAGGAGACCTTAATCCAGACGATTTTTTAAATATAAAACGCATCGTTCCTTATAACATTTTTCAAGCGGATAAGTCGCAGATACGAGAATCGATGTCGGGGAGCGTTACATTCACAGGGACGAAATTCATAAAAGCGAGAGACGCGGCCGAATAGTTAGTTGGCTGGCTTTCACAAGGGACGCGCGATCGCATTCAACATCGAATTACGTAATAACCAGCGAGCTAACTAGGGGGTGGGCTAAGGGTAATTTGCTGGGCCAATCTACGCGCAACCGGGTGGAAGGCTCTTCGGGGGTTGACAGGGGTATGGCCAGCACGCCCCCTTTTTAGGCAGGCCGGCGGAAGATTTAAAACTGGCGCGACTCGCTAATGACTATTAACTAGTTGTCCTCCGCTCCATCCACCCTACCAGGCGGCACACGTTTGTCGTGCCGTTTCTGGGTGCGTGCCGCGCTGTCATGCTCGCCCCCCTCCACCCCCGGCATCGTCTCGGTTCCCTCTCCGTCCCCTTCCCATCCCCATTTCCACGTGCAACTCGAGGCACCGCCGGCAGCTAACCCCCGCGAGATTTATGCGCCGGATGTGACTCGGCTACCATGGTTTATGGGTTTCGAGTGTGTTGTGTCAGCGTGCGCACGCACACGTGCACAGAGAAAGAGAGAACAAGAGGAGATATGCACACGAACGCGCGCTATTCGGTTTGTTTTCTTAATGCGAACGCGCGGGACAAAGTCGATGTTATTTTCGTTTCGGGCGATTCGCGTTTGTTTCTGAGTTAACGCATTAGCATACAAAGCGGTCGTTTCGAAAGAAAATTTGCTATAACATGTATGTGTGTATAGCTAGAAAAAATATAAATGCATAATGAATGTTGCATTTAAACCTGTGATTCAATGAATAATTTAGAATAGTTAAAATATATGTCTGGTGAAATTCTCTAAAAAAAGAAAGAGAGAGAGAGAGAGAGAGAGAGCTCAGAATTTTTAATTTAAATATCCATCAAAAATCTAAAAAATCTTTAAAAATATGTAGATATTTTACTACGTAAGATTTATGTTTATAATTTATCAAAAATTTAAAAGTGTCCAAACATTAAAATTTTACCAAATTCGTAAGAAAGCCTCAAAACCTCCCTAAAATAGTCTTCGAGTCAAAGACGCGCGGGAATATAATGCGCGCAAAAGAAGAAAACGATATTTCGGAAGACGGTAGAAACGTCGTATCAAATGCGCTGCCTCTGTCAGGGAATGCAGCGATTCTTAACTGACGAGTACGCACTCGTATGCCGGCGGTTAAAAATGATTTCTATTCTTCTTTTTTTTTTTTTTTTAATCAATGCAACGACACAGCACTTCGATAAACTATTCTCAGAGTGTTAAGAGTTACTTTTTGGGAATGCGTGCTCTTAACTATTAACGAGTTTTGCCAGTTCAGGTGATGCGTAAGTTTAGTGCATCGTGACAGTGAATATTGCATAATAAAATGCGACACGGCTCTCTTCCAGTAATTACGCGATATATAGCAACGATCTCGACGGGCGTTATGAGCATGAAACTGGGTTACCTTATTGCCAGAGAAAATCTCGATCAGCCGATATACATAACGCGCGCGTGTGCACGTTGGTATAGCTACACAGACAGGAGAGAGAGAGAGAGAGGGGGGGGGAGAGAGAGAGAGAGAGAGAGAGAGAGAGAGAAAGAGAGAGAGAGAGAGAGATGTGATCGTAGCAGCTTCGCGAGACGTTTCGAAAAATAAATGACGGGGAAAAATATTCCAGGCGATATAGGAACCGATCAAATTCCTCCAGGAAATTGCCTGTGATATTACGATGGTCGCACGCGGGCGCACGCTATCTCTCTTCCTTTTCCGTTCTTCGTCCTCTTTTCTCCCCGTTGGTGCTACGCTGGAGGTAGCCTTCTCGTTGAACGGCGACCTCACCGTTCCCGGGAGAGATCTCGAGCGGCCTTAAGCTGGGAGGAGCTGGCTCGCCGACTCTGCCTGCGTTATTGTCATCGTCCTCGTTCTCGTGTCCTCGTAGTCCTTTGCAATCCTCGACGTTGTCGTCGACGAGGAGTTTCATCTCAGGGCGCTACAGGCACGCCCAGAGCTTTGGCTCGTCAACGCTTCGGGTTTGCACCGGAATCGCGCGCGCGCGCATGCATACATACACACACACGCACACATACACACATACACACACACACACAGAGTGCCTCTCTCCAATGCGCCGTGGCTCTGATTCTGCGGCAGGCGAAATATCGCCTCCGATATACAGCTGCTGCGTTTGTGCGTGGCTCGCGACATTGAGCAAATATCCGTTCAGTTTACTCTCTCGCGACGCCAAGTCGAGGAAGTGCCGTCGACACCGCGTGTGTACGCGTTTGGATTTAACTAGGCTTTCTAGGCCTGCCATCGTTGGTGCTTGTGCGAGTCGTTCGACTTACCGAGCACGTATTTCGGGAATAATGTCATAAGGGCATTCCCGTAATTCCTCTAGTAAAAGGCCATCAGCCAAAATATCAAGCTATTTGAATAGTAATTTACACTGGCGTTATAAATCAAATATTCGGGTCAATTTATTTTTGACGATGTTTTGATAACTTTAGAGGAATTCGCAAAAACATTTCGAAACGTATGCCTTTGACAGGCACGTGTTGCATCGAAATTGAGAAAATCATAGGCACGGACCGCGCTGTTCGGGTGTTTCTCTGAAGCCTTTGGTGAACAATCGGTGCAGGCTCGATGGCTCGAGTGACGTCTTTGAATACGATAGAGATATCCTTCGATATGTATGCGCGAGCGGATATACGGAGGGTAAAAATAAAATCGCGCACGCGTGTGACGCAGTTGTTTTAGGGAACGCAAGAGTACACGAGAATCTTGCATCTCGCAGTTTCGGGGGGTTCGCATCTTCGTTTCTTTACGTATTTGTGTTTAGTCTGCCGCAGTCACGTACACGCACCGTAGGATTTTGCTCGTGCATATGCGCGTGTCACAGGAGGGACGCCTGTCGCTTTCTTCTTTCCTCTAACATCTTTTTTTTTTCACATGGCGAGCTATGTCGACAAGTCGGAATTTTCATTCTTTTCGCTATTTTCTTCCCTTATATATAATTTTTTGATGGATTATTGATAAGATAATTACATCGATGACTCGCGGTAGATTGCTATTGTAACTATAAGTAGATTCTATCTCTATGAATAAGTTACTACACCTACTGTGTTTAATAATTTGGGAAAATCCATGTTCTAAAGTTGGAAAAATGTTAAAAATAATTTTTTTATCCTTTTCATACACACATATATGCTACTAGAAAATTATTATTTATATTAGTTATTTTAGTGTTTAAGAAACAACTTTATAATCTCTTAAATACTTTTTCGTTCACGACATATGTAAAAAGATTTTTTAAACTTCAATTATTATAAATACTGGTGGAAATATCTGCATTTTGCTCAAATAAATATCTTATAATACAGAAAAACTCGTCAAATACTGACCTTTAGCAATAATTACCTATTATCGAAGTTCTGTTTGAACAACTGTTACTTCTAGCAACATTCAAATTAGTTTATTATAACATAAGATAATGTAATTATATTTTTTGATTTATCTCTTTTATCCAGGAGATAATTAAAGACAAATTTGATTCTACTTTTGTTATCGCAAAACAATAATATATATGGAAGATCATTCTTATTTTTATACGAATCACGCACGAATACATAACAATATTTAGAAAATATTTGATTGTTTGTGAAAATGCGTAACAATATTAAAAGAATTTTTAGGAGAAAAATTCTTTTGTAAGAAAACAGTTAACATCGAAATCTAACAATGATGCTTGCAAATTCATTAGAGAATGCAGACTTGATATACTTGATAATACAAAACGCAATCAGTAATCCCAGAATTTAGTTGTAGAAGGTCAATGTGCAATTTGTAATGTTATATTCGTACAATGCAAAGTCAAACAAGTAGACGACATATGGCTGCTGTTCTCATTGTTACCAATTATAAGATTGCACTGTTTCTAACTACCGGTTACTTCGCACAATGAGAGAGTAGGACGAATTTCCCCTGATTTTCACATACAACAGACAATTCACAAGAAAGTAAAATCTTATGGAATATAGAACATTAAAAAAAAACCTTTTCGAACAAAATTTTGGAAATTTTCCAAAATATTTTGTTGTATTTCAAACACAAATTCTTCGTAAACATATATTTTCCACGATATTTAATAACAAATGAGATTTGTATCGCGTTATTTTCAAAAATAACAGTTTCAGGAGGGGTGATACAGCGATAATATAGTTAAATATTTCAAAATCTCTCGCTGTTCCCGTATGGTTGACTAATGAAGAGCTTTCGATAAAATTGACCCAGTTGTCAAGAGGGGTATCATTTCCCTGCCGGAGATGCAGCACTTGCAAGCTCGTCGGTCTCTAAGCTGCCGGTGTAGCGCGAGCAAGTTCCTCCGGCTCGTCGTTCCACGAGTCGACCTTACGTATAAACGCGGATATCAATGTTTGCGGCGGCGCTAACTAGGAGAGCATATTTACCATGCGGATCTGCGTTATATTCAGTCCAGCTTGGGTGCACGAGAGAAGGCACTCGCTCTCCCCGGCTCCCTTCATCTCCGGGAGAAGTGTGTCACGTTTACCAAACTGTTTGAATAGAGAACCGAGGATATGTATCGCGTGACGTCTGAGAGATTCTCTCTCTCTCTCTCTCTTCTCTCGTGTTATTATCGCGCTTGTATAATTTGGCGCGGACTCCTTCGTATAATTTCGCGTACGTCATCGCGTTGCATACCGATATATCGCTCGAGCGGTGAGCATCTATGAGGATTTCGCGCTGCGGAAGTATCCGGTTACTCACCGTGTTCACGGTTCACGAGGCTCGTCAACGCGGGCCAGGATGATATCGAGCGAGGAATTCTTCGAGTTCTTCGCGTGATTCGCGAATACCGTCGGCATATATTCAAACACCTCAATTCACAGCGGTAATATTTTGACGAGGCGGAATTTCGACTCGCGCGTAATCGCGCGCGCCAGCGACTATGACAGGTATGCCGAAATCGTTGAAACGGGATAGCAATTACCGAGACTGTTCGTTAATTTTAACACCGACCAAGTCAATCGGAAAATATGATGTAATGCCTCATTCGCGTCTTTCAGATTTAATTATTTAATTATTTTTTATTGTTTTTTTTCTTCTATTAATTTATGCTGTTTAATTATTTCGGATAGGATCATTATTAATCTCAGAAATTGAGAACATGAGGGAGACTACGGGCAGATCATACTTGCGCCAAGTATGTTTTATTACCCTAAATTAAGACGCGCGTTATTACTAGAGTTATCCTCAGTCTTGGGCTAATTACTAGCTTCGTCCTCGCTAAACGCGACCACCATCTTTCGAGGCCATTAGACCGTACGTCGTTGCCGCAAGAACGTATACACGCTGTTAATAGCGCAAACGCTAAACGGAGGTCCTTAACTCTCGCAATAATGCTTCGGTAGGTAGATAGGTACGGGAATAGAGAGAGTAAAAGCCGTGCGGCTCTCTAGAGCTCGGAGAGAAGCTAGGAGGCGGATCGAAACGCGGACAGATACTTGAACGGGATAACTGATACCGGAGCACCCATAAGCCTTTTGGAAACATACACACACGCATCTGCACCATCTATCTTCCTCTCCCCTCTCTCTCTCTCTCTCTCTCTCTCTCTCTCTCTCTCTCTCTTTTCGTATCTCTCTGCGTAAATAGCGGCACGTGCAAACCGCCGGTACAACCCCTTCCGAGTCGCTGCTGTCGAACCCTAAGGCCCTTTCGGGATCCAGCGCTGTTTACCGGCACAATATTTACCCGCGACTTATAACCATCGACTGTTAAGCCGCGTGTAAAGCGTCTATACGATGCGCCGAATGAGAGTACACGGAACACGCGCGCGTGCGCGCGCGAGCACTCGCGCGTCTAGATTTTCCCCGAGTTCTTTGTATTAGGGGCGACGCGGCTTTGCGTCGCCTCCACGCGAAAATAAGTTGTCACCACCGGATTCCCTCGGCGCTAAGCGGATTTCTCATCTCGAGCCAAGCTACTTATTTCTTCATCATACTGAATGTCTTGCGGAAAATTAATCGTAATGAAAATTCTATCCCGTTCTTCGCGCGCATTCATCCTTATGATGTATCTCACCGAGAAAATGATTAAAGATTGATCCGGCTTTTATTATTAATACATGCTTATTGACTACGGGTGTTCGCCTTTTACGATACGTGAAATGATGAATTTTATTTTTATTCGTTTGTGCCGTCGACACTCAAGCTTGTCTAAAGTTTGTACGATATGTCAGACTGCAAACATGTGAATTAGAATCTGAGATTGACATCTTCCTTAATTATATGTTCAACGTGTACTGTCAGGTAGAAGCGCGAGGATTTCGATAAGCATCCATAACAGAATTTGCGCAAAATGCCGAAAACTGTTTGCGCACGCGCGTGTACAAGTGCGCTCGGATATCAATGAAAACAACAAAATCATCGCTACGCTCCCTACCTGATGTTTGCGAATGAACGATTTGCGAGTATCCTCTTTCATTAAAACAATACGCGCGCTTAATCAAATATCTCTTCAACGTCATTTTATTTCGGCGCAATGCGGTGTTGATTCGATTGCCATCGATATGCGCGGCGTGTTATGTGTACGTTCGCTCTACTTGAATCAGTTAAATACAATTCTACGTATGCCGCGAAGAATCTCGGCGCGCTCTCCCCCGAAATCTCCATCATAGATGATAACGTAGCGAAGGATAATCGCGATCGTTAAACACGTTCGATCATCTCAAAGTGGTAATTAAATTCGCATTCGGGAACACAAACGAATCTCTTCGGGCGATCCACTCTCGCCCCGCGCTTTTCGTGCCGGTGCACACGTCGAAAGCGATCGCGTTGTATTGCCTTTAATTGTACGCCGTATTTACCGATATGATTGCGGGGGTAAACAGTGAATGAAGAAAGAGAGGAAAAAGAAGAGAGGGATGGACATAGAAAAAGGAGCCTTTTCGCAGCTGCCACGGGCTGCGAATCGCGGTCACGTGCCATCCTCAAATACGACTGTCCCCTAAACACGTTCGGCTCGGCTTACTGCTTTTCATTTACCCTGGCTCTCCCCTCGATCCCTTTACTCGCTTCGCGGTCACCTCCCCTTTCGTTCCTTGTACTTTGCTCTCCGTCGTCTGCTCGTCGATCCTTCTCCCTCCCTCCCCTTCAGCCCTCCTTTCTTCTCATGCCGCGTACGCTCCGCTCCGGAATCGACAGATGTCACAGAGGGACAAACACGCCCGGGCGGACCTGTCAGCGTGTTCTGATGTCGTCTGTAATCGTAATTAATACCTTAATCCGGACGGTCGCGAAGACGTCAGATGCATTTGTGGCAGCTTGCGCAATATTAAATATAATGCGCGTTACTTTTGATATTAGCTAGGGAAGTCTGTGCGATCAATTAACAAAGTTTGGATAAAAATTTCCACTGATCATGTGTCGTAAAATCATAGTACGAATTTTAATATTTTGCTGCAAGTATTAATTTATTTGGCATTATTCTAAGCACCTCTAAGTACATAGCAATTAAACATATTAAAATTACCGCTTTTTATAAATGACTTCAAACGATATGAAAAGAAGCAACATTATTACTAGTTATAAAAGTTATTAATTTCACTTAAAAATAACAGAGAGCAAGCAAGAAAAATATATAAAGTTATTTGCTTACACAAAACTATACATTATATATACTTGTTCAGATTAAAAATCTTTAGCTTTACAGTTATGGTAATTTCAATTTAATTTAATAATTCTGTAATTTCAATGATTGTAATTTCCGCCGCCGCCTCTATATTTCCATGTTTGAAAAATCAAGTCACTCCAACGCTGGGAAAGAAACTCGCTCTCGGTAGCCTATATCCGCAAAATAATTTCACCCTCAACTCGGTCGGGAGTAGATTCTCATTTCCGGCGCTATTTCACTTCGTGCTTCCTCGGTGGGTAAGTATATAAAATGAGATTTAAAAAAGTAGAAGAGACGAGGACGCGCTAGGCAAATCCGAGCACGAGGAGCAGCAATAGTGTCGATATTTCGCTACGTCTACCCCTCGCGGGAACTTTTCGCTCGATCTTCCAGATCGTTCCCGACCAGCTGAACCGATCGCCTTCTAGAAATTGGGAAATGACAAGTGACGAGAGGGAGGAAGGAAGCAGAACCGCAAATTTTCGCGGATGTTGATTGTGTCTGGTTTCTTTTTTGCTGCTCTGTTATTTTCGATAAAGATACATATTTTTAGATCTGTCCCTGTATATATATTTTGGAAATTTTTCTTTATGTTTAAATTCTTTTTTAAAGAAGAGCTCTCTCTGTAGCTTCATACAAATAACGAAATAACAAAAATATTATTCTTTATTATTATATTATATTTCAACTCTGACATTTTTATTACGTTAAGTAATAAATGGGATTATTATTATAATCAATATTATAATAATTTCAAATAAAATTAAATTATAAAGATTTTATGATGAATGTAGTCTTTGTAGTCATATATTCGCTCCAATGCTGGATTTGACATAAAATACATATTTAAGCTCTGCCTTTTGGAACTCACTGGCATTTTGTGATAACTAAAAATTATTTATAAATGTCATGAATGTGAGCGTTATCAATATATATCTCAAAGCCGTTTCGTTAAAACTGTATTTCATAAGTAAAATGTTGTGCGAGTCGACGAATTTGTTTTTCACTTGATGGGGAATATCGAGGATTTCATGAGTGTTTTACTGTGATAAATTGACGTCACCGATTAAAAGCATTACATTTTTATCAACCAAATCGAATGAACGCTATTTAATTAAAGCGATATTAATTCATGCGCCGGTTGCTAAATCGATAAAGCGGACATCATCTACAATTTCATTCAGCATCCGGTATATGGAGCACGGGAAAAAAAATCTAATATTAATATTTTTCATAATTAAAATCCGATAGCGATAACATACACGTGACAAACTTTTGGCAATTCTTACCTATAACTAACAGCATGAATAAATAGCAAAAAGTAAATAACCAAAATATACAATTTTCTCTTATTAGATTATCCTCTTATCGAGCGACTTGCCACATGTGATATCGAGCGGGTTTTTCGAAACTTCTTCGCTCATATGTTCTCTATAAGGGTTTAGAATATTCTCTCCCCTGCATAAAGAGAAAGAAAATATTTTTCATTTTTATATCTCAGAGACTAAGAGAGTTCCGCTGTGTTCTGTCATAACAATGTCGAATTTATCGCGCGCGCGCGAACGAGTGGGCCCCTCGCGAACAGCGGACCCCACGATACGAGAGTCCGGGTGAACAAAACGCGCGAGGGGATCGGGCGGATTGGCCTGTATTTCGCTGTTATTCCGGAAAGTTTCAGTACTTCCCCAAGTCGGGCCAAGTATGTAGTAGTAGGGAATTTCGCGCGCGTAGACGAACGAAGCGCGCCGCTCTCAACGAGAGCACTGGGCTATCGGGTTTGCGGTGTAACCGGACCCGGTAGCTATGCGAACTACTCTCCCTGACCCTGGCTCCTCTTATTTCGGAAGATTTCCCCCGATGCTCATTGCCTTCTCCCTCAACGCCGACTCGTTTCTAAGTTCCGAGAACCCGGCTTATCTCCTTTCCTTCTTTTCGCCGCGCTTCTCTTCTTTTTTTTTTCATTCTATCGTGGTCACACACTTAAGACAGCATCGCCCTCCCGGAACATCGAGTTTCTTCCTGTTTCGTCTTCGAGCGGCCGCTCTTCTTTCTGTTCTTTTGCCCCATGCGATTTGAATTCGCGCGAATTACAATGATCGCGGATAACTGGTGTTCAAATATGAATTTTTCGCTGTAAAGATGGAGAAAATACAGATCTGTCGTTAATTAAAAACCTCAGCCATCTTCTATTTTTAATTAAAGGATAATTCGGAAGTAATTCATCATTTATGATTAATACATTTCTTTTTACAGTCTCAATTGATAGAAAAAAAGTTAAAAATATTAAAATTTACACGAAGTGTTCTCCACCTCTATCATTTTTTTTTATGATAGAGCCTTAAGCCATAGTGTAAATCCGGATAAGAATATGCCGTGTCGTGTTACGAAATAAACGAAAGGTCGCACGTGCGTTTAGGGATATTTAGGCGTCACAGCTTTGCGCTCATTATCCCGGCGTTAATATAAGTACTGGTCGTAATACTTAATGATCCGTAAGTAATTGTATAGCATCATTAGTGTCGCTCTCGCTATGGACATGACGCCTGCCAATTTTGTCTGACCGGTAATTCGAAGCGACGGTCGAACTCATTTGAATTACACAAATTACAGCGGACTGGATTAACGGAAACGCGGCGCGACCCCCCCCAGTTGCAGACTCTTCAGTTTTATATTTCACTGAATGAATTGGATATGCTATGTACGAGTTTTTTACTTAGGTAATCAGAGCGTAATTAACGGAATTTTTATCTCTTTTTCGTGTGGGATATCCCGTTATATTGTACATTATTGAACTGAAATCACATATATTTTTGCAAACGATAAATGATGATTTATCATCTGTGAATATTGTTGAAATTTAATTTTATAATTAAGTATGCACATGTATTAAAAATAAGCGATAAAAACTACAATAATGTCGTTAGACTCGATATCAAAATATTTTAATCACTTGAATACTGTTGAGAATATTTTGTCAAATATTTTGTACGTATATGGCAGAGAGAGAGAGAGAGAGAAAGAGAGAGGAGCAGGAAAACGATATAATTTATAATTGTTTATTATAAAAAAAGATATGTGAATACTCTAGTGTCTGTGGTTCATACGATTTGTAAATCAATTTTATCGTACAATCATTGAATTTTTGAGTAAATTGTTGGGGGAGATATATACATATATCTTGAGATGGGCAGAAGGAACTCCGTGCTTCTCTTACCGAAAGTGTCGTTAATCTCGAATAATTCGCGCAGTACAACGTTTCCTGAACATCTTCAACGACCCCTTCGCTCGACTCCGATAGCGTCTTGTATGCTGGAATTTTCACACGCTCGAGAAGCCAGAAACAAAGAGGGGCCTCCAAGATTTCGGTGGCTTCGGAAGACGCGTCTGCGAAGGGTATGCTAGGTAGAAGGGATGAGGGAAGAGGGATGAGTGGGGAGGGCGACAATGTCTCGCGATCCTCGCGCGCATTGTGCTGTCTCTCCTTTCTCTTCTCCCGACTTCCCCGCGCGCTTCTGCAGACAGTGCGAGAAGAGATCTTGGAGAGATCCTGGAGGGATTCCGTGAGTAGAGAGTATAGAGGTCTCACCGAGGACTCTCTATCCCCTCGCATTCTCCTGTTTGCCGCGTCTCCTCCTTTCATCTCTCTCTTTCCTCTTCCTTGCTAGTCGTTCCTTCCTCCCACTTCCGTTTTCTCTCATTTAACTTAAGATTGGATTGCAGATTACATATCGTATTATTCTATGGCTTTTGTCGTTCTACTCTTAATTTCAGCTCAGTGCCTCGGTGCCTCTGTGTTTTCTCTTTTCTTCTTTTTTTCTTTTCAACTTCCATTCTCTTAGATTGAAATTCAATGGCTTGATTAATGATCAATGACGTCACTTTTCCGCGCATTGTTTGGTTAGCATGATTCGGCCAGAATCGGCGTATTAGGTCTCTCTTTACAGTCGCATTTCGCGCTTTATTTGTTCCCGTGTTCTCCCGATGGATGCGGGGCGAGTAGTGCGTATCCTTTTCCTTCTTTCCCATACCATTTTTTTTTCCATCTCCAACCCCTGATTACACTTTCCTCTTTCTCTCTGGTTTCACGCTGGTTTGCTCCGGGATAATAAATATTAAGGGAGGCTAATTTGCGTTTGTGCCTTTGCGTGGTACGCCGTCGGTTCGTTTGATCGGTCACGCTTCGTAACGAGGTCGAGATTTACTTTTCCACGTGGATTGCAAGCCAACTGATCCGTGCGACTTGGACGCGATATTCGATTTGGAGTTACGCGACGGAACAATTCGCGGACGAGACGCGTCGCACGTATAGCGGAACGAGCCGTCGATGGACGAGACGTTGGATTGAACGGTAAATGAAACGCGAGCTATGTTAACGTGACCCACAAGGCGTGACTCGCGTCGCGTCAACGACGATCTATCGTGACAGAGTGATAGGAAACGAGGCGGGGCCTGACACGTGTCAGTTTTTTGAAAACTCTCCCGATCACCTCATCTATTACGGGAATGATTATCACGTTCATGTGCTCTAAATATTTCTTAATTGATAGCAAAAAATAAGGGAGATAAGCTTAAAAAGTAAATATGGTATAATTCTACAATTTTAGTTTACCTATACTACTTGTTCTTTTTTCCCTCCGATTAATTTGTAAGATATTAATGTGAAGTAGCAATTCCATAAAATATCGAACGCAAACATTTATTCATTCTTGTAACAATAAATTTATAGCATTGATTTGCCAGAGAGAGAGAGAGAGAAAGAGAGAGAAAGAGAAAGAGAGAGAGAGGGATATATAATAAAATGTATCAATCGCGCTCACGCGATAAAATGCGGTCAAAAATGTATCGGCACAGCATTACGAGATAGATATTGGTATATTCCTAACTTTCATCGTTATCCACTCCTCAGGGGAAACAGACTCTCTCCTCAACGTCGGGTTAACGCTAATTAATTAAACCCGCATATTGCGCCAGCTTGATCACGTCCAATCAACGTGCTAACGAGGAAACTGGAGCGCACGGCGATGGTAGACGGATGTGTCAAGGACTTCGCGAAACTTTTCCGACCCTTGACACAATTGACCGGAATGGACGAGGCCGCCCTTTTCTTCATTGATTCTGTATAAATATTCGCGCCAAAGATATACACCGTAAATTCCACGAGCGCGCAGATGCGCGCACGATACGTGTAAAAATTCCAGACTTTTATCGATGCATGCATCGTCTCGCACTAATAATAAGAACTTCTCTGAATTTTACTTGAACGTACCGGGGATCTTTTTTTTTTGGATTGTCATTTCGACTTTCTTCTCCTAAGGAAATTGCTGTCGGTTATCAATAGAAAAATCTGAATGGTATGATATGAATAAATAAATAAATACTAGAGGAGGCAAAACAGCATTTTTTAAATATACTTTGCTATTTTGCGACGATATTCATTCAGAATCAAGTATATCGATCTTGCTTCAAGAGAATACTTCAATCTTTTAATATACGATTGAGTACTTATAACGAAATACATGTTTCTTATTTTCAAGTAATAATTTTTCAAGAATAAATTTGTTTTCTTATTTTTATCAAAATCAGAGAGGATCAATTGGAAATGTTACTTCGTTAAAGGTATCAATTAAAAATTAATTTCCCAAAAATACAGCAAAAAATTAAAAATCAAAGAAAGGACCTTTAACTAATCTTCTTTGAAGCAAATTAATGTTATTATTAATACCTAACTTTCATTTATTAAAATTCTCTCTGATAATAATATTTAACATATCTGAGGCAATAATATTTAATAATAATAAGAATAATAATCAATATACAAAATAATTTTTAAAAAATAGTAGAATTAAGTTTTTCAGTATATTTTAAGATTCAAGGTTCGCGTTTCTGGATTTATGCGCCACTGCGGGCGGAGATTCTACCGAATTCTTTCACATTACTGCGAAACGCGTCGCAGGGGCAACGGTTATCAAACGGCATCAGACAGCAATAATTTATGCAATTAGCTCGGCGCGCCGTAAGGAATCGTTCACGGTGTATAAATTAAATTATCAAAGGCCACCATTCTGGGTCCACACTTTGCTGTTGTCGTGTCGGGCACGAACCGTCGGGTTATAAATATATACCTGCCTGCACGCGTGCGATACACACGCAGATGCATGTACCGAACGTATGGGCGCGTTAAGCAAAACGACGTTAGATTCGCGCGGTATCGTCGTGCGCAAATCACGGTGCACACGCGGTATTTATGGTATTTCGCTTTCGGTGTGTGTAACCATATCGCTTATACCCGCGCACACGAGAAAGGTGGTCGCCGATCGCTAATTCCGAGCTCACGCGAGCCTAGGCAACAGTAGCAGTTGAATCGATGCTCGGTTCATTGTCTTGATTTATACTTAACGTGTACGGAAAAGGAAGGGAGGGGGAGTTAATTATTGCCTCGTGCCTCGTGCACCCCACGAGCGAATCTCGTCCGTTTATTCCGGTCGTCACGTCGGCCTGATGTATTTAGCGCAATCAAACTCCTTATTCCCACATTTCGAATGCAGACTATTATTGAAGACAATTATTTTAATAATTTCATTTAAATAAACTATTATCCGATTTTCTATAATAAGATGATAGGAATAATCACCTAAGAAATATTTGAAATTCAATAATCAGAGAATTATTTAAAGTAACAATTCTAAAAGAGAATTATCAGAACAAAAATATCTCTTTTGAAATATTGTAATATCTTAAATCTTTGAACTTGCATCGATTACTTCAGTATTACTTCTTGCATTATATTTACAAATATTATTTTAAATATTATATATATATATTTATTTACTTATATATAGTAAGAGGGAGTAACTAGAAAAATGACAAAACAAGGACATATTCATTAAAAAAAAAAAATAACCATTGTTTACTTTTTTAACTATAATTTATACCTAGCATAATTTAAAATAAAATAAAATATGAACAAAAATAGATTTAATCAACCGTAAGATGTAAAAAGGAAATATAAATAGAATGCGTGAATATAAATTCGTGTATGTGAAAATAGTATTTTCAAATATTTTACTATCTATACATAATGAGACGAATAATTACATCAATTGATTATTTGAAATCTCTAACGAGAAATATATATTCGGAATATTAATTTTTGATCTATAAAATATCAGTTATATATTACAAACAGAATTCTAATTAACATACAAATAAGGTATTATATTTTTATGATTTTACATTAGCCATTTATATATAATACTATTTTATGTTCACAAAATATTATCTGATTCTCTTGATGTCACCGTTTGTGACTAGTTTCATCGATTCTCCGGTCGTTGCACGGTTATAAAGAGCGCGCGAAGAGGACGCGTTTTCGCAATGAATCGAGAGGAATCTTGATGTCGCATACTCTGCACAATTCGCCCGTCATTCTCGCGAGTATTTTAGGATTTTCGGTTAAAGTTTTCAACGGACAAGAATTATATATCGTGTCATTAGCCCGTGAGGTTACTCCGCTGGATATATATTGGCATTACCGCGTCCGAGTAAAGTACTTCGGTCGCTAATAAAGACACATATCCGCGGGGAGAAGCGAACCCCACGGTTACTTCCTCGCCATATAGATCAGTAATGGTCCATATAATTCGGTGACCCCTGTCGTAGAGCGGCCGGCCGTCTTCGAAGAAATCTTAATTGGAAGACGAGAAATTAAGATAGTTCGTGGGAGAGCGATAACTCGGTGAAATGAAGGCCATTTGTTTCTTGTCGGGAGTGAGTCAGCGATGCGAGAATCGATACGTCGTGTCATATATGTTCTAAACGTCTTCTCGGTATATGTGTTTGAGCCGAAATCGATTAGATCGATTGCTGCTGTACGTTCACAACATCGCGCGACATCCTGATGATGTTGCGTGCATTTATCCTTGCGGCGATATAATGCGTACACGTTCGCGAACACGTTTCGGGCCTCGTGGGACTCCGACAAACGGCAAGAGAGAGGACGTTGGTCACGAACGTTCCGAGCGGCTCGTTAATCGAATCCGCTAAAGCCCTTGTCACCCTTCGTCGAACTGTCAGGATTAAATGATCACACAAACTAGTATCTTTACGGCAACTTTTAGCGCTGTCGTTAGCCATCGCCTAAGCACGAAAGTGATGTGTAGGTACGTGTTTAAGACCACGTAAATATACATGTATTATAATATATTGCTAAATATAACTCTGTCACTTCTCCTATACTGAATTATTCGCAAAGGTATATTTGTGGATTGTGTATTATAACTGCGAAAGTTTTGCGAAAAATCTGGCATACATATCTCTCTCAGCGTTCCCTAGACAATATATTCATATTGAGAGTTGAATTTTACAAAATTACTTATTAAATTGAAGTTTATCGAAGATATCGAGTATCATGTTATATTTGTTGGCAATTATCGACTGTTGCGGTATTTAAATCACCTACGTCACCATCGATGTTAATTAAAATTACCATAAATTGCATTTTAATTAACATGAAAGCTAAATATATTTTTGGGTATATGAAGTGTCGCTATCGCAAGGTAGTATAAAATGTAGGACAACGGGAATTAGATAATATATTTCCATAGAGCTTTGTGTAGAGCTTTGAATCCAAATATATCGTTTTTTGTCTAGTCGAATTCGAACAAAGCTATACCAGGCTATCACACGCCGCAAATGACTTTACGTTCGAAAATATAAATCTGTGTTATAGAACGGGGAGAGAAACTAATACGAGACAAATCTTTCCGGACGGCAAGTAATTTGGAACGAACCGCTAGATCGCCGGACCTAAGAACCAAGTTTGTACGATTTGCGATAACGGTCAGTGTTAACGATGATTACTATCCCGACTACCGCTTCGTGGTTGCTCGTTAATTCTAATACCCTCGATAATGCGCGCGCCGCTACAAAACAGGATCGAAAGAGAACGAGGGTATCATACCTCTTGCGTTACCTGGACTGAAAATCGATTCACCGAAATATTACTACTCAGATGTTGTTGCGTATTTACAGTTACTTCATCTCTCAAACATACACATTACTAATATACAGAGCGATTCTTCGATTCTTTTTATAGGCTTCTCGATTGTAGAAAGAAAATATATTTCGCGAAAAAAATTTTTGTGATCTTTTTAATAATGCTTGAAAAATTACTATATATAAAGAAGTATTATTTTTTATTATATGTTTATATTATTGCGCATGGCTCGAGAGATCATGCATATCAATTAAAATTTAATGATTATTAAACGTATATTATCGCGTATATGCGCGCGGTACGCGAAATTTGTAATGCCGTGCATTTGAGAAATAAAGAAACACATCTATTTGGCCGAAGCCCTGACAAGGAAGATTACCGTGGGATAAAAGGATCTCATAAAGTCAACGCAAACTCGAACTCTGTACCAAGTTCTAGCGTGGGTGGTTACGCGCGTGTGCTAGCGCAGATGGCACATATTTGTACACGTACGTTCAGGTGTATGTGCCATAACTGAGCTCTCTCTGAAACTCACCCGATGCTTCAACCTCTCGAGTCGCGTTTTCTTCCCCCGGCTCATTCTTTCCGTTTTATTGCTTGCTCGTTTTATCTCTCTTGCCTGTACGCGGTAAAGATTTACTCAGCGATCCTTCGGCGACATCACATCTCAATTCTTCCACCCTGCCTTGTCTTATTTTCGATATCAAGTGATATCATCACAACGGTTATATCATAATAACAAAGAGATTATATTCCTGTAGTCGTTTCTCGATTTCCGGAAAGGCACAGAATGTAAAATAATAATATTCTGAATATGATACATCCTTTGTTTTATCCGTAAGATAATTTTTCCGAGATATTTATCCGCGATAAGATTCTCTTCATCTCTTTCTTTTTTTTAGATTCTTTTTGTGTGAAAATTTTAGGTGCAATATTTCTTAATTATATGCAAGGGCGGTTAGTACAGCGCTTGTATTAGCTAATACTTCAAATTCCATAAAACAATACATGTAGACTTATGTGTATAAGATTGCTTTCTATTTTATTATCTAAAAATGCATAAATATTAATATTGTAATATTTGATAGAAGAAATGCAAACTTTTTCGCGGCTATTTACATTCAATTATGGAACTATTGATGCATCTCCAGCTTTATCGGCTCTGAATTCGAGGAACGGCGATCTACGGCGAGTCACACGTACGAGCTTAAGTTCCCCCTTTGTCGGCTTTCTCCGCAAAAACCTGAGACTACAATGGGAGAGAAAAGAAGCCGCGTCGCTTGGGAGTCGGCAGCGGTACAGGTAAATCCCCATCCACGCTCGCGAGTTTGGCTGTATAGTGAAGCTGAGTGAGAATCGAGAGAGGGAGAGAGAGAGAGAGAAAGAGAAAGAGAAAGAGAGTGAGAGAGGGGGTGCACATTTGCATGCTGAGCCGCAGTCTGACTGCGGTGCACACCGACAACTCGCACGTTTTGTTCCTTCGTTTCTCAACCGGCGGCATTGGGATTCAGCGTGGAAAGTGAAAACGGATTTCTCCCCGTTTTCTCTCCCTCGCGCCGCGCCGCGCCGCGCCGCGCCAATGACGACGCGACGAATTTCTCGTCCACTTTTACCCGTTTCCTATTCCGCCTTAAGTTTCAGCCTTTCCTCCGAGCATTGTTTCCTCATCTCCCGCCTTCCTCTCGCCGTGTTGTGTCTCTCCTTCCTACGTTATTTCTACTCACCGAGATTTCCGCTCTTCATTACGCTCTTTAAACTTCTCGATCGAACGGATTTGTTCGCGTCGTAAAGCGAACTTTTCTCGCAGATCGAGTAATCGCATGTCGCACACAGTGCAATAACCCCTATTTCGAGAACTAAAGGAGTTTATTAAAATACTTTTTATTTATAAAATTTACCGCAGATTTTATTTTGGCGATCTTATATTTATGATCGTAAAGGGAACTTTATTCTACTAGTCACAATGTGACCAGTTCGTCATATTTCTGTCTCGTCCGTCGCAAGAGAGAGAGTCGCGGGCGAAATTAAAATTTGTTTTCGAGATCCGGAACGCGCGGAAATCCATGAATGGTTAAAAAGCGTGCGGGAGGGTAGTACGGTAATAGACAACTTTTCATTCGGGGGAAAACGGGCGGGCTTCTGAATCCGCGTGTATTGTCCGGCCGGACAATGTGTCTCCGTACTCGCCGTACTTGCGTGGCTGCGTTCGGATAACGAGGGTTGCCAAAGCGAAAACGAGTGAATTGTAATAGAGTCGATAGCGCGAATGTCCGTCCTGTTGCCACAACGACTGGATGACTGCAACCCAAGGCTACGTTATCCGGTTATCCTCGTTGCGGCGACGATTCTATCGCTGGGTTCAACGATTCCTCCCGGACGATTTATCGAATTGTATATGTAGTACGAGCTTCAATATAATGCGCAGCTGTATTTTCGTTCTGTCGAAGATAAAACGTACGATGGCTTGTGTTTTGCCTCGAGAGCTAGGAATGAATATAATATTGTAAATACATGGTTTGATAATTATTTCGGTGTAATATATAAAAGTGCACGGGAATTATTGCTACGTTCGAAACAAAGCACTTTATATGAAACAAAATACGGCAGCGTCAAGTGAATTTTCGTCGTCAAACAGAGAAATCACGATCGTAGCGCACTGAAATAGCTATATATTCGATACAGATCAGAAAACTTTGTAAAAATATTTTATTTTTATTTGCTCGCACGCGCGTTTCTATACAGAATGTGCGAATCGAACCAACAAGTGCTTCGTTTATTAGTCGCTTCAATATTGAATCCGATTCGAACGAGTACGACGCTTAAAAAGAATAGATGTGTCATTTTGTAGAAAATTTCCGAGGAAAATATCGCGAGGGACGAAATCGATTTCGATTCGTTCGAAAGGAATCACGATCAGCGATTGTGTTGGGAGTAATGAGAAAACTGGAATATATATGAGCGGCAACCAGGAAATTCAACACGTCGCAGCCGACGCGAGCAAATTTCAGCGGTCGAACCATTCGTCTCTCGATTCACTGACCCAGAAGGTGCGAAACGAATTAAACGCGTGCGGTGACGTTTTCTCCTTCTCTTTCTCTCGTTTCTCCACGTCACGTTCTCTCCTCTCTACGTGCGCCACCCTCTTATACCACCCTCGCTATCAACTCTCTTTCTCTCTCTCTCTCTCTCTCTCTCTCTCTCTCTCTCTCTCTCTCTCTCTCTCTCTGTCGCACTTACGCCCCGCTACGAACACACAATGAACATTGGACACTCGAGACAGAAAATATGGGCGACCGGAAGGGGAAAGGGGGGGGGATCGCTGCTCGTGGATCAGCAGATGATTACGGGGTCGTAAATCTTCCAGGTTCTAGCGCACCGTTGGCGGTCCTCTGCACTGCATCACGTTGACGTTGGTTGAAAAAACTACGTCCGCTGTTGCGTACGCGTCTCGTTTCACACAGACTCGCTCTGTTCATGTTTATTAATTGAGAGATACGGTACAAATGCCTTGCGCTTAAGAGACACTCGAAAAGTTTGTTTTTTTTCGCTTGTTTCCTCTCCGTCGAAAATATCACATCATTCGACTCATGAATAAAAAACCGATAAGATCCGTATGTTTCAAAATGTTGCACATTGAAAAATCTAAAAAAAAATCAGTATAATTCAATTATATCCTTCGACGAAAGAAATATATGTATAAATTAACTAATAATAAACACAGATACGCGTGTTTACGTGTTAAAGTCTTGAACTTTACGCGCATTGCGGTGTTACACAGGCGCAAATTATCTGCAACATCGTCATATCCGGATCTGAATTGGAGACAGCGCGGAAACGCGGATCTCGAGATCCATAACGAGGAGGATAATCGGTATCGCGGCGCGAAATTGCGCTCGTTGACGCTTCGGTAGATGGATGCGTGATACCGCGCCGTCCGCTTCGACGGGATATTCGATTTGACCATTGCCCGTGAATAAGGACATTAAAGGATGAGGATGAAAATCCCCGAAATTATTAGGCGATATCCAAGTGGAAAATGGAGCGCCGGTGGGAAACGCTGACTGGTCAGCGACCGGTGGCGAATCGTCCATCTGTCCCTCGGGATAGTCGGTTCCTGTGTCTATGCTAAAGGGTCGACCGAATAGAGAGAGAGAGAGAGAGAGAGAGAGAGAGGAGGCGCGGGTGTGGGAGTGACTGGAATTGGCGGGTGGACGAAAGGGGGATGAAAAGCCGCATTGTGCGTATAATCACGTTAACCACCCGTAAAATGGATAACTTCGCATGCCATGTGATCGTCATCGTTCTTTCACGATTAATGTACGTAAATACGTGTTATTGCGTTTATAGTGAAATATTAATATAATTTTGGATATTGAAAATAAAATTGAGCTTCATAAACTTTGTAGATGTAGGAGAAAGAGAGGGTACATCTCTTTCTCCTCAAAATTGAGTATTAAAAATATAAAAGCCCGCACAAATTAGCTCGCGTCACTATGCAATCCCTCGGGTTCTGACCTCGCGATTCGCGATATCCCTCTTGCCTCGTTCAATCAATCCTTTCTCTCTATCGTTCTTTGTTCCGCTTGCCGGCCATCATAATTGCCGGTAGGTCATTTTTCATTAGTTGTTTCGCGTAACACAGCGACGGCGCAACACGGTAGCGGGCGGAAGAAGGACGGCGGTGATTGATGACGTTGTTTTTTCGTTGTTTCATAAATCCGGATTCTCGTTATCGATGGATCCGTAACGATACATAAGCGCGCTTATAAAAATTGCCATGCGGCGCGAACGTTCCCGGTGGATATTATCAACGAGGTCACGATTAAAAGGAGCTCCTCTCTTCTCCTTCTAATTACGAACAATAAGACATCTCTCTCTCTCTCTCTCTCTCTCTCTCTTTTCTCTCCCTCTCCGCTCTCCCGATTCTATCGATCCGCCAAAAGAAGAACGAGCGAGGATCGCTCGGCTCGCGGAGGAATGGTTCCTGAAGTGTAATTTACGAGCCGAGAGTTCTTTATCCCTTTCGTCCCCCTCGTGTAACGAGTTCCCAAGGATATCGAAGTACTACATGGTCGTTTGGTCGCTAACTCGGCCCGTCGAATTTATCTACGGAACGCAATTCTTTCCTCTCTCCGTTCCTCGTCCGTTAGCGGAAAACAGTGGACCGCCTCTTCGTAAACGGTTTAGCGACGTGACCGTGGATTAAAGGGACGCTCGATCATCGTGTTTATTTATCACTCACCGAAATGCGTCCGATTAATGTGCCGACTAACGTACCTGAAACAGACAGTAGAATGTATTGTTAGAGCGGATGATCTATATGAATAAAAGCAGTTGACGATATATTTATATATAATTCAATACATGAAAGTAAACATGCGTGAAGATGTCACGTTTCCCAATCGTCGAAACTGTCTAGTGTTTAGCTTCAGTCCCGAATTGTTCACATCTCGAGTTAAATGCGCTTTACCGGAGGTTACGACTTTCAGCACGTTACTTCCTCAACCAAGATTATCAGAACCGAGCGACTTCGTGTTAGTCGGACTGGCGGTCTTCCTTTACGCGGTGCCACGATTGCTACAATTATGACGTTGCCGGCATGGCGACCTTTTGCGACCCCCTCGGAAAGCTAGCGTGTCTGGGGGTCGCGCTGCTTCGTGGTTTTACACCGTGTAATATACACGCGTTGGATTTAATATCAGGCGCCTTCGTATAGCGTTCGGGGTTATTGTCAAGTCGGCCCGGTCAGGTTAAACGCGATCATTTTACTACCCGTCATTCACGTCTCACTAAGTATTAACCCTCCCCGTGCGCTATCTGGGGTCGGCCAATTTGCATACTGGCCCGTCTATTACATCCTGACCTAACGCTGACGGACTTCACGACGAAGCGGCGGGCGGGAAGGGAGAGAGTCGGTTCACACGGCTGCCGGGGTTCACTTGCATAATGGACCTAACTATTCGATACTCTTGACTATCCTCCCTACGTGACTAATTGATCGGTAATCAGATTGACCCACTTGCGCGTCGCGCATACATTAAATTCCATCTTACATTGTTAAAATATATCGTGTAAATGAATTGTAACGTGAACAAAATTATATAATTCCGTATCTTTACCGAATCTTTATTTTAATGCATTCCGTATCTTTTACAGAGCGCGAATGTGTTTATCTCGATTAAAATGCTGCGCGGTTCAACCTTTATCTATGTATCTCGCTGGCGCTTTGCAAAAACTTTCGATAAGCAGGGCGTGTCAAATTCGTTTTAGTTTCCAAACGGGTCATAAGCGATTTCACACTACGTCTAAACCGACACGTTTTTAACACGCTGAAAAAGCGAGAGCTGATATGCTTTTTAATGGTGTATTTTTAAATCTATATATGAAAGAAATGCAAAACACAACAGCGGGTGGTCCGCAGCCACTTTGTTGGCGGGTCGCGTGTTCGATTGTTCTCGGTTGATAAGCTCTTCTCGCATATAAAACGATAATGGAAGAGTGTCAGCTGTGTTAATACAGAATGGGAACTAAGCGCTTTTCTAGAAGATTGATTAATTATTACAACTCAGCATATAACTTGCATTTAATCTTGCATTTTTTACGCCTGATCTTCTTTGCGCTTCGCGAAGGATGTGATTTTCCTTATCTCGCAATCCGCTCGACTCTCGATCAATTTCTAGTTATTTGCGGAATAATTTTAAAATGACGCAAACACTTGCGCAAGTTAAAAATATTATCTTCGTAGCCCTCAGCACAATTTTATGTATATCTCCAGAGTGGGACAAGGCCAATCTTTTTCTTTATACAAATTATGCAATTTGTATTCCGCTTAAGAGTTGATCCGCATTCGCTATATGATTATGCTGCGTATGCGTTTATCCAGCTTGCACAGTTTTTATTTAGGGCAGAGAAAATATATCACAAAACTGGCATAAATTTATATCCACAGATATTTACTGGATACTGCAGTCTCTTTCAGCTTATATCATAGTTTTGATAATATTGTTTTAAACTTTGTGACAAAAGACCTTTTGTAAAAGTGAACAAAAATTGAGATGTGAAAAATTGTTTTCTAAAAGCGACATTCTCACTGAAAACAGAAATAAAATAAAGAAACGTAATAAAAATCATAAAAAGATAAAAAGATGAAAAGATAAAAAGATAAAGACACAAATAAAACGAATTTAGAAAAATATAAAAACTTTAAAATATACAAACATATAGCATAAAGTAATATTATAACAAAATAGTCTATTATTATTGCTGTTCAGATTATGTAATTCGCAAAAAAAAAGTTATAAGCAAACAAATTTTTAAATTTTAAGAACTCTTAATACAAGTTGATTTAGCATATAAACGAGCAACGAATGCACAAACTATGACTTCTTCGACGAAAAGCTCTAATAAGTAATTTACTTTGATAAGTAAACTAATTAACAAGACTAAGTTTATATCAACTCTGATAGAATGCAACATTTAATTAATAAGAAACAGGATATATGTTGATTTTGGGGAAATCTGACAATTTTGATACTTTCCTCTATTTTTGTCATGAATAAGAATTAGAATATAAGAATTAGAATAATATAGCTTCCTGAGATATTTTTCATTATTGTTTTTACACAAATTATAAGTATAAATGTGCTTCGCGCGCGAACTAGTTATAGATTTTATATGATTTAACATAGGGGCAACTTTCTTCTATTTCTTATATTTTTACAGCACGGCGCATTCTCTTTTCAGCAGTATATCCGCATATTTCTTTTATACTGTTTTTGGCGCGCAAAAAAAAAAAAAAAACACGCCTTCTTCAAAGTCCCGAAAGCTTTGCGGGCTCGCTTCACTCGTGGTTCGCATCTCTTCTCGCTTCTCGGCGAGTAAAACCGACGGGAAAGGAGTAGCGAGACCGTGGCGCGCGCGCCAGCGAAGCAGATCAGCGACGCGAATAAAAGTTTCGCAAAAAGGGGAGGAAAGGGGGCGTACAATGGCATCGAGGGGGCTGTTAGGGGGAGGATGAAAGTTACGGCTGAATCATTGGTGCGGCAGAGGACTGCTCCGCGAGATGGTACACCGCTCTGCCTCGCTCATAAAATAAATCTGATATTACCGAGCGCGCAGCTCTCTCTCTCTCGCTGTTCCTGGATGCGTACATTTCAACCCTTCCAACATCCCTTCTCGTACACCGCGTTACCACGAACGGGGGGGCGGTCGTGAGAGAAGCGCTCGATTCGAGCGACGGCGGCGGCGCCGCGTTTTCGGTATCGGATCGTGCGGCGAATCGAGAGGCGGCCTGCGGGGCAGTATCGTAAAAACGGATAGTTTTTGCAGTGCAGCTCGCACGCGGGGTCATGAACGTCGCCCTGGGCTATGCGCTTCCCGCGTTGTCGACACGCCAGGTCGGAGAATGATCGCCGTGTATACCTTCGTGTGTACCTCATCTCTCTACTTTCGCCGCGTTTCACCGCTTGAGATCAATTGTCCGCTGTTTATCGACACGCGGTTCGCGGCGTCCAGAGATAGCTTGGTGTTTGTCGCACGGGATATTATGAATTGAGCGTCAACAAACAGGACTCTTTTAATCTATGTTTATTCTAGAATGTGCAGAAAGAATTTACAAGGAAGCTTATCTATTTTTATTATACTTACAATTAGTATAATATTTACTTTTTCTCTCTCATTTCCCTGGTACTTTGTTTTGTAATTTTGATTAAATTTTCCTCTCTTTCTCTGGACATAATTTTTTTAATTTTTTGGCAAGATACAGGCAAGGGCTTTCTTTTAGCATACGTATTAATGTGCATTAATTAATCCGCGCGGAGTCATCGCTCGGTAGTCAATAATCATAGTTGTTCTATTCATAGTTCTAATCATAGTTTAATAGAAAAATCGTTGTTTGGGAGATGCATTGTGATCCGCATGACACATCTTACGGTTTATCGGTGGCATGCCGAATTTCCTGACCTAAGTAATCCACGCGGAGTCGATCCACGTGGAGTGATGATCGAGCGATGATCAATAATCAGAGTCGCTCGATTCTCGATCCAGTAGAAAAGTCGAGATTTGTCGACTAGCAAGACATTTCGCGTCTTATTGGCATTCCGGATTCTCTTCTCGCGTCCTTCTCTATCCTCCTCGCATCCTTCTCGCGTTCTTCTT
Source organism: Lasius platythorax (assembly GCA_963971435.1). NCBI lineage: Eukaryota > Metazoa > Arthropoda > Insecta > Hymenoptera > Formicidae > Lasius > Lasius platythorax. The sequence goes on from OZ020536.1 coordinate 7,476,702, forward strand.
ATCTTATCTCTAATTCCTTAAAAGGCTCGAGCTCGCGGTCGAACGAGCACCGCTCGGCTCCCGAACTCGATACACAGATAAGAAACCGAAACAAAAGATATGCCGATACTTTTTTGGCATCTTTCAGTTGTTTAGGTGTCGCACTTCACACCTAAGGTGTGACATAATCGTTTAACTACATGTCCATCTGTCATCGAGTTTCTTATCGCGCGTACGTGATTTATGTCTCAAACTTTTACTCACACAAATTTATTTCATTCTTTTTCTTACTCACACACGCGATTATAACGTCGGTGTAGTTCCATTCATTTTCTACGAACATAGGAAATAAATGTATACACATCATTTCTCGCCCCGCGTTTATATTCGCGCGAATTGGCCGATCTTTTTAAATTAATTTTTCATTAATTATTGCAAAGATTGCAAAACGGTAGAGGACTTTCCTGCTCGGTCTAATCCGCTCTACTTGCACAATTGGTGGGGCTATTATTACCGGACAGCCTGTATAACTCTCATCTGTTTTCTCGTAGAAATTATTTCCAGCACACATAAGAAAGTGTTGATAACTCTCATGATGAATCGCTTCAATGCGATCGAGTCAAGAAGGGTCGTTCGGCCGTCTTTATTCGGTTCGTAAAGTCGAATTTTGCATTTGAATTGCATGGTTACTTTGCAGACGTGACTCATACGAAGAAGCACATGTTTTTACGAGTTTTCCACACTATTGCGGGTATAGTGGCGAGTAACGCTGATCTATGCGGGGAGATCGGAAGTAAAAGTGATCGTAAAAAATGTCGCGCTTTAAGATAATCGCGGGATAGTTCCTGGAGGTGATAAAATATTCACAGAGACACATATCCAAGGTAGCTTACATCGTTTCGATCGTATCATATCAATATACTTTTATGTTGTGTCAGACCGAGATTACCTGACGAAGTTTCAATCTTGATCCGTAACCGTCAACAAAGTAATTAACAAAAAACATACGTAAATTATTTATTGTAAAAAATTATTTTTTTAAATTTTGAAATCTGACATGTTTATTGAACAAGGTGCGCTTGATGTGCCATTTACGTTGCTTGAAAATTTTAATAGAGCGTAACTCTCTCTTTTCTTGTGTGAGAGAATTTTTTTTTATACTTACTCTATAAAATATTTTCCAAAATTATTCTCGCATAATTGAAATTACTTCGACAATAAACATTATATTACTATTTGGCACGCGAATATGATCTTTTTTTCATTGGCTCTGGGGTTCTGCTTACGCATCGTAAAAAGTTAATGAAGTGGCAGCATGCGAAAATACACTTTGCACAGTCATGAGAAACTAGAATCGGGGGATTGCCTGCGCCGGGTTTACAGTTATGGAAATTTCATATGCCATCCGGGAAGAAATAGGAAAGAGGCGAAGGGGAAGAAAATGACACGGTGATTTGTATCTCGAAATATCGAGAGTATATTAACTTTTACGGTTGCCAGCATTATATTGCCGGCCAGGACAACTTTATACACGTCGATCGTAAAGAAAGTGTCGCATATAAAGAGCACTAATAAACTCTTCCAATGAGAAAGTTGTTATATTTCTGTCGGGCTTTATAACGCGAAAATATTATACTTTCATTCACTCTTATATATTCCATTCCTACAAACGAGATTTTCCGCGACGATATATTTTACATTATTATTACTACAATTTATACTATTATTATTATTATTAAACACAGAATATTTTTTTAATACATGATACAAAATTCTGTGAAGGAGGATTAATCCAATACAAATTTTATTACTGTTCATTCGTTTGACGAAACTTACGCCTTGAATTTTTTCAACTGCAGAAACCGTTCATTTAAAACCTTTGCAGTTTTCATTGAAGAACGTGAGAGATAGTTTTCACCGGTGCGTCATACGAGAAATAAAACTACACCTGCCCGCGGCAGGTTTACGTAAAACGGGCACGCCTGAATGCGCTTATTATAAGCGTCATTTGTTATCTCTTTAAAAATAGCGATGTCAGCGCGACCGGACGGGGCGAAGCGGCAATGTCGAGCCGTGGGAGAGTCGGATGCTGCGAGCCGTGGGACGATTTATCAGAGAGTTCGGCGACAGGATCGTCCACGCAGGTTTGCTCGCGATGGGTTATGAGCGGCCAAGTTAAATCCCGTCTCATCTGGATATGAAACTTTTGCGATCATACGCGATCATATACACTCGCAGCGCGTTCTTTCCTGTGCTTTTTAATTTTTTAAATGGTTTCATACGGCACGTGAAATTATAGAATCTATTCTGAATTTTGCCACGAATTATAGATAATCTAAAGCGGGATTAATTCGGCAATATATTTTTATCCGAATTCATTTAAGTGAATCTTGCGAATTTCGACGATACGTATCCAATCCTTATAGACATTTCTCGAATTAAGGGACGGCATCTATTAATCAAAATTTCAAGGTATGCAAAACTCATGATAGCCAATTAGTCTGGTATCTTCTCCGTCGAATCGAATCAATTTGATCTCCATCGCGCTTCCGTAGAGAGGGTACATCGGTTGCGGCACGATAGGTGGATATGGCAAAATTTCAGGGGTAGCGAAAACCCATTACCACACTGAGAGCTAGTATAGGGTAGGTAAGGAGCATTACGAGATGAATTAGAACGCTGGTCCATTTCCTACCACTATCGACCCTCCTCCTTCTCCTTCTCTTCTTCCTTCTACCGATCGATCCTATCCGCTTAATAGATTCAGCAATATTATTGAATTAGCGTGGTTGAACGAAGCCAGGCTACTTAGACGCGTTAACGGGAAGATCGACGGGAAAGCTGGACGTGGACGAGAGGGTTTACAATCCACGAATCGAAACGGCACTCCGCGATATTATCCTTCAGACCGCACTGTCCCCGGAGGGCAGAACTCCTTGAATTTCCATCGCGAAACGCGAACGAGGAATGGAAGAAAAGAAGAAATTGCACAGCTATGGAAATAAAAAATCAAACTTCACTCTAATTTTCTATTTGCAATAAAAATAAATCTTCTGTTTTAACTCTTACTTTTATCAAAAAATTAGCAAGAATTAATTAATACGCGCATACGCTGTCGCCAAAACCATTAGAGCTGTATTTTTTCTTATCGATTTTTTTGTCATCTTTGAAATATTTTCGATTTTATCTAGAGTACGTTATTCGACAAACGAGAATTTCATGTAAAATATCATAGATACGAAGTTCGACTAACATGAGACTAACGCACGCGGTAACCCGAGAAACTATTTTCCGCGCAAAAAGTAAGAAGCAGCCCTTGGGCGAGCAGATGAATCTACCTGTACGCGAGGCGCAGAGTGCCACTTCGTCATTGCCTTACGGTAACGGTTATGCTTTAGGAAAGTTTACCAGTTTGCTACTATCTATCTACCTCGTTTCTCGCTCGACGGATCCTTTTACTCGTCTCAGCGTCATCTTCCGCCCGCCTCTCTCACTTTTTCCCTCACGATCTACTTTCAACCCTCTCTGTAGCGCGTCCTCTCTCGCTAAGAGTCAAGTTGTGCGGGAAAGTACTAGTTTTCGCCTTCCGTCTCACGCATTGCTTCATTCCTATCCGCATCAGACATCGTTCCGCGGCAAAATGTAAGTCTAATTTAGGTCGAATACAAATTGACTCATAAAAATAAAAAGAAGATACATAATGGTAAAAAGCGTTTGACATGTATAATTAATGAATGAATTTTGTAGTTTATATTTGTTAAGAAAACACCAAAATAGCTAATATTGAAAATGTCTAGAGTAAAAATAATTTCGTGAGTTGGCTTATATCATTTCGCTCTGCGAGAAATTTACGTACAACATTAACTACACTTTTCAAAGATTGTGGATTTTCGTATTACGAAAAAGCTTCTTTCAAAATATACAATTCTGCCAGAAAGTTCTTAAAGTGCGCGAGACTTAAAGTCCAATTTACGAATTGTAGTAAGCGAAGTAAAGTATGTTTTTATATTTACTAGGTTCTATTTTCAACTATATTTCAATATATTTCATATTACGACGCTTTGCATTTAATTACGAATATACCGCAAATTTAATCAGATTTCACAAAAGGATATTCTGGCTCTCGTCACGACATTTACAGATCAGTACCGTCTAAGAGAATCTCACTCGCGTCAACCGGGATTTTCCGGCTGTCCCTTCGTTTCGAGAGGTCCCTTCGGCCCGTCACTTAATAATCTTTATTCCCTAATTCCACAAGATACGTAAAGTCGGACAGTTAAGTCCCCCGGATTAGATCATGATCGAGGAACACGAGGAAGACGAGGGTCCGCGTTTCCCAACATTCATACGGTACAAAGCAAAAGAAAGGAGTTCGTTCGTTGAACTTATGTAGAGCTCTAAGCCCTTCTCTTGTGGAGATTTCTTGAGATTAAAGTCAGACCAAGTTTAATTACATATATCTCTCGCATGCTTATGTAATAAATAATACTTTAATTTTTACATAATTCTTCTTTATAATAGACATCCAATATAATAATGCGATTAATAAATTATTATCTTATTAATTTATTTCAATTCTTTACGGATATTTTAGCACATTAAAATTGATAAAAAATTGTATACAAGATATTTTTATACATTTATACATTTATTATTTATTACAATATTTTTACATTTAAAAATTTTTTAAACGCACAATTAACTCATTCTATAATTATTACGTTTATGTACACTTTGTTACATCTCAGACATGTAATGACTGCTTACAAAAGCTGGAAAGATACTCTCGAGGATATCGTTTTTTTTTTCTCTCGAGATTATAGAGAAGAATATCTACGGTAAGCCTGGAGAAAGTTTCTCAATTGAAGCATAAGAGGGACATTAGATTATCTCCGCGAATTGAACCGATCGACCAATGTCGGATTGTCAATCTTCCAACTTGAAGCTCTCCCCGGAGTTGCTCTGGCGAAATAGTTAGCTCGATTTTGCCCATGGAGAGACCCTTTACGAGAGGATCCCTTTAGGCCTCGCGGGCGACATCTGGGCGTGTGAAACTCATGCCACGACGACGGAGAATCGGCACCGCTAATAATTACCACCCTCGAAATTCTCTTGCTCCAAGACACCCCATGGACCATTTCTCGCGTGGCTAAGCACGCGATTTCGAAAGCCGGGCCGCCACGCTGAAATATCTCGCCTCGAGGCAAAGAATGGCGCGCGTTGCCGGCGCCCTGGCGGCGGGTGTGACGTAGAATGAAATCGAGGGGATGAAATCGTTTGTCACGTCATTTCATTTGTTACTCTTGCTTTCGAGTCGTCTCCGTAGATAGCGTTCTTGCGTCGTAATTTATGGCATGGGTAAAAAAGGACCTATTTTGCTTCGACTGCACGCATCGCGATTATCGCTTCCTCGTTCGCGAAGGTACACATTTATCTTGATCAAACTCTACAATAATGCTCTGCTGATTAGTTACTTTATACAGAATTTAATCCGCTTTTCTTCTTGATATCCCTGTCATTGCTAACTTAAAATTTTTTTCGCGTATCTCCGTGCTTTATATGATAAGATGAGAGGAGATTACGATTTAATAACGCAGTTCGTGATAAATACAATGATTATATAAGTTTAAAAATTTGCAAGATATGCATTAGCTTGCAATATCTTTTTAGCATTTAAAATTTTAGAAATCTGATTATAAACAAATATTCTTGAAGGCTTCGAGACGAAATAACTGGCTTATGGCGATGCGGAGAAAAATATACAAGCTTCCTCGTATTCTTGAATTAAACTGTATATATCGTGCGTTCGTACCCTCGAATATGTCGCGCTATAAGAGATCGCTTCAACGTCCCACAGATTGGCTATTAAAACCTTCCATACCAAGTGCCTCGAGAGCATACCCGCCTTCACGAAACCCCCTGCCGACGATATGAAGGGTTGTTTCCAATTTTCCTAAATTACGCGCGTCGCGATATAGTCGCGATGCGTATCGACGAGGAAATTCGTTTTCGACCCTTCCTTTTGCTCGAATGTATTTTCAATTGGACTGTATTTTCAAACGTGTCAATACATGTATTTTGCTCAAGTTTGATACATCTTTTTTTTTGTATCAGAATGAAATCAATTATCTTTGTTTCGGATCTAATAACTAGTCTCATATATATATATATATATATAGTTGTAATATATATAAATAGATTTAAATCTGAATTCTTAAATCTGAAATTTCAATTCTTTTGCTATAAGGTAAAGATACATGACGTTTATCTCTATGTCCTTTTTTATTAACTCTGCATACTGCAGATTTTCCTATCTCGCGTATTTGTTTAAGTTTGTTTCAAAACAATCGGACCAATCTCACGCTCGATTCTTTGCGGGATCTTTGCATGTTTAATCAGCGTTAAAGTCTTCTTAGAATAACTAATTACATTTTTGTTACGACGGAAGGAACGGAGGGACCTGATATTCTGTTGTTGGTTGCAACGCGCGAACAGAGTTTGCAGAGGGTTCTCATGAATACAATAATAGTACTAGGCCAATCCCTCGGGCAATGAGCCACTATGAAGTAGCTTTTATAAGGAGTATTGATTGCAAAGGAAAGGAGAATCTTTCGCGAAGAATTTGGATTGTTACATCTCTTTATAGGTTTAACAAATATTGAATTGCTGAATAATATATTTACGTAAAGATATACAAATTTTTCGCGAACATTAGTACGATTTAAGATAAATAATACACGTGATTTGCTTAAAACATTTTATTTTATCCCGTGCAATTTAAACATTGAGATCTTCTATTTATACGCAGATTAGTTGATTATTATTATTAGCCATTTTTATGCTAATTAAACAATACTAAGATAAAATAAAGTAACGTAATAAAATGCAATAAAATAGAATAATAATAATAATAAAAAGTGTTTCGTCACACAAATGCGGAGATCCTTTGTTGTACTTTCATTAATTTTATGTACATTTGTTAAGTAATTCTCATATAAGTCATAACTGTTATAATTAAAGCAAGAATGCAATTACAAAGCCTGCATGTCAAAACATCATTCTGCCTTGTACAAAATTCTCGTTCCCAGATATCTTCTTTATTGACATTACTTTGATAAATGTTACTATGTCGAATTTTTATATTCGTCTTTTAAAATGAGATGTTTGTTTAAGAATATAAATTCTATTATGAATATTACATTTTGCCTTATCGATGTCTTGCAATGTGAAATATCTTCGTAAACAACTATGTATATCTCTTTGTTGACATGATGTTCGATTTGTGTCACAAATTGTATTAAATATATTAAATACAAGAGAAGAACTACTTCAACGACAAATGTACATAAATATAAGGAAAAGGTCGCCAAAGCTAGATAATTTATTATGCGAATGTGCATATTGATATACAATCTAAATCCTAAATTTACCTAACATTTTCAATCGTTTTATTACTTCTCATTACTTGATTACAACCGTAAGCTAGATTCGCAGACTAGATTTACAAACAGGCAATATTGCTGATTATAAATTAAATATAAGACATTACGCATTTACATAACAGTGCTATTTTATTAATAAAATTATATGGAGGGGAGAGGATTTCCTACATTACTTTTAATACAATTAATGCATATGTTAATATATATTTAAACAAATAAAAATGTAATAACTAAGTATACATGTATAAATGAAATATCTTTATTACACACAAATACATACACACACACACACACACACACACACACACACACACACACACACACACACACACACACACACACACACACAAGTATAAAAAAAAATTCAAGCGACAAAATGACTCCTATAAAATCTATAATGATAGATCCACGTATAATCTATTTTAGATATAAAAGTAGCATTAAATGGACGGATACATATACATCTATTAAAATTTTATGCGCTTCAGACGATAATTAGTAAATGGTGAAAAATATTGTATATTTGCATAAAAGTTTTGATGCTTATTTTATAAAATTATTTTACATTACATTAAAAACGCAAATCATATAATTACACATCAATAATCGTTAAAATCTTTTATTAATCAAAGTTATTTAAATCAGAATTAAACTGTTATTAATGTATGGGCTAACTTGATGTAGCACTGTCTTTAATAGTTATTTTGAAATCTGTATCATATTGCTATTACCCTTAACTTTGAACTGCTCGATAATCTGTATACACACAAATAGAATGATTAAACTAAGGATTAAACTAAGGTAAATAATTACTCATCAGAGGGGTGGGGTACTGATCTATTTTCTTCTTCTTATCTTCCTATTTCTTCTTCGTATCCATACCAAGATTATCACAATCCTTACCATAATCATAGTCATCAAACATATGTAATATTTCATTGTCATCCATATCTTCAATATATTTAAAATCTAAAAGATTGCTTGAACTACTCGTTAATCTGCACAAAATAAAAAATAAAAAATACTGGATTAATCAATATTATAAAATCGTGCTTGTGAATCATGTGCACAATGTATAATTATGAAGTACAAATAATAGATATAAATAATTGTATAAAAAATATAAAGAAAGTTTTTTTCTGCCTCGTCGACGTTTGATAAGTACACGATTAAAACAGTCGATATAATTATAATTTTGTGTTACATTACTTAATGTTATATCAAATAAGCAATTCAAATAATTACTCATCAGAGGAGCATTTATCATATTTCACTCTTTTTACATTCTTCATCCTGCTATCACGATCATAATCGACATCCATATCAAGAGATTTACTACAGCCTGACTGCGGATCCCTGCTTGATGTAGCAATATCTTTAACATTTTCTTCAGAATTTAAAAGACTGCCAGAACTACTCGATTTTCTGCACAAAATAAGGAGTAAAAATTGCTGGAATGATCGATATTATAAAGCTTTTTTTGTATCATGTGTACAATGTACAATTATAATTATAACAATAAATCAAAGTTTTTTATTTATAATAAACTTTTATTATCTCTTAAAGCTTTGTCTTCTTCTAAAACTTGAACTTTCGATATTCTTAAAAAAAATCGGCATTCAAATACTATCCAAATATAAAAATTCTTACACGTTTATTTAATTTTCATTTCCAACTTATTCACAAGTTATACTTACACAAATTGTCACAAATTACCGATTATAAGAGTATTAAATACAACACATGACAAACTTGTATTATCGTATTTTGATATAATATTAGCAAAGTTAAGTTGACTCGAATACTTATAATATTTGTGATAAATTTCTGAATTTTATTCATTATACAGAATTCTGTTTATTGTACATAAAAATTATTTATAAATGATTCAAAAGAGATAGAATAGTAATATTCAATTTATCGGCGTTTCTCTTATCTCATTGAACTGATTTCGGTAGGTATTTTGATGTTATGTCGAAAAATCAAATGTTCACTTAAGTTGAAAGAACACATTTTTCGGAAAATCTTCGGGCAAAGCATGCATCGTGATGTCTGTGAGTTCACTTTATTAAAATATTTTAATTGCCAATCGCGGAGAATATCCGATTTATTAATATCAAGTTCATGTTTAGTGGTTAAATGATATGTCAATTTATTGTTAGGAATAGATAGGATAAGTCGTATAGGATAAGTCTCGTTACAAATATCACATTTTACTTGATTGTTTGGTATTTCAGAATAGAGCAACTTTTGATCTCCTGTTGCATTGTTTGATGAGCCAACTCGATCATAATCCTCTTTATGCTCTTTTCTTAAGTGCATATTTATATTTCCGAAGGATTTTATGAGGTAATTTTTGTAAGGCATATTACAAAGACTGCATGTTGCAATTTCCTCGTCTCTTGTAAAATAATTCCATATCCAGCTTTCAGCAATATAACTAATCGATTTTGCACAGAATAAAGAGTAAAAATTGCTGGATCAATCAATATTATATAATAAAGTTTTGTTTGTATCATGCGCACAATGTATAATTGCTAACAATAAATCAAAATAAATATTATTATTAAGTTTTTATTATCTTCTAAAACTTCTGCTCCTTAAAGAAACATGAATTTTCGATATTCTCAAACATTTGACATTTAAAAAATTATTGAAGTACAAATAATAGATATAAATAATTGTATAAAAAATATAAAGAAAGTTTTTTTCTGCCTCGTCGACGTTTGATAAGTACACGATTAAAACAGTCGATATAATTATAATTTTGTGTTACATTACTTAATGTTATATCAAATAAGCAATTCAAATAATTACTCATCAGAGGAGCATTTATCATATTTCACTCTTTTTACATTCTTCATCCTGCTATCACGATCATAATCGACATCCATATCAAGAGATTTACTACAGCCTGACTGCGGATCCCTGCTTGATGTAGCAATATCTTTAACATTTTCTTCAGAATTTAAAAGACTGCCAGAACTACTCGATTTTCTGCACAAAATAAGGAGTAAAAATTGCTGGAATGATCGATATTATAAAGCTTTGTTTGTATCATGTGTACAATGTACAATTATAATTATAACAATAAATCAAAGTTTTTTATTTATAATAAACTTTTATTATATCTTAAAGCTTTGTCTTGTTCTAAAACTTGACCTTTCGATATTCTTTAAAAAAATCGGCATTCAAATACTATCCAAATATAAAAATTCTTACACGTTTATTTAATTTTCATTTCCAACTTATTCACAAGTTATACTTACACAAATTGTCACAAATTACCGATTATAGGAGTATTAAATACAACACATGACAAACTTGTATTATCGTATTTTGATATAATATTAGCTAAGTTAAGTTGACTCGAATATTTATAATATTTGTGATAAATTTCTGAATTTTATTCATTATACAGAATTCTGTTCATTGTACATAAAAATTATTTATAAATGATTCAAAAGAGATAGAATAGTAATATTCAATTTATCGGCGTTTCTCTTACCTCATTGAACTGATTTCGGTAGGTATTTCGATGTTATGTCGAGAAATCAAATGTTCTACTAAGTCGAAAGAACACATTTTTCGGAAAATTTTCAGGCAAAGCATGCATCGTGATGTCTGTGTGTTCACTTTAATAAAATATTTCAATTGCCAATTGCAGAGATTATTCGATTTATTAACATCAAGTCTATGTTTTTTGAATAAATGATGTGGCAATTTACTGTTACGATTAAATCGTATAGGATAAGGTTCGTTACAAATATCACATTTTACTTGATTGTTTGGCATTTTAGAATAGGGCAACTTTCCATCTTTTGATGAGCCAACTCGATCATAATCCTTTTTATGCTTTCTTTGTATGTGATTATATAAATTTGAGTAGCATTCTGTGAGGTAGTTTTCGTAAGGCATATTACAAAGACTGCATGTTGCAATTTCTTCGTCTCTTGTAAAATAATTCCATACCCAGCTTTCAGCAATATAACTAATCGATTTTGCACAGAATAAAAAGTAAAAATTGCTAAATCAATCAATATTATATAATAAAGTTTTGTTTGTATCATGCGCACAATGTATAATTGCTAACAATGAATCAAAATAAATATTATTATTAAGTTTTTATTATCTTCTAAAACTTCTGCTCCTTAAAGAAACATGAATTTTCGATATTCTCAAACATTTGACATTTAAAAAATTATTCAAATACAAATATTCTTTATCGATTATTTCATTCAAATACTTATTCACACTTATTCATACTTATAAGAATTGTCACAAATTACCGATTACAGAAGTACTAAATATTATACATGACAAATTTATATCATATCATATTTTACATATTTATAGCATATTATGATATAATATTAAGTAAGTTAACTCAAATATTAATAATATTTGTGGAAAAACAAACACATGCTATTTAAATTTTAGGATTTTTTTGTTATAAACTATTGTACTCATTGTATAAATGTTATTTATAAATGATTCAAAAGATGGAAAATAATAATATTTATCGCCGCTTCTCTTACCTTAGTCTGATTTTCGAATGTATAGAGAGGTTATGAGCTTCGTTCAAATGATTTATTAAAAATGAAGGTTTATTTGGAATCATAATTTTGCATATATTGCAGCATTGTTTCTCATTTCTATCGGATTCGTCAAATTTTAATTTGTAGCAGTCATGTAGCCATTTATAGATTTCTTCCGCTAAATTTTTTGTAATTCCATGTTTATCTTCTAAGTGTCTTATAATTATAACATAATCAGTGTTCTTTAAAGTATAAATTTCATTATTACATAACGTGCATTGGATGCTATTATTTTGTATTTTATAAAATTGCAAATCCTTATTTTCTTGTAAGTCTTCTGATGAGACATTAACTTTCTTATGTTGATTATGTAAATGTATTTTCACTTCATCGTCTACAGATATGACATAGGGTGCAAAACAAATATCGCATACTATCTCATTGTCTACTAATGTGGAATAATCCCTTAACCAACTAATTTCACTCGACGTTGCCATGATGTCTGTTTTGTATTTCACTCTCTTCGCATCAGAAGAGCATTCATCATCAATATATTTCACTCTTTTCATCCTGCTGTCACGATCATAATCGACATCACGGACTTCAATATCAGAAGATTTACTACAGCCTGGCTGCGAATCCCTGCTTAATGTAGCAATATCTTTAACATTTTCTTCAGAACTTAAAAGACTGCCAGAACTACTCGATTTTCTGCACAAAATAAGGAGTAAAAATTGCTGGAATGATCAATATTATAAAGCTTTGTTTGTAACATGTGTACAATGTACAATTATAATTATAACAATAAATCAAAGTTTTTTATTTATAATAAACTTTTATTATATCTTAAAGCTTTGTCTTGTTCTAAAACTTGACCTTTCGATATTCTTTAAAAAAATCGGCATTCAAATACTATCCAAATATGAAAATTCTTACACGTTTATTTAATTTTCATTTCCAACTTATTCACAAGTTATACTTACACAAATTGTCACAAATTACCGATTATAGGAGTATTAAATACAACACATGACAAACTTGTATTATCGTATTTTGATATAATATTAGCTAAGTTAAGTTGACTCGAATATTTATAATATTTGTGATAAATTTCTGAATTTTATTCATTATACAGAATTCTGTTCATTGTACATAAAAATTATTTATAAATGATTCAAAAGAGATAGAATAGTAATATTCAATTTATCGGCGTTTCTCTTACCTCATTGAACTGATTTCGGTAGGTATTTCGATGTTATGTCGAGAAATCAAATGTTCTACTAAGTCGAAAGAACACATTTTTCGGAAAATTTTCAGGCAAAGCATGCATCGTGATGTCTGTGTGTTTACTTTAATAAAATATTTCAATTGCCAATTGCAGAGATTATTCGATTTATTAACATCAAGTCTATGTTTTTTGAATAAATGATGTGGCAATTTACTGTTACGATTAAATCGTATAGGATAAGGTTCGTTACAAATATCACATTTTACTTGATTGTTTGGCATTTTAGAATAGGGCAACTTTCCATCTTTTGATGAGCCAACTCGATCATAATCCTTTTTATGCTTTCTTTGTATGTGATTATATAAATTTGAGTAGCATTCTGTGAGGTAGTTTTCGTAAGGCATATTACAAAGACTGCATGTTGCAATTTCTTCGTCTCTTGTAAAATAATTCCATACCCAGCTTTCAGCAATATAACTAATCGATTTTGCACAGAATAAAAAGTAAAAATTGCTAAATCAATCAATATTATATAATAAAGTTTTGTTTGTATCATGCGCACAATGTATAATTGCTAACAATAAATCAAAATAAATATTATTATTAAGTTTTTATTATCTTCTAAAACTTCTGCTCCTTAAAGAAACATGAATTTTCGATATTCTCAAACATTTGACATTTAAAAAATTATTCAAATACAAATATTCTTTATCGATTATTTCATTCAAATACTTATTCACACTTATTCATACTTATAAGAATTGTCACAAATTACCGATTACAGAAGTACTAAATATTATACATGACAAATTTATATCATATCATATTTTACATATTTATAGCATATTATGATATAATATTAAGTAAGTTAACTCAAATATTAATAATATTTGTGGAAAAACAAACACATGCTATTTAAATTTTAGGATTTTTTTGTTATAAACTATTGTACTCATTGTATAAATGTTATTTATAAATGATTCAAAAGATGGAAAATAATAATATTTATCGCCGCTTCTCTTACCTTAGTCTGATTTTCGAATGTACAGAGAGGTTATGAGCTTCATTCAAATGATTTATTAAAAATGAAGGTTTATTTGGAATCATAATTTTGCATATATTGCAGCATTGTTTCTCATTTCTATCGGATTCGTCAAATTTTAATTTGTAGCAGTCATGTAGCCATTTATAGATTTCTTCCGCTAAATTTTTTGTAATTCCATGTTTATCTTCTAAGTGTCTTATAATTATAACATAATCAGTGTTCTTTAAAGTATAAATTTCATTATTACATAACGTGCATTGGATGCTATTATTTTGTATTTTATAAAATTGCAAATCCTTATTTTCTTGTAAGTCTTCTGATGAGACATTAACTTTCTTATGTTGATTATGTAAATGTATTTTCACTTCATCGTCTACAGATATGACATAGGGTGCAAAACAAATATCGCATACTATCTCATTGTCTACTAATGTGGAATAATCCCTTAACCAACTAATTTCACTCGACGTTGCCATGATGTCTGTTTTGTATTTCACTCTCTTCGCATCAGAAGAGCATTCATCATCAATATATTTCACTCTTTTCATCCTGCTGTCACGATCATAATCGACATCACGGACTTCAATATCAGAAGATTTACTACAGCCTGGCTGCGAATCCCTGCTTAATGTAGCAATATCTTTAACATTTTCTTCAGAACTTAAAAGACTGCCAGAACTACTCGATTTTCTGCACAAAATAAGGAGTAAAAATAGCTGGAATGATCAATATTATAAAGCTTTGTTTGTATCATGTGTACAATGTACAATTATAATTATAACAATAAATCAATGTTTTTTATTATTAATAAACTTTTATTATCTCTTAAAGCTTTGTCTTCTTCTAAAACTTGAACTTTCGATATTCTTAAAAAAAATCGGCATTTAAATACTATCCAAATATAAAAATTCTTACACGTTTATTTAATTTTCATTTCCAACTTATTCACAAGTTATACTTACACAAATTGTCACAAATTACCGATTATAAGAGTATTAAATACAACACATGACAAACTTGTATTATCGTATTTTGATATAATATTAGCTAAGTTAAGTTGACTCGAATATTTATAATATTTGTGATAAATTTCTGAATTTTATTCATTATACAGAATTCTGTTCATTGTACATAAAAATTATTTATAAATGATTCAAAAGAGATAGAATAGTAATATTCAATTTATCGGCGTTTCTCTTACCTCATTGAACTGATTTCGGTAGGTATTTCGATGTTATGTCGAGAAATCAAATGTTCTACTAAGTTGAAAGAACACATTTTTCGGAAAATCTTCGGGCAAAGCATGCATCGTGATGTCTGTGAGTTTACTTTATTAAAATATTTCAATTGCCAATCGCGGAGAATATCCTTTTTATTAATATCAAATTTATGTTTAGTGGTTAAATGATATGTCAATTTAGCGCTAGGAATAGATTGTATAATATAAGTCTTGTCACAAATATCACATTTTACTTGATTGTTTGGTATTATAGAATAGAGCAACTTTTGATCTCCTGTTGCATTGTTTGATGAGCCAACTCGATCATAATCCTCTTTATGCTCTTTTCTTAAGTGCGTATGTATATTTGAGTGGCTTTTTGTGAGGTAGTTTTTGTAAGGCATATTACAAAGACTGCATGTTGCAATTTCCTCGTCTCTTGTAAAATAATTCCATATCCAGCTTTCAGCAATATAACTAATCGATTTTGCACAGAATAAAGAGTAAAAATTGCTGGATCAATCAATATTATATAATAAAGTTTTGTTTGTATCATGCGCACAATGTATAATTACTAACATTAAATTAAAACAAATATTATTAATAGGTTTTTATTATCTTCTAAAATTTCTCCTGCTTTTAAAAGAAGACTTGAATTTTCGATATTCTCAAACATTCGACTTTTAAATACTATTCAAATGCAAATATTTTTTCCCGATTATTTAATTCACATACTTATTCACACTTATTCATACTCATAAAAATTGTCACAAATTACCGATGACAGAAGTACTAAATATTATAGATGGCAAATTTATATTATATCATATTTTACATATTTATAGCATATTATGATATAATATTAACTAAGTTAACTCAAATATTTATAATATTTGTTAAAAAACAAACACATGCTATTTAAATTTTAGGATTTTATTCGTTATACACAATTGTACTCATTGTATAAATGTTATTTATAAATGATTTAAAAGATGGAAAATAATAATATTTATCGCCGTTTCTCTTACCTTAGTGTGATTTTTGGATGTATAATGCATTTATGAGCTTCGTTAAAATGGTTTATTAAAAATGAAGGTTTATTTGGAATCATAATTTTGCATTCATTGCAACATTGTTTCTCATTTCTATCGGATTCGTCTATTTTTAATTTGTAGTGGCGATGTAGCAATTTATATATTTCTTCCGTTATATTTTTTGTAATTCCATGTTTATCTTCTAAGTGCCTTATAATTTTAACATAATCAGTGTTCTTTAAAGTATAAATTTCATTATTACATAACGTGCATTGGATGCTATTGTTTTGTATTTTATAAAATTGCAAATCCTTATTTTCTTGTAAGTCTTTTGATGAGACATTAACATTCTTATGTTGATTACGTAAATGTGTTTTCACTTCATCGTCTACAGATATGACATAGGGTGCAAAACAAATATCGCATACTATCTCATTGTCTACTAATGTGGAATAATCCCTTAACCAACTAATTTCACTCGACGTTGCCATGATGTCTGTTTTGTATTTCACTCTCTTCGCATCAGAAGAGCATTCATCATCAATATATTTCACTCTTTTCATCCTGCTGTCACGATCATAATCGACATCACGGACTTCAATATCAGAAGATTTACTACAGCCTGGCTGCGAATCCCTGCTTAATGTAGCAATATCTTTAACATTTTCTTCAGAACTTAAAAGACTGCCAGAACTACTCGATTTTCTGCACAAAATAAGGAGTAAAAATAGCTGGAATGATCAATATTATAAAGCTTTGTTTGTATCATGTGTACAATGTACAATTATAATTATAACAATAAATCAATGTTTTTTATTATTAATAAACTTTTATTATCTCTTAAAGCTTTGTCTTCTTCTAAAACTTGAACTTTCGATATTCTTAAAAAAAATCGGCATTTAAATACTATCCAAATATAAAAATTCTTACACGTTTATTTAATTTTCATTTCCAACTTATTCACAAGTTATACTTACACAAATTGTCACAAATTACCGATTATAAGAGTATTAAATGCAACACATGACAAACTTGTATTATCGTATTTTGATATAATATTAGCTAAGTTAAGTTGACTCGAATATTTATAATATTTGTGATAAATTTCTGAATTTTATTCATTATACAGAATTCCGTCCATTGTACATAAAAATTATTTATAAATGATTCAAAAGAGATAGAATAGTAATATTCAATTTATCGGCGTTTCTCTTACCTCATTGAACTGATTTCGGTAGGTATTTCGATGTTATGTCGAGAAATCAAATGTTCACTTAAGTTGAAAGAACACATTCTTCGGAAAATCTTCGGGCAAAGCATGCATCGTGATGTCTGTGAGTTCACTTTATTAAAATATTTCAATTGCCAATCGCGGAGAATATCTTTTTTATTAATATCAAATTTATGTTTAGTGGTTAAATGATATGTCAATTTAGTGTTAGGAATAGATTGTATAATATAAGTCTTGTTACAAATATCACATTTTACTTGATTGTTTGGTATTTCAGAATAGAGCAACTTTTGATCTCCTGTTGCATTGTTTGATGAGCCAACTCGATCATAATCCTCTTTATGCTCTGTTCTTAAGTGCTTATGTATATTTGAGTGGATTTTTGTGAGGCAGTTTTTGTAAGGCATATTACAAAGACTGCATGTTGCAATTTCCTCGTCTCTTGTAAAATAATTCCATATCCAGCTTTCAGCAATATAACTAATCGATTTTGCACAGAATAAAGAGTAAAAATTGCTGGATCAATCAATATTATATAATAAAGTTTTGTTTGTATCATGCGCACAATGTATAATTACTAACATTAAATTAAAACAAATATTATTAATAAGTTTTTATTATCTTCTAAAATTTCTCCTGCTTTTAAAAGAAGACTTGAATTTTCGATATTCTCAAACATTCGACTTTTAAATACTATTCAAATGCAAATATTTTTTCCCGATTATTTAATTCACATACTTATTCACACTTATTCATACTCATAAAAATTGTCACAAATTACCGATGACAGAAGTACTAAATATTATAGATGGCAAATTTATATTATATCATATTTTACATATTTATAGCATATTATGATATAATATTAACTAAGTTAACTCAAATATTTATAATATTTGTTAAAAAACAAACACATGCTATTTAAATTTTAGGATTTTATTCGTTATACACAATTGTACTCATTGTATAAATGTTATTTATAAATGATTTAAAAGATGGAAAATAATAATATTTATCGCCGTTTCTCTTACCTTAGTGTGATTTTTGGATGTATAATGCATTTATGAGCTTCGTTCAAATGGTTTATTAAAAATGAAAGTTTATTTGGAATCATAATTTTGCATTCATTACAACATTGTTTCTCATTTCTATCGGATTCGTCTAATTTTAATTTGTAGTAGCAATGTAGCAATTTATAGATTTTTTCCGTTAAAGTTTTTGTAATTCCATGTTTATCTTCTAAGTGCCTTATAATTTTAACGTAATCAGTGTTCTTTAAAGTATAAATTTCATTATTACATAACGTGCATTGGATGCTATTGTTTTGTATTTTATAAAATTGCAAATCCTTATTTTCTTGTAAGTTTTTTGATGAGACATTAACATCCTTATGTTGATTACGTAAATGTATTTTTACTTCATTGTCTACAGATATGACATAGGGTGCAAAACAAATATCGCATACTATCTCATTGTCTACTAATGTGGAATAATCCCAGAACCAACTTATTTCACTCGACGTTGCCATGATATCTGCTTTGTATTATAGCTCGTGCACTACTAGGTACAAAGAAGAACTATTACATCGAGAAATGTTCGAAGAATATACAAAGTGGTAAAAGAAAAAGGGAAGGTCGCGGAGAAACGTATGATTCGTTGTAAATATTGATACACAGTATAAATCTGTCTAACGTGTCTTGACTTTTTCGGTTAATTGTAAATTCACTGCCGATAATCCTACTGAGAAAACGATTAGAGACAAATTACCTAATCGCAAATATTACAATAGATGTAAATATTCAAAATTTTCCAATTTCTGCATGATATTTTGATTTAGGAAAGATTATACTCCTGTCAAAATGATTAGAATAAACTATCAGAATGATAAAAAGAGAAAAGATGCGAAATATGTTAATCAAATATTATAATAAACTTTTGTATGAGTATTGAATAATTATAAATTAAAAATATATATTATAACACTTATTTAATAATGACATTTTATTTAGGAGATTGCATTAATTTTATATTACTTTTATTATTGTCATTACACATCAACCAATTGAAAACAGATTCAGAAGTTTCTGATATTTGTTTAAATATGTCTTTTAATACAATACGTAAAAAGTTATTACAATATGTAAAAAATTATAAGTATGAATGGTATAAAAAATTTTATAACTTTGTCGATGCTTAATAATAAGTAGGTAATTAACAAGCTATATATTCGCAAAAAGTCAATGTAATTATAATTTTGTATTATATCGCTTAATGTTACATCAAAGAAGCAATACAAATGATTATTCATTAAGGTGCATTAATTCTTTCTCTCTCTCACTTATTTGATATTATTTATTAAATCATCAAGATTATACTTATTATAGATCATCAAAGTCATCAAAGTCGAAGTTGCAGGTTGGATACTGATAGTGTATAATATATGTAATAAATATTAATAATATTACACTGACAATGTGGTTTTATTTATTTTTTTTCATATCAAATAAGTTTTTACATAAAATAGTTTATATGGACGCATATATGTGATATTTTTAATAGATTCGTAAAATCTTATTTCCCGTAAAAGCTCGTAAAATTTTGTTTTTCAACACTTACACTTGTGAATAAAAAGTGTGTATAATTCGGAAAGGAAGCGTTTCCCACGTTCATATGACTTTTTTCATTTTTACGATAGTAGTTAGAATATGCTCTTGAAGTTTGGCCTATTTCTGAAACATCCTGTATATGGCCTATATTTTGGAAAAAATATAAGATTCTGAAATAAAGATAAATTCTTTATACATCTGATATAGAGGATAGAGCTATATCACATTATGGAGACGATTCGAAGATAACTCTATTTTGATGGTGACGATTTATATTTGATGCTGATGAACTGCCGAAGAAAGAATTCTTTTTAGCTGACAGAAAAGAAAATTGACTGGAAAATCCAATTAGCCTTATCCATCCTTTTTCCGCAGCATCTTTGATGCTGAATTGCACCTTCTCTCTTTTTCTAAAAGCAGCATAATTAAATTTATTGCGCTCGAGAAAGTTATATCTAATTCTACCAGTATTTCACTTTCACTGGCTTTGGGACGAATTTTCGGTAAACTTATTAGGAGTAAATCGTATTAGTTGAAAAAATAAGTAGCATTAATGTAGCTTGAGCTTCTTCAATATAATATATATATATATATATATATTATACATATATAATCGTGTCTTTCTATTTATGTATCATTCATATATGTATAGCATTTAAACTTTAAGCTACAAATGTCATATACTGCGTGTATATTTTATATTAGCATACGATTCTGTTATATTTATATTTTTCTTTCTGAAAACATTTTGTACCATAATTTTGGATTTTTCGATATAAAACATTAAAGATCGAAACGAAAACCAAAATGGGGTAGGAGGAGACTTCCTCGTAAAACCCGATGAATCCCGCGAATAGCCTATCAGAATCTGCCGTGCAGCTTAGCATTAAGTATTCGCTGTTTGCATATTAATTGTTCATTATGTCAGCCGGCCCCTGACATCGTTACACGTAAGCGGGCGAGCTTATTTGGTCGGAGCGAGAACCGTGTAACGATCCCCAACGATCGAGCAGTTCGTGATTGTTCATCTCTTGTTCTCCCCATCCCATTTTTTTTTGCGAGACGCTCACGCACAGCTATCCCGGGAGCGATGTATGCAGATTTCTTAATCGTTCCTATTACTCGGTGAGCTTCCTAGCGCCCAGGGATCGATGACTGGCGGAATCCAGATAAAAATCGGTAGGCTCGATTATACGACGACTTGTCGCCCGGCTTTTCTCTCTCCAGAATCTAAAAGCGACGGAGGGTCCGCTGCGATACGACGATAGCAACGCGAGGAGAAGAACACGGACGGCGAGAAAGAGCAAGGGAGCTCGAAGCCCATATAACATTCATTCGTGATCCGTTGGGAGCGCTTGAGAGCGCGGCGTCATACTTTCCCTGCCATAATTCGTCGGGGGGGAAGAATTTCCATCGTTCTGACTTCAGCGCCGATCGTTGTAATACTAATTTTGAAATTCCTGTCCGCGTCACAGCGTTAACATCGATCTCCACAAACTCACGGTCTCGTATAATGCGAGCATATCTGTCGCGTAGCGTAAAAGGCATTTTGTTATAAAAAAGTTATAAAAAATTTCCATAAGTTTATCTATCAGTCTGATAAATATGCGTATCATGAATAATATACGAAGATATGAAAATTAAAAAATAGAGAGGATGAAAGTATATCCATATATTGAGAGAGTTTATTTGGTAGAAACTCTCGCGCAAACGCAACATAGTTACAATGATGTAAAACATTTTTTTTTCAATAGTCCGCTACCGTCAGTCGCTTTTATTTCTGTCCTCTATTGACGTCATCAAACGGTATATAGGCCAGGTAAAACTGTGAGTTAATTTCAGGATATTCTGGCGTGCTAAAACTTTATTTTCTTTACGCGTCGATTTTGTAATACAATGTATTAAATATTAATGCGTTTGTAATCAAATATATAATTACGGTCAGGCAAAGCGTTTCAATCTTCATATATTATATGATTGTTATTATTACTATTATTATATAAGATGTTTTTATAGACGTTTTATCGCGATACACGGATATACATTATACTAATGTACAAGTTGAATATGTGTTCGATACTCGGAGTATCACCGTCGACAAGATAGATCGTGTGACATATCTCAGCCGACATCTTTTTCAGACGACGTAAAGAAATCAGAGATGACTTAGCGGAACCTCATCCCCCTTCGTTATACAGCTCACCCTTATACGCTCCCTCCTCCCTTCCGTTTCCTTTTCCCGTGTCAGTTTCTTCTCGTTTTTAACTTCTTCTGTCGAGAGAAGATGGCGTGACGCAGTCGACTCTCGATTCAAATGGGCTCGGTGTATCGCGATCGCACGGATCACCCTCTGTTTCCGCGACGTACGACTCCGTTTCCCATGAATAACGCATTTTTCCGGCAAAAATCGATATGCAGAATATATCCCGGAATGTACCGACATATAGTCTCTTTCTCTCTTTCTTTTTCTTGTTTCTTTTCCTCGGTTACGCGACAACGACTCCGAATATATACGGATTTGGGTCAGTGAAAACCTCATATCACTTTCGCTTTCCTCCTCTCGTCTTTTTATCGCGATCCTTCGTCGACGCGCGCGGATTCGTCGCCTAAAAGGCGGAAACAAACGTCGAATTTAAGGAAGCGATGTAATCCGCGAGCGTGAAATTGAATTGTCTTGTACCGCCGGTAAACAGCGAACGATCTGACGCTCGCGATCGCTGAACGCGAGTCGCATCGGATTTCTATCCGACGTCTATCGATTTTTCGTTTGCGATGATGCTGCGCGGCTCACGTAAGGTACCCCGTAAGTCACCGCGGCAGTCTTCCCTTTTTTAGGGGATTGAAAAGAAAATGTAGAGAAACGTCGTTGTGTGTATCGACCATTCGCCGAATACAGGGTAGGATAATGAATTTAGTCCGTTTTAAAGAGATTATTGACGGAATCCATTCCCGGTCCTAAACGCATGGCCGATCGAGCGTGAAAGCCAGAACCTCATTCTCTCGATCTCTTCCCTCCCTCTTAACGTAATTACGCATCTCTCCGTCCGGATCAAAGAAAAAGATAGGACTAAATATTTCCATTCTCTCCGCGACATTTACTCTCGCTCGGGCCAAAACGATATTTATTCAGTCGTTTTGTGTTCGAATTGTTCGAACGTAATATCCGCCGTAAACCAATGTTAGTGTCAAAAGTTATCGCGTAACACGCGGCTCGGACGAGTAGCGTGTTCACGCGGCTACCATTTCATCCAATTTGCAGCGGTACGGTAGAGTGCATTGAATGGGTTGCGTCGTAACGTTATCGATGTAAATTCACGGAGGAATTGCTCCGAGCACGAGCCGAAGCGAAATTATCTATTCGTTCATTGCGATAAACGGAGTCTCGGAGAAAAACTATCCGCTCCACGGGATGCAAAACGGAACGAAATAGAACGAAATATTTTTGTTAAAATTTTTTTAAAATTATCAAGTAAGACACACACGTCAAATTATATATCAGAAAGTCTCTCCGTGGTACAAACCTCCCTTTTCCTAGCTACTTGAAGAATTGACGATAATCCACCTCCATCTTACGAATTAACTCTCTCGATGTGGCGTGTCGTGGGAGGAGACACGAGTCAGACAGCGAAGGAAAGAAATACCGCCATAGAGGAGCCCTCTTTTCTCATCCGCCAACCATCCGGCTTATATATTGTAAATACCACGTAATCTGATGACCTCCCGGCGACGGTCCCTTCATTACTGGCGCGGGTGCCATTGTTCCGTAGGTATAATTGAATTCCCAAGGCAGCCCGCTCTGCCGCCAGCTAACCCTCATCCTCTCGACATCAGCGATCCGAGAGAGAACCGCCGATTCCACGTCGGAACTCTACGAGACCCTGATTTACCCCATTCAGTCGGGAATAATGCGATATCTCGTCCCCCGAAAGCCACGTCGAATTTCACTCGAAAGAGAGAGGAAGAGAGAGAGAGAGAGAGGGGGTCATTTCGACGTAGGAGCGGGTTAGTCTAAGCTCGACTCCGAATGTCCATCCGTTCATCGCCCACGAGTCTTCCGCTCGTCTCCGCGAACGCGAATGTCGCTTCCACTTTGAGTGCATGAGCCAACAATGGATTCTATCGGTGCACTCGGGGAATCGTCGATAATTCGAAACTGAACGCGGAACTCCACCACGTAATATTCAGCGTAATTTCGACTTCGAATGTGGATTGTCAGAATTGCTCTCTGAACCATGTGAATTTAATACAAGCCCCCAAGGTTTACGCATTATGCTTGTTTAGATAAGTTGATAAATAATGTAATTTCACATTTTCACATGCATGGAGTCAAATTTACGAAATTTTTCTTATTTTCTTATATAAATCTTGGAAATAATTTATAATATATTCTTACATAATTATACTTAAATAAATATATTTAAATAATTTATTTTATAATTTATAATATACTTTTACTTCACAAAAATTTGGGATATTATTTACGAATTGTAAGCCATTGAAAACAGCTTTCATCGAATTGAGTTGCAAAGGTAAAAATAAATCCCGATGTTTTATCCGTTATTTAATTTCAAATCTCTTTCAGTGATTTTTTGCTCATAAAAATGTAATAATACTCTCAGTAATGTTCGTCATACTATATAATAAATTCTCATGAATGGCAGCTAGTGATCATTAAGTTCTTAATGGTCTTTTAAGTGTCGGGACGATCGTTTCACCAGAGAACTGCCCGATTCACTTTCAACACGCTAGAGCATTCTTTACTACCATTCTCTTTCTAAACTTGGTGACAATTCTATTCAAACATCTTCCGTGTTAGAACTCTTACTATAATCCACGATATATATATTAAATATGCGTATGCAATGTGCAATAAATATTTTACTTTAATATCAACATATTAAAATTATCATCAAGCTCAAAGTATAACTTTTCAATCCAGAATTATGCATAATTCAGCTCAAAGTACAACTTTTCAATTCAGAATTCTGTATAAATGTATAAATCTCTCATGCGTAAAAGTAACGTAAATTGGAAAAAGAGAGAGAGATATTCTTTTTAATATTTAAATTCTCTTCAAAAGAATATATTAAACTGAAAATTATTTTCCGTATTTTACCGCCGATCACGTTCACAATTTTCAGGTAGCTTGAATGATTGATAAGTAGAAAAAAAATCGACTCAATCTGATAGAAATTGAAGTGCCGTGCTCGTTACGATGAGTTCGAGTCCCTGCGGTATTCTACGGTAGATTATACTCACAAATTAAACGATCGACTCTCGGTCGATCATTCGTCAGAGAATGTCGACTGTCAGACGGGGATGATAACAAAGCGTGCGGCGTGTCTAAACAGGCGAAACACGCCGCAGATATTCACTAATCGTAAGCGTCGGAGCAACGTCGCGGCATTCAGAGACAGGATCACCTACGGCGTTCTATCCGGACGTTATGGTCTGCCGCGTTCGTCCTTCCAGGATCCCGTCGGTGATCATGAATAACAATGTCGATAATGCGTCGGCGTTGCCCGTATATACGCGTTGCCCGTAATTAATGCTCGTCGGACGCCCGGGGTGGAAACTCGCTTTTTCTCCCCGCGTGATTCAGACGCCGAGATGCCTTTACGCTCATTTTACGACACTGACGAGAGCCGTGCGTGTCCCTCGTACAGACCATTTCCGGTGCGGTTGACTAACTTCGCGCTGATGCGTTAATCCTGCTCTCCGTCTCGTAGAAAAGCTCAATCTACATTAAAAGTAGTTATGCGTCGTGAAAAGTAGTAATATTATATGTCATGCATTTAATCGATCGACTATTGTGATTAATATATATGATTTGTGAAAGTTACAAATTAAAATTCTGGTATTTGAAACTCGAGTTTTAGCCGATCTATGATTCGCGACAACATTCAAAAGAGAATTCTATTTATTATTTTATGTGCCGCATATTTTCATGTATCTATGTATCCTGAAATATATTTTGTACACACATGTGTGTGTATCTTACAAATCTTCAAACGTATGTTTTTAATACGACATAATATAATATAGAATTATAAATGGAATTCTATCTCGAATTTTGTTGCAAATTATGGATTATTTAAAGCGGGCTTTATAGAAATACTTTGACGTGTATATCTTCTTATAATCCTCAAAAAACGAACACAAAGTATAAAAAAAAAAAAAAAAAAAAAATGTATAACTCTCGGAAAAACGAGTTATATCTTTCTCTCATTATATTATCAATAATTTCGCGATACCTAAAGGTTTCATCAATGCGGCATCTCTAAAATCGCACAATCCGTCTTTGTGCAGGAGAGCACGCACACGCGCACGCATAAACACGCCGCCGTTCATGACGACGTCGCGGCCGCTGCAGGTGCCCTGTCACGGTCATGACTGATGACCGACATTACGATTTGTCAATAACAATTGTCCCGGGCATAACCGCCCCGCGCAAACTGCAACTGATAGCTAACATCGATTGTCCACGTCGACGTAACTGTCCGCCACCCGGGGTGACCCATAACGCATCCGCACCAAAAATCTGCCGCGGACAGCCGGGCGCGAAAACGGATTCGCTGCGCTCGGCAACGGTTGTCTCGCGGCCCGGTACGATACGCAACGTCCATGCGAACACACGCGGCCGATCATTTCGCAGCATTGCCAATTTTTGTGTATTTTTTCTCGGTTCCTCTTTTTTCCCCATTTTTTCCCTTTTTTTCCTCTTTTTTTTTTTTTTTCAACATTCGAGGGTCAATCCGCGCGTCAATTCGCCCGCCGCTCAACTGCATGGAAACGAAAGCTATTGTTCCGTTGGGAAATAACGGGGACTTTTTGTTTATCGCTAAGTGTCCCTCCGATAGACTGACGTTTAACATAATTAAAATTTGTCCCGACGAGACACGGTATTTCGCGTTATTCATTATCGGCACGTGAAAAGTCAGACTCGTATAATATTATATTTAATATTAACATTTAATATTAACATTTTTTCTAACAATGCACTATAACCCCTCAAGCTATATTGATATTTGCGAAAAAATATTATCGATAGTGTAAATATTATGTAAATATTATAACACACAATTTCTTCTGTAATATCGGCGTTACTTTACGATCGTTTTCGTGCACGCATCTCGAACGCGAAATCCCGTGAGATTTTTTCCTCGGCCACTCGACCGCCCTGCTCTCAACGAGTAGAAGGAAGTGGATGTAGGAAATTCAATTTGATCGCCGACACGATTTTCGATTGGCAGACAGCTCGAGAACAGCGTGTGTGTCTGCGAGTACGACCAAGGACAGAGAGAGAGAAAATGAACGGGACCGAGTCTGTAACGAGTCGCATTGTACGACTGAAGAGATCTTTCTCATCTCCCTCGATACTTCTCTCTCTTTCTCTCTCTCTCGCTTTCGTTTTATTTTCTATGGTGGATTTATCGTCTGTTCGTTCGCGGATATACGCAGTCTCGCAAGTGAAGCTGTGGAAGAAACGGCCAGTGTCCCTCCGAGCGCCATTTTTCTTTCTCTGCTTGATTCGTAGGCGTCTCCAAGACTTATGCTTGAATCTTTTATTTTTCTATTATTACAGTATTACGATGATTTATGAGACATTAAAAATACTAAAAGATAGTAAAAAGAGAAATAATAAAAAATTGATATATACATCTTTGTGTATAAAAATATGATATTAAACTAAATATTATCTAATGTTTAGATTGTGTGGACAGAAATCTATTAATATTAATATTTATAGAATTTGTGCAAAAAATTGTGCGAAATATTTACGCTTAAGCACACAACACGATTGTATCTTGAATTCGTTTTAGAATCTCTTCGTTACTGAATGCAAACGTTGTATAGGAGGCTGGCTGGCGAGGGAAAAAAAAATACATTCCAAGTAGAGACCGTTGTGGTTAAACGGGTACTTCTTCTTCCCCGGAGTCCGTCCTGATTCATGCCGCGTGAGACTTAAATGAACCTGCAAGGGCCGCGATTCGTACGTCCGTCGACCAAAGCGAAACGGACAGACGACGTAGGAGTGCTGTATCTGGTGGAGGTTAACGTTCACCAGACGCTGAAGAGGCCCCCCGAGTACCGAAGGCGTGCTCGAGAGCCTCTATTGAATTAACTCCATTCACCAAATTGCTCTCGTATTATGCTGGATCACGCCTGAGCTAACCTCCTGCGCCTCTGTATCGCACAATCTCCCTCTCTATATCTATCTATGTCTTTCTCTGTCTCTGTCTCTCTCTCTCTCTCTCTCTCTGTCATAAACGGCATCACCGAAGACGAAATCGTTGATGATTGAGATTCGCGTTCCGTTCCGCAGAAATATGCGTGCGTTTCCCTTTGTGGACTCATCAAAGCTAGTTTTCCTTCGTCGAGACTTTGTTTCGCCCGGCCACGTCGCGCCATTTCTTTAAACGTCGTTCTCAAGATTCGGTTCAACCATCGTCCTGCTCGTTATCGGTAAGAATATCGAAATATTGGAAAATTTAATTGTCTCGAAGTATTGGATTTCTCTAGCAGAGGAAGAAAAAAAAAAGACGCCGGCATTGATTGGTTAAGAGAAGTAAAATCAGGCGAAGCGCACTCCGTTCTTTTTGTTGACTGCTAGTGGCCCACTTGGAAAGTCTCTCGACAAATAATAATGTAGACATCGTGTTTTGTCAGTGAAATTTTAATTGATTGCTTAAAATTACAGCGCGGGAGCGACAAGACTTAGCATTCGAACCCTGAGCAAGAATGTCCGAGAAAATCTTCTTTCGCAAATGACGTCGTTGCTCTTTCTTTCGCTTCGCGGATGGCATTTACAGGACGGCGTCGTTGAAGGAGTTTTCGCGAAATACTGCCATGTTGGACAGGAGGATCCTTCGAGGGTTTTCTCGACGAAGGTTGACGAGAAGTTAGTGTTATTACCGTCATTGAGGGTGTCCCAACGAAGCGTCTCTCTTACGTGCGATCCTTAATTTACCCGAAAGCTCGTCCAGCAATTCTCCGCGAAATTTAGAGCTTCTTGTCCCGAAAACTTAGCGTCACACGTTTGGAGCATCGCGAATCTTTCTTCTTCTTCTTCTTCTTTCGTTTTCTTTTTTTTTTGTTTTTTTTTCTCTCGTCGAGACAATATCATAACCGTAACGATCGTTCTTAAATAGTCGTCCGCGGAATACGGTGTCTCGCTGTACGAGGTCGTTGTGTAATTTTGATACTGTCGACAGTCGTATAAATCTCAATGTAGTCGCCGGGGAAAACAGATGCATTGAAACGCGCGTACTTTATTAGACAGCGAAACGTATATGGCGACGGGTCTTACATTTATCCGCCGGTTCGTAAATAGCGCGCAGTTAAGGCACGTAATGAAATCTAAATGGCGATTGTGTGCGCGCCGGAGGCAACGGCGATTGCAACGGTGGCGGCGGCCGCACGGCAGGTAACGTTACGAGGGCTCTTATCGAGCGCATGCCCTGAGTGCAGGTGACTAATCCATCCTTTCTGCCCGCTCACTGGTGCAGCAACGCGCCCTGCGGACTTAAAGATTAATCTTCCATACCGAATGAAGTCAAGAACGGGCGTAATTAATGGAAGTAATTAGACGCATAATATGCTATAATACAACTTCCTTGATCAGAAAGAAAAAATGTACCTATAAAACTGCGCATTAAAAATGCTTGAGAAGATCAGGTAAATCGATTATGCATAGATATATCATCGGCGTAATTTATATTTATGTTGTATTAATCAAATACATATTGCAACGTATATATTAATATTTTATAATAATAAAATTATAATATGAGAATCGTGTATATATAATAAAGTGTGTGTAATGTATTGTAATATAATAATATATATTCGTATATTTTTACAGTTTTAAGAATTAAAAATTTTTCTCGCTTTCCGCACGCGCTCTTTATTTTTCCGGTTTTCTTTTTCTTATTCGTGATTTTGTTACTTTTTAAATTTTGCGGATTTCACGCATTTTCTGTGGTTCTTACGCCAGTGCGGCTTTAGCACTCATTACACTCTGGAAACCGCTGCCTTAATTTCTCTTTGCCACGTACCCTTTCTCGCGGAAGCCGACCTTTCTGGCCGCTTGACCATTATTTACACCTACTACCGTTCTAATTTGACAGTACTTCTTTTGAAAATTCAACGATACACTCTTGAATGTTTACATTTTTTTTCATCTTCTACAATTTTTTGATCATTTTGATGCAAATGTAAAGATGTTTTCTTTCTTTAAATTCTAATGGTACATTGTGAGACTTTTTAATAACGATTTTTTAATTGCATTCCATGTACACGCCAGGTCAGATAGCCAATCAGCAGGGTGCATCCCGAGGGTTGCAAGGACATGTGCTGTCGTCCCGCGTCAATATGTTTTCTCCCTCTTTCGCAACCTAATTGTATACTCATATTCGACATTATCTCGTTTATCCGCCCAATAGAAAAGCCGCACGGGGCGGAGGGAGGAAACACGCTCGTAATCTAGAAACCTTCCTCGGTCGTTCACATGCAAATGTATGCCGAGAACAGCCATTAGGTTCTCCACGGATCCAGGCCGATGTACAAGCGGACACTGATCCCTGCTGCATCCTTTGTCCTTGCGACGCCTTTCCAGCACTTTCGTCTCGTTTGCTATTTTACGGAGGGATACCTCTCCGAATGAAGAAGAGAGCGTACAAATTAGTCGGATCGTTAGTGAAATCCATATTAACGAGACACGCCGGTTCTCCCTCAGTGGAAACGCACTCCGGATCCCATGTTAATTCCAATCCCCGAGTCTTCTCGGCGACGCACAAAGAGGAGAGTCGCAACGACTGCGCGCGTTCCGTGTTCTTTTGTCGCGGTAATACCCTTTGCCAAACAAGTCTTGAATATTTTAAACATATTTCATAGAAACGCATAAATACCGTCCGAAAGAATATTTCTCTTTCGTCGCGCGTTGTACGGACAAGAGAAAAATACATACGGATGTTTAAAGCATCTGCATGCTCGACGATGTCGAGCACAGTCAAAGGGATTGATTAGCCATCGTAATTGAAAGAATGCAGAAGAATAATAAAGTAAGATAAAACAATTGAGAGAATAGAGTACAGGGCGTATGTACGTATACACACAACAAAAAGAAAAAAGAAAATCCGATATATCGCGACTTTACAATCTTTTCACGCATCAAAGGGCAACACCGACGCGTGATCGATAGTGCGCCTTGCATCGGGTATAGATTCGCTCGGGTATCTCATCGCCGCAAACCCCTCGTTCGGGAATTACACGCGCGGCACAAGTCCACGTCACGCTGCGTGTGCGCATCCGCGCGACGGCGTCGATATATACATGTATCTCGCAGTATCGCTTTTGTGCTCCTCGCGATTAAAAGCTGCATAAACTGGCGCCGGCTCGTTTATTTCTGGCCGTTTGAAAAGCGATTGCGCCCCGATATACGAGATAGTCATAACCAATTCGTATACGGCTCATCCACCAAATATCGCGAGAAATATTCGCGAAAAGATCGAGTATCAATGAAACTGTTAATAACGCGCCAATTTTCCAGATACGCCCGTTGATCCGTCCGTTATTATTATTATCCGACCCCGACATTACGAATTGCACGAAATAAATTACGCAATTTTCGACGATGCGAGTAACGCAGCGGAGAAGTGCGTGTAATAATGTATTTCTATACAAAATCGCGTTACACGAAATTCGACGTTTTTACAGTAGAAGTTGTTTGAGTTTCGTGTGTATCGAGTGTTCGATATATCGCCAAATAATTTCAGCCGCTCGCATACGCATCTGCGAATGGTGTAAAATCCACCATATCGTCTCCATAATCCATTCGTCTGATGGAAAGCGTGCACTTTTGCGTGAAATTTCCTATCGATGATTAGCCCGGTACAAATAGAACCCGCGAGTCTAATTGAACTTTTGGCGCAATGAGCTCTTTCCCTCTCTCTCTTTCTCATCGTCCGTATAATTAAATCGCGCAGTTCGAGCGCCAGACATGTGAGTCAATTTACAACAAATCCGCGTGCATCTGCGGCGATAATAGATGGCTCGACTAGCACGAATCAATTAATCGTAGTTGACGCAGCGAAACCAAAGTGTCATTATCGATGCAGACTAAAACGAAATGCTTTTGTAGATCGATTTGGAGCGGTTCATTTGCTGAAATCGCCGAGTAAATAACGGACGAGAGATCAGCCTGATTTGTCTTTCGTAATTTGAGCTCTTGGCAAACAGTTGTTTGCAATCTGCGCCGATTCACTGTCTTTATTGTATTCAGTTCCGTTGGAAATTTAAATTGCCAAAACGAGAAACGGGAACTGCATTGCGCGCTGTGCGTAGCCAATCGGTTATCGAACGTTAATCGGCTTTATGGATTCTGTGTCAGAGTATCGATCTAATTTATAAAAAATTTTATATTTTCGTACTGTAGCGTGTATTCTCTTTCGAATCTGTACAAATAGATGCTTTTAATCGATAAACCAAAATAATCGTTGTTTTCATGCGAATTCTTCTTCTTCTCTCAAGTATTAACATCGTTTATATTACATAAGACATCGCTCATGAAAGAAAGAAAGAACCTTTTTATAAATAATAACGATAAAGTAATGGAAAATGAAGGGAAATTATTAGAAATTTAATTTCCATCTTTCCTAATTATTCAGATACTTAATATCGAAAATTAATATTGAGAAACTATGATAAAAATAATAGTTTTCCGTGAAATTTTCATATAGAATAGATTAATCGCAAATTTCGTAATGCAGATCGTTTCTTTCCAATTTCTATAACACACAGTCACGGGAAAACTGTCTATAATGAAGAGCGAGAATAAATTTGCAATCGATTTTCTCCCGCATATATTTTATTTTTATCTCAATTTGTAATAAGATTTATATTTTATACTCTTCCCGAGGTCTTCGAAGTTTTAATTACATAGCCACGGTAATGTTCCTCCTTTTTATTATCGCGTTAACGCCGTGATAGAGCTCCCGCCTTGCGGAATACGGCTACTAAATTCACGAAAGCTGATAACGCTTTAAACGAGGTCTTTAGATACGCGGAAGGAACGAATGCCGGCAAATTCCTTTGGGTAATTAGCGTGTTCGTAAGTAGTAGAGTACGCGGGGATAGAGCGAGGTATAAGACCTTCGTTTGCGTTTCCGCGATACGTATGCATGGATGGACTTTCCCGTTTTACTATTGCAGGTGTTAGCAGCGCGCGCGCTTACAAACAGAGACACACGCGTGTGCACAAAGCACGCTCCATCCAACCGATGGCGAAACTGGGTCGGACTTCTTGCTCGGTGTAGCGTGATTTTGTGAGATGTACATTTAACACTCCTCATTGACCCGCTGCTAGTTGCTTCGATCGAATTACTCATGCGAATCCCTTTCGCTTTAGGGGTAGATGGTAGATGCGCCGAAAACTTATCCAGACGCGCGTCATGCAAAGGCCACGGCGCGTCGCCCCGTCACGTTCGATTTTATTGCGATGATTCAGACGGCGTGGCGAGCATCGTCAAATGCGCTTTGAATAGTTCCATCGACAGATTGTAAAAAATGCGAGTTACGAGTTCGTTTTACGTGCCGCTCCTACGTGAAATAGTCCCGGACGTGTCTGTATGGAGATTTAATGGCCTAGACACACGCATATCAAACGGGGAAGAGTGCTTCTTTATGCACGTACATGCTTGATGTCTTTATTTAATATCTCCTTTTCGTTCTTTTTTTTGCGAGAATTAATCTATCGCGAGAAAGATAAGTGTATGTTTGTACGATCATTTATTTGTGCTCAGTTATTAAAAAAATTTATAATGCCGTTTTAATACTCGGCTTCATAATTAGTTTGTAATTAGCAGTTATTAATTCCGTATAAAAATAAATCAGTTTCATTAATTTTTCACCGCATTCTATTTTGTTCAATTACTCGTTTATTATATGTAGACTTCAATTTTGCGGTTAGATCCAATTAAAAATTACGAGGATATTTATTTGCTTAAGGAATATAATCGAGCTTGATGAAGTACAATAGTATACACAGTTTGTCTTAATATTTTTTTTTTTTTAGTTTTTGCTTTCAGCATTCTAGGATACTTTTTATATGAAGATACAACGTTTATATAATTTATTCCGCGTGTTTAAAAAAATTGTAATTTTTTTTCCCGATCTCTCGTACATTTTGAAATCCTAATTAAAACGCTTAAGGCATCTTGATTTTACTCTTGTATCGATCAGACGACAACATGATGGACGAAGTCAAAACCTGCAATAGCGTAACTTTGACCGTCGATTAGGCGATCCGTACACGTCTGCATCGGGTCGTTTCCCCTCGTTAAGGAATGTAGGTGGATGAGAGAGGGCGAAGATGGCGTGCGGATTGCGGAGGCAGTCGCGAGCGTTTTCGCGCTTCGCAGCCGCAGCAGTTCGAAGTTACCATTCGGAGCACGTAGATTGCTAACCTAACTTGTTTAGCGGTTTTAGCGGTATTTGATTAGTTGAGTGAATTTCCGAACTGTTTCAGACCGCCTCCCGCTCACTTGGCCGGGCTGGAAATCGGACGGGGACAAACCTTGGGTGAATTCGATAGATACACGGAAATATATCGGTGACGCGTCTTTCTCTTCCTCTATCGTAAAGCGGACTCGTCTACACTGTCGCGGCTCCGGAAATATATCTCTACATTATATTTTAGAATGCATAATATTATTCAAGATTGGCTTACCTTGCGAGTAGTTCATGTCCTTCGTTCATGTACCTCGATAGTTACTCCTCGTCGGAGTCGCAGTCACGTAGGGATAAATCACCTGAAATAAGTCATAATTAAAATTAGAATGTAAAGCTGACATGAATAACTCGTTAAAGTCGTAAATTGAAGTCAAAGGCAAAGAGTTCTTCCGAACGTATACAATATGATAAAGGATTTTATTTCAAGAGAAAAATAACAAAGAATTTTATTTATACCGAAAGTTTTTATAGATTGATACATAAAATGAATGTTTCATCGGCGATTTCATACGTTGATTCGATCGCAAGTAATTCGAGCAAGGAATTCTTGGTATTTGAACTATATTCAAACGTTGACGACGTTAGATCAAAGATAATATTGATTCGTAGTCAAAGAATGGATCGGGTGTTACATCCGATGTTCGAAATTCGCTTCTCGCAACCGCAGCGATTTCGAGGACGATAGCCGGAACGTTAAATAAAGAGGATATTCGGCGGCGACGACGCTGACCCCCACGAGTAAATTAGTTTCGGAAACTATTTTCAAGCCGGTTTAACGGCCGACGTATCACCAGCAATCCCTCGTACGTAAGCTCAGGAAGTCCTTCGACCATCGTGCTGCCCGAGCACGTTTTGGAAACGCCGCTGTGTCTAAGGCTGCCCTTTTTTTCACGACGAAACGAAAAAAGAACATAGTGTGATTTTAGTAAAATATTGATCGCTACACGACGATAATATTTCTCCGATGCTCGAAGATCGTCAAATCTAATTGGTAAAGATTGGTAAAGATTGTCTCGGAAGAGAAAATTGCATAGTATTTTTGTAATATATAAAAGGCTGATAAAAATATAAATTTTATCCTGCTATCGATTAAGTAATGCTCGAATGTTTCTTTCATCCCTTTTCGTTTCCAACGATTGGAAACCGAGATACAAACGGGGATGATTAAAGTCCGCGTTAGCTGCTTGTAATATACGAGGACTTATTAGCTAAGCCAATATTACTGCAAACGGTTTGTCCGTCTGGCGAACTAATTAGCAACTTGCGATACGAAATTGTGTCGATGCTCATAATGGTATCCGCTGATATATACGTAATACACCATAATACGTTTCGTACATCAGGCCTGGACGGAAGTAAAAGATAAACTTGATCTCAATGTCTTCGTGCAGCTGCCACCGAACGTAGACTGCAATGACTATGAGAAAAAAATACATGAAGTAACTAATAACGTGACTTTTTCCGAATAACACTTCCCGTACTTTCATTTAATTTATTCAAAATTAATTTTATTCAAATTTATGTTTTAAAAATATCTTTGCATTTATATATATTGATCTTGAACTCTGAATTTGACATTTTCTTATAATCAGTATAAGAGGAAAGAAATCCACCATTAAAATATCTTGATAAAAGTTTTATAAAGCATCACAATTGTATGTTAATTGTCGTTGAGTATTACTGAAATATGGATAGCTGGTGGTAAAAGAAATCTTTTTCTTTAGTTGAGCGTTGTTTTAAGTATATTCTTGCAAAGAAAGTTTTATTTCAACACTGATAATAATAATCCAAGAAAAAAAATCCGTTTCTATGATAATTCTGTATGCGGACTTTGTGCTATATGTATAGATGAATATACTACATGTATGAGTGCAGGTGTTGAAATTCAGTTAAGCTCGATATGGTTATTGTTTGCTCCGGCTTTCACGATATTGGTTGCCCAAAAAAAATATAACGCAAAAATAGTTTTATTTGTACCATGTTCGTATCAAAAATAGATTACGGTTATTCCCAAATGTGTTTCGGCTATATTTAAAAGACAATACGACATCAATCAATACTATTGCAATTCTGTGTAATTCCTAATATCTCTTAGTGATTGGAAAATTTATTTTTATATATTGTAAGGTATCTTGCAAATATATAAAGGATACTTTGAAGAGTTAAAAATTGCACATTGATTTCTACTCATTTATGAAATTTAATCATTTCTAAAATGTGTGTGCAAATTGAAAAGTCCGGCAAAATACAAATCGAACAAACTGGAAGAAATACATGTACCTACGTATTCGAGCAGCTGCTATGACTCCGATCCTATGCAAATCTAGAAAATTCCAGGCGCAATACTTGTCGAAACGTCGATTCTTGCGAACGGTTCTATTTAAAATCGATTCGACTCGCCCCTCTCGACTTCATCCTCACATGCTTCAAGAAAATCGAAGATTACAAAATAAGTACTTAGAAACGACGTGCATCGTTGAATCGTAACGCATGATATTTAATTGGCTTTAAAATATTTAACGATAAATAAAAAAGAAAATTTAATTAATAGTGAATGATAGCTGCGCAAATGGTGGATATTACAAAATTTATACATGTTAACGCAAAAAGATAACATGTTATAAACAATAAGGTATTTTTTTTGCTGTAAAATTGAATCAGTTTACGGTAAAAAAAAATAAAAGTGCTTTTTTGAAAGTTATCTAGACACTTTTATGATTATATGACATTTGATCATAAAATTGTAAACGATTAATATTGGTTTGTTTTATATGAATACAAAGTTGACCGTGCACTGTCCGACGTTTTATTAGAAAATACATGAACGCGGACAGCACGTCAAAGACATCCCGTCACGTCGGATATGAATTTTGAAACCGTACGCCACAGACCGTTGGCAACGTTGAATTCGTCAACGAAGCTCGACAGAAATTCGCATTTGGTGTAGATGGGCGTGCGCGAAACGGCCAAATTTGCATTCTTGACCGCACAGAGAGAGAGGGGGGGGGGGAGGGGGGGGAGAGAGAGAGAGAGAGAGAGAGAACGGCCCGGTGGAGCAAGGAGGTGAAGCTAAACTGGCACAAACGAGCTAATTTGCTCTCATTAGTGCGACTGCGTACATTGTCCTCGTTATGAGCGGCGGCGTGTTAATTACACTTACACGTTGTCCGAACAGGCAGATAATGCATCCGGTCACCCAAGGTACCGTCGTATCCAGCGTATGTGTCTACGGAGGAGAAACGGAAAGGGCGATCTTTCATGTCGAGCGGACCGTTTCCGTCATTTCCGCGAGCCCAAAGCGATTTCAACTCCTAAACGGACATTCTGGCGAACCAATGAGCAGTAAATTTGATAATTTACCAAAGTGATAAATAAAGTTTTTCTCATATTCGTTAAAAA
This sequence comes from Lasius platythorax, assembly GCA_963971435.1. Taxonomy (NCBI): domain Eukaryota; kingdom Metazoa; phylum Arthropoda; class Insecta; order Hymenoptera; family Formicidae; genus Lasius; species Lasius platythorax. The sequence goes on from OZ020536.1 coordinate 7,514,934, forward strand.
GGAGTTGTAAATATAATTGAGACTTTTTCAGTCGAATTACATATAGGATCTCAACATAGCAATTTTAAGTAATGTCACAATTTTACAATAAAGCATGTACATCTGTAAATGTCAGTTCCGATAATTCGTACGAGATACGGAATTTAAGGAATCGCGCGAATAAGTGTAACTGCCATTTCCCTTTTCGTGTATTCCCGCGAGAAAGTTTTCCTCGCTGTTTCGTCTGACGGGGGAGCACAGCCGTCGCGTCGCGGTAAGGCGCGATGGTCGCGGCATTGCGCCGCATTCCGCATCAGCCACTATCCGGGAATCCTATGGTCGGCGTGTAGCCGAGCCGCGCGACGGGGGATTTAGTTGTATTTTATTCAGCCACTTTATTCCAAGACTTGTCGCAGTTTTACATTTCCATCGGCTGCTGCCGGGCGCGGCATGTGGCGCACCGTCGGCTATTTCTCTATACACATACACAGAACGCTACGCAACGCGCTCTCACACGATGACGACATCAGCAGCAGCAGCAGCAGCAGCAGCACAGAGTAGCGGCAGCAACTCTTCTTCCATTTCCCTTTCCACCCGGTTTTCGCGGGCCACCAACACACCATCACCCTCGGTACACAAACGTCTCCTCGACGCTCCATCTTCCGTCTGCTCTTTCTTTCACTTTCCGACACTCTCCTCCTTTTTCTCTTGTCTTCTCTTTCTTTCGTCGCCCATGACTCCAAGAATTTTACCAGCTTCCCTCCTCTCTCCTCGACGTCCACCCTGCAGACTTCATTTCGCCTTATACCCTTCAACTACTCCTTATTCCTTTCCTACTTTCCGCCTCGCAGTTCACCCCCGTTCTCGCGACACGCCTTCCTCGGTATCTTCATTACGCAGCTTTGTCACTACTCAGCGAGCTCACTTAATTCGCATAATTCGCGCAATTTCTGTCTTTTCGACACGCCCCCTCCGTCCCTAGTCGTTTCTTTTTTTTTTTCGTCCTTCGTGCCTTCGCGAACGAGGGTTCTTTCGAAACAGCAGGAATCCGCAACGCCACTAAAATGGGATTTCGGGAGATAATATTTTTCCGAGGACGAAACGAGGGATGAGGAATGTAACGACGTTTTTTCTGTTGTCAACGCGCGTATATATCATGCAAAAATCTTTGTAAACTTAAATTAAAAATAGTCTTTCGCATATACATTCCATTGTTAATATTAAGTCTCTCGTTTCGATTTCGTTAAACAATAAAAGCTCCGTAAATTGATATAAAAAAAAGATTGACCCAAAAATATCTGTAGTTATTATTTCGGAGAATATATTTTTAAACGTAGATCGAAGACATTTCTTGCTCTTGAATGTAGACAAGAAAATATTTCCTCTGAAAGACGCGGCGTCTTTAGTGCTTTGCCTGCTGCAGTATTCTTAGTCATTAATGACAGGAGACGTGCATCTCGGGTGCACCAGGAGAATTTCTTCTTAGCAACGGGAGATTTTCCTGCTTTCCTCTTCCTCTCCCTCCCCCTCTCTCTCTCTCTCTCTTTCTCTCTCGCTTGCGCCCCGTGCCTATTTCTCTAGATCTCTTCTTCGAATCTCTTCTGCTTGCTCTCTTGAATGGAGACGTTGCGGTCGCTAAATGGATTCGTGCGCATTACCGCGTCAGTCTGAATGTAGTTCAACCCTTGGAATAGTATATACCCTTTTTACCCTCCCATTAGACTCGCACCGCATCTTTCTCGATATACACGAGCGCGTGCAGCATACTACGCGATATATAGCGCGGCGAGAGAGAGAGTTGTATTAACAAATTAAATTAAATTGGAATCCATAACGAACGCTCGAAAGTTCATTCCGTAGACTGAAGAGTTCTGCGTTATACGGTTTGCCCCAGTTTAATTCGTGCTTTCACTATAATTCGTAATACATATCCACCAACCCGTTAACGCTCGCGCGTTTTTCCTCCGACAGCCATAAAATTACAGACAATTTTCAACGTTGAACGGTCTCGACCACCTGCGCCGCAAAGTTTCGCGATCACATCACAGTAACTCTCGGTTATATTTATCGTCTCGGACGCTTACACGCTTTTGTACGCGAATACCCGAAAATATTCGTTGTGAGAATACCGGCGGCGTGTGCATCACCATGATTGGTTCAATTCGCGGTATTGCTCGTGCATCGTCGCCGTTTCATAAATTCGCATGGAAAGAGCAAACATGTGTAGATGATAAAACTTTTCTACGATCCATTGTTGCCGTAAAAGGTGATAAGATAAACATAAGAAATTTTATACCGGCTTTACAGCTATGCATATCACTCGAAACATATGGCTGAATATTCATGTAAAAATATATATTCAATATTGAATCTTTAAATTTGACCGTTTCGTACGCCATTTACAACAAACGCGAATTTCTGTCGAGCTTCGTTGACGAATTCAGCGTTGCCGACGGTCTGCGGCGTACGATTTCAAAATTTATAGCCGATATCGACAGGATGTCTTTAACACGCTGTCCGCGTTCATGTACCTTCTAATAAAACTGTGGATAATACACGATTAACTTTGTACCGACAAATCAATATTAATCGTGTTTTCAGATATATAATCAACTATCATATAATTACAAAAGTGTCTAGATAATTTTCAAAAAAAAACTCTTTATCTTCTTTATTGTAAAGTAATTTTATGGTGGAAGAATATCTTATTATTTATGAAATATTATCTTCTTATGCTAACGTAGAGATAAATATTTGATTCACTATTCGCGCAATCATTCGCTATTAATTTTTACTAATTATTAAATATTTTAATGCCAATTAAATATCATACAAAGGATTCTACAATACAGTAGTTATCCTATAATCTAAGTACCTTATTTTGCAGTCTCCGATTTTCTTGAAGTATGTGAGGATGAAGTCGAAAGGGGTCGAATCGATTTTAAATAGAATCGTTCGTAAGAATGGACGTTTCGACGAGTATTGCGCTTGGTATTTTCTGGATTTGCATAAGATCGAAGCCATAGCAGCTTTTCAAATACATAGGTACATATATTTCCCCGAGTTCGTCCGATTTGTTATCCCACACTCTTCGCGACCCGAACAAGATGCATTGACTGGACTATCGGAAGAAATAGTCCATGTTGACTGTAAATTACGCCAGAAAATATTTTACTCCGTTTCTAATTTATTCTTGCATTTTCTATCATAAATCTTTTAGACATATATTAAGCATCATTTACAATGAAATTATATGTAATATTTGTATACGACATATACATCTGATATTATTCATAATTCATAGACGAGGCTTGTGTTATTCATATTACATACTCATTTTTTCCCTTTCGATTAATTAATTTATTCGAGTTTTATATTTAAAATGAGACACGCGGTATAGAAAATTCTCTGGAATAAATCACTAGCAGACTCAAAAGACGGTGCAATATCTCAGATGTCGATTCCTTTGCTGGTTGATTTTAGCTCTCTATCGACATTCTTGAAAAGTCAAATCCACATCGTGCAGAGACTTGCCAAAGGAACTTCATAGCGGAAATGGAAACAAAAGCGTAGAACAAAGGAGAATAAATATTCAGAATATCCGCAAACAAGGCAGGTTTACGATTTTATTTATAAAAATTGTAGAGTTACCTCGATCGCCATGTTACGAATGCTCTCACGTTTCTTTGCTGCAAAATGCCCCGAGGGATAGAGGCGCGGAAACGTGTTACAGAACTCAAAAGAGAAGGTCTGAGGAAAAATGTACAGAGACGGTAGTGCAACTATTCGACAGATCACAAAATATGAAAAATGGAGTGGAGTTTAGCAAAGTTGTGATATTTATAAGTTTTTTTTTTATTTGTCCTTAAACATTTAAAATTTATTATTTTTTTCTCTTTTCAAGGGCAAATAAATTTTTTCTCATTTTTCGAAAGACAAATTTATCATAGTAAATTCGTGCCGTGGATAAACTTTTGCTTCCGTTCTCTTTAATATTCCATAAACTGATTTATTGCTTCAAGTTTTTAATTTTCTTTGTTGTCACGATGCATGTATACTTTCATGTGCAAAGTATGCGAGATATACATATATGTATCTCGCCTTACTTGTCCTGTACACTCTCTTTCCTTTTCCTTTATTTTTCGTACCGTTCTGTCGCTTCTTTCTCTTTTGTTCTGTCTGTAGTGCTGCAAAAAGGGTCCCAGCGTCGCAACGTTAAAGTGCATTTCACTTGGGAGGAACTTAACTGTAATGGCTTGCATCGTCGAAAAAAGGATCGACCCGGCAAGTAATTATCGAAAATGTACAGAATTCATAATCATTGAAATAGTACAATTTTCATGCAAAATAAAAAACGGAAAACTCGATTAACTACTTTCCTATTTTATCGATTTTTAAATTAATTTAAAAGACTATGGAAAAAGATATTAATTCATATATATATATATATATATATATATATATATATTATAAATTCATATTTATTTCTCAAAGAGATCAAATTTTCTTCGATTATATACTTATATTACAGTTATATACTTTTCATGTTTCAATTCACTCTCTTTTTTTTCGACGTCTCAGACAACATCGTCGTTGTCTGCGAAACTGACGATCGAGGTATTTTCCTCGAAAATTCCCTCGAAGGGATACTTGATGCTTGGGTAATGACGTGGTCCGTGGAAGAGGATACCTTCGCGGGAGGCCTGTAGATCCCCGGTCAGGTTTGCAGGCGGTCAAACCGCAGCGTCGGATTACCGTACTCTTGTAGAAGCAGTCGATGGCGAAGGAGCAATAAAGAGAGACGGAAAGACGACTAAGTAAGGGGGCGAATACATTGTTCCCCCTTCAAATTCGCACGGTGCTAACGAATAAACACCGCGTCGTCTTTCTCTTACTTCGAGAGTGTTACCTTTCACGTCAATGAAGACGTTAATCCCTTCTATCTTTCTCTTCTTACGATCGCGCGGCATGAATGGCTCGGTTGCCTCAACTCGCGAAGCGTAAAACAGGTCGAACAAGCGAACTCGATAATCGAGCCGGTTGCTCGCGCGGTTGCTTTATCGTGCTAATTGCACTCATTATCGACGTTACCCTCCGGAATACGGAAGAACGCTCTTTCGCGCAACATTTTCGAGCATCCTTTCTTTTTGCAAACAGCAGAAATGAATAGTGAATGTCCGTTTCCCCCCCTCCGTTCTTTTCTTTCTCTCTTTTGCAGAATACTAATCGTACGGCTGCGGAATAATAAAAGCTAGGAAAACGCGATCAAAGTCGAAACGTTCACCATTGATATTACAACCGCAATTCGCCCTACAATTTCGCGATCTGTGATTCTCACCACTGCAATTAAAATCTCTTTGAGAAACATTAACGCCGCTATTATATCCACTCAATTGATTATCGTGCACGAAGAAATGGAAAAGTTTTATTTTGCCACAAATATAAACATGTATTACGCACAGGGAGAGAGAGGGAGAGACACATTCATAGAAAAGATCACATTGTTATATAGATTCATATAACACACGGGAATAGTGCATTTTCATGCATCACCGTCAGAGAATTATGCCACTTTCAAATGTTATCGATAGTCGAAGCGAATAAATGCATTAATATTTTCAAGGTAGAGATATCTATTCTTTCCCTTTCCTTCGAACTTTGGTTTCTCGAGTGCGAACGAATTTTGCGAACGAAATTCGCTGGCGTCACCGGAAGAAGAAACGATTCGGCGCCGCTCTCGCTCAATTATTTCGGGGCACTCGCGGGTACATGCGTACGTTACGGAGTGATGGATGACGCGCCCGGAAACCCACCCCCGCCTCGACGTCTCACGCCCTCGCGGCTCGCCCGCGCCCTCCCGTACCCTTGCGTGACTCGCCCGCCACGAGGGATGCCGCTTGAATAATTACCCCCACGGCGCACTAAACCCGCGTCTGACTACGTGAAATCCGAGCACTGAATTCGCCAGACCGTAGCTGCCGTACTTTAAGGCCTCGCCGGTACTTTAAGGGCGGGTCTCTAATTAATACGCGCCGACCTCGCCGGCCGGCTGACCAGTTTCGCAAATTTCGCCGCGTTTCGCCGAGATGTAAATCGTTTCTTTGGCCGGCGAGGCTTCCGTTAATCAAAGGGGAAAGTCTGACTTGTAATCCCGTGGCGTGTGGTTTTTGGAATGCTGTTTAACAATGTCGAAATCTCCGACGTGAAATATTTCTAATTCGAAATATTTATAAACTATATACTTTACTATATAACTTTTATGATCCCTCTCATTATAACCGTCAATTCAACGGCATTAATATTATTCCGCTATTAAGATTACCCGTCAAAAGCATATCGTAATTATATGATTGCGTGATTAAAATGTCAGGATTGCTCCAAATAAAATTCATTCGATAACAGTAATTTCCAACAGGTTTTAGGGCTGTCGCGAGAGATTTCATAACGGAGGGTCATATATGTGTAGCGATCAAAGCAATCGGTATCGCGGTGTCCCCGCTATATCGGGGGTGCTCGTAGCTAGAAATTTGATTTTGTGTGGGAGCCTTTTTTTCAATCAGTGTTATCGGCCAGTTGGCAATTCCATCATCAAAGGATGAACGGCGAAGAGGGGAACATGGAAAGGGGGCGAGCAAGAGAGAGAGAGAGAGAGAGAGAGAGAGAGAGAGAGAGAGAGAGAGAGAGAGAGAGAGAGAGAGAGAGAGAGAAAGAGAGAGAGAGGGAGAGACAGGTGTGTAGGAGGAGACAGGACCGTCGTGCGGGATAAAATACACGCAAGCTAACATTGAACGATCCGCTCTTGCCTCTTCGTTCTCGGGAATTGAAAAAGGACGGGGCGACGGTTTAAGCGAAGAAGGACTGCAACCTTTCAGACTCGAAGTCTCGGCACGTCGCCGATGAATGGTCTGACGAGACTCTGTGAGACTTTGCGAGACAATCACTGGGGAAATCTGGGGCCCCGCTGATCTATCCTTCGTCCTCGTCTGCCCTTTCCTCTTTCTCTCTCTCTCTTTCTCTCTTTCTCTATCTGTCTTTCTCGCGCGCACGCATGACGCGTTTCATTGCTTCGTCTTGCACCCTTTCATTTCCCGAGACGCCGTTGTCTCTGTCTCTCCATTTGCCGGTCTTGCGTGTATGGCACCGGCACCGGTGACATTTAATCGTACGAACGAATCGCGATTAAATTTCTCGCTCTCGCGCTGGATGATCTCCCGAGTTACTGGCCCCAAAGGTGCAAGGTGACCTTTCCGAAAAAAAAAACTGCTACAACTGCTACACTTTGACGAACGATTTTAAGAGAGGAGTATATTAAACTGAAAATATCGGAATGGGATCTAACGCGGCGGATTATTACGGGCTTAAACGTGTTACCGTTGGAGATATGAATATAAAATTTTTACCCGCAAAGTCGGGTCGGTTATCTATTTCACTTCGATCTATACTTTACATCCTCTATGAATAAAATATATAAATACGGTATGTATGTATTTCTACACAAGCAGACATTTGGCAAAGACGATATCATTCCCTCTCTCCGCGCGTTTCCGCTCTCCTGCGATTCGCCATCCTCTAACAACGTATTCCTTTTCGTCCAAGGGTAAAAGCCGGGGTGCTACCCTACTCTCTAATTCTCATTGATTCTCCTGCTGGCGAACCGCTGGGGCGGAAAATTAAAACTCTGGTTTCCTTGATCACGCCAACGCCGAGAATGAACAGAATTCGCGACGCGACTTGTAAATAGATACTTTTTCTTCTTTGTCAATAGAATGTCTCCGCTTTCTTCCACTCGTGAATGTACTTTGATCGAGACTCGAGACGTTACTGAACATTCGCAATCGTCGAATTCACTTCTAAATAAGATCGTGAAAGCTTGAGAGTGATACAAGTGCCAACTAAAAGAATTATTCTTAGATTAAATCCAGAGAATCACGCGCTCAACAGTCGCAATATACCTGCGATGCGATATATTAGTGTTTATTTAGTGGTTCAAACTATAGTAATGATCGGGAATAATATTAATGATGCCGGAAACTCGATATTCCAGACGGTAAATCTATGATAGAGAGGTACTATCTATATATTGCGTAAAATACGAGCATGTACAAGATCATCGCATTTTTATACTTTTTATAGAATATATCTTATTTTAGATTTTTCGGATTAATATAATTATTCTGCAAACATTAAAAAATACGATATTGAAAGATATCTTGAACTTCTCTTTAATTCAATAATGAAAATTAAGAGGATCTCCTAATTAAGAGTTGAAGCTGCATCTAGATATGTAAAGCACACTGACGTTATATTATTTAATCTGCTGAATTTAATCAACTCTCGTTGACGTTGTTAACATTGTGACACTTGAAATCTCGCTCGTCGCTGCTCTAGTCATGATAAAGCGAAAAATATAACAATAAAAACGCTACATTCCGCGTATCCCGAAATAATTGAATATGCGTTGGAGTGAATTAGTGGCGGCGTTGAATTAAATATAAGACGCGGGTAAGCTGCGGGGATCTGAATCGTCGGCGGTGCTCGCTATTAATGTCACCAGCCCTAACCACGGGTCATGGACACCGTTGGAAGGGTGCATTCTTAATCAGGTGTGCCTTTCGGCACACCCGCACGCCTCTATTCCCTCATCCTCATTCCAAATCGAATGAGATAATAAAGCTGCATCCGCGGGAAACCCTAATAACTTTACGAAATCTGTGGATCAACTAGTTATCGCGATAGACTCGATATATTAATAATGAAAGTTCAATAAAATACCAATCGAAGTCCGATGGCGTATAAATTCCTTTCCATATAATAATTATTATTATACAATTCTAGTTCGGATATTCTCACATAATTATTACGTAATTGTCGATCGATTAGAGAATTCTTGCGTGTATTATTTTAAGAGAATAGAACTTGATATTGTTGTTGAATACATTTCATATCCTTTAATGTAGCTAATATTTTCGATTCTTTGATTCGCAGTCGAGATGTTTTTTTAGCGACAACTTAATAAAGAACCATTATTTCTATCAACTAAATTCTTTAAATCGATTTTCTGTTCAAACATTGTCCAAGATATCGTTATATATTTGTTCACATTTTCAATTCTCTTAAATAACGCTTATCATTTATAAATCATTTTAAATAACCAGTATATTTCTTGGTGCACAAACATTATTTCTGATTGCGAATTTACGACTTAGTTTGAGTTAATTTTCATATTTAACTAATTAATTGTATTTGACTGCTCAAACAAAAACATTATCGTTGTCGCAATGTAAAATAAAATCTATTTGTATGCCTCAGATCGAAATTCTTGAAGAAATCAGGCGTTATCGCTCGAGTAGGCGCGCTATAAATCGTTATATATATATATATATATATATATATACACCGTGACAAATTTACTTTCTCCCATTCGCGCAATCCGATGGGACAACCGCGTCGCCGGCGCGAGCGGCACAAAGGGTGAGCGATGATGAATTGGATGCAACTCGCATCCCCTTGGCGCTCCCCCGGAGGGTTTGTGACGTGTCCGATGTGCGGCACCTATATACACACATATATACACACACACATACATACATATATATATATATAAATATATATATATATATACACGTACGTGACATTTGCTCGTACACGATTTTCGTGGGTGCGCGGCTACTTAACGATTCGCTCGGTTTTTGCGGCCTGACAGTGTGACTCACGTTAGCGCACATGTGCCGCACACACGCGCTAAGTTCGCCAAGTCGGCGGATTTCAAAATGAAATTACGAATTATGAGCACATGGGTGTTATATACGAGACGGCGAAGGTGCGGTTTGCGAGACTTTACGATTCGCGGTTACTTCTTCAACGGAGAGGAACGAGATTTCAAAATGACTCGCTTACGAGACGATCTTTAAACTCACTGTGGTTTTTTCTCTCACAGCGAACATTTGATTCTTCCGTTACTGCGTCGCAATACAATGTCTTCGCCATAATTCAAGATAAAGTTTATGAACATAGAAAATTATGATCATTAATCCAATCGTATTTCAAGAACATGTTGCATTCGGAGGTGCAAAGTGTAGGAAGCTGATATTCAAAAAATCGAAAATTTTCCACGCAAAAGAATTTAAATAATTATTTAGATAAATATCGATATTTCGTTTCGACATCTTCATTATGTGTATAGGTACTCGACAATGCGCGCGTTGTTCTCGTATATTTACTTGCACAGTAACTTTGTGAGAACCGACAATGCGTTTCGCCAATACAGCCCTCAGTGGCGGTCAATTTTAATACCCGATACCGTCAGTCGTTAGATTGATGTAACAACATCAGTCGAGTATTAACCTGAAATGAGCGTATAATAGCGGTGTCGGGTATTTGATGCCTGTGCTCAGGATGCAACGTATGGCGTCTGCTTGCACATGCAAGTTCTACGATATTAGGCTTACATTATATACACCGTTCATGTGGTTAAAATTAAGCGATATATCGATATGCCGTATACTACACATATATAGTTGCACGAATATAAAGAAAGATAATATCAGAATATAATTTATACGCGAGAAAGAGAGAGAATTATATCTACGTCAAATCAAAGTTAAAGCACTGTATAATTCTTTCATCAAAAATGTATCAAATCTTTATATGAATTGTTATGCTTTAAATATTTTAATAAATACATGTTTTATACATAGCGCAAATTAATTTTATTATCAAAGTTTAACAATTATGTCTGATTTAAATCAGAAACTGTCTAAAGTTTCAATTGAGTGAAAGAATGTATTCATCGTTTCAATACACGTCGACATCAAATTTTCAAATTTCCAAATCGTGTTTGACACGCGTAAATTCAAAGTAAAAATCGGAATGAATCCAAAATATCTACGTCTAAATCCACTCAATCCTTCTACGTGTGTACATCCTTATTCCGAGAGATGATTGTCTTACCCCGGCAGACAATTGACAATTGTGATAAAGTGATTCGAAGTGCAAACCGATTTCTCTCTCTTTCTCTTCCTCAACTCTTCCCGTTGGTTCCCTAGCGGAGTGTAAATACGTATGGGATTTCGAGCATGTGTTTGTATACGTCCACGTATCGGAGAGGCCGGAGAAAAGTCTAGATTCTTAAAATTCCCGATGCAGGTTTCCTGCTCGCGGCGATATTGGAAAAGCTATCGGCGCTCTCATCTACTCGCTGGCATTCGGTACGAACTGGACGAAATATTCGGACGCAATTTCTTTATGATAATTCAATTTATCCCTTGATCGCACGTCAGCGCGCCTGCTGCGAAGTGCATCGACACGATCGTACAACGCGATCGTATACCGATACGATCGAATACCTGACGTATCTACCTACTTACGTCCCCGATGGCCTCCCGGACCTTTTCTTCTGCAAATGGCCGGATCTTATATGCGTCCATATTGCTGGGAATAGCCGTCCCGATAAAGAATCCCACCCGTCTTTCGTGAATTCATTTCGCGAGCAACCGTCGTCTCACGAAGATTCATGAAAATCGATCGATCTGCGTGCCTCCGGCACGAAGTTTTGCGGATGAGATGTTCCCTTATCGGGTTTTTAGATGTTTATTCACAATATACGTATGATAAAGTTTTACTAATATCCAGGTTAATATCTCAGCTAAAAGTCCATTACCTTACATCATGTATTCTCGCTTTCGCAAAGAAATGAGGCAGTTCTTAACATTTGCTACGATAGGAGACTTGTATTTTTATTTATATTATTTTTATTGTGTTTCTTTAGAAGATAAATTTAAAATAATATCATTTAATGTTATCAAGAAGCTGGCCGACTTATCAGACCGAGATGTCATTGTTTATTGTCTAATTCTAATTCTTCTTTTTATACGAAATTCTTACGTCGATTATACTTTCGATTAAAATCTAAAAACTCTTTTGTTGTACAATATCAATACTTTAGCTTTCACAACTGCGCGCATTTCTTTTATCAACAATTTTTTTATTTTACAAGATTTTTTTTATATATGTTTTTGATAGTTTTTTAATTTTAGTTAGTATATACTTTTAAATATGCATACATCTAAATATTATTGTGATACTGATATGAGACAAATAGCATTTCTCAACTAATTATAAGTGCTTTTACAGCTCTTTCGCGATACAAATTTAATTATTACTTCAACCGTGTAGAAATGTACTATCACAGATAATTTCAAAGAATTTTTTTGGAAATTATATTCTACGAAGCACATACATACATTTTTTGGTAAACAATCTTCTGAAAATATTTGTAAAAATTTTTTTAATACCTTTTTATATAAACAATATTTAAAAATATATGTATATTGTACCAAAAGTAATGCTTTTAAGATATTTCTAAAACATCATGTAAGAAATTTTTGTTATAAAATGTATTATATATAAAATAAATATTTTTAATTTATACATAGACACACAGCCGCAAAGTAGTTTCAGTTTGAATTTTTAACGTCTTTAGATTCAAACTTAAACATTCATGTAGCGTCACATTTGATTTCATCGCCTTCTTAGATGAGAATTGCAGCCTGACAAAACAGTCTCTACTGTCAGATACGACGTACGATAAATATTACAGTTGTCCGAGTTGTAACGACGATTGTATTGACTCATTTACATTTCGGTCTCTCGCATCCAGACAGCCACAACGACAACGACGACGACGACGACGACGTTGAGTTCCCTCGATGCCGTAATACCGTAGCGAACCTCGTTAGCTCCGGTTTCCTGTGTGTGACGGTGGCGTGCCACCGCCTCTGCATTACACGTACCCGACATTACAGGCAATCGTCCGACGATCGAATCGACTGACTCCCGACTCCCAATGTGTATTCCGCGCGCGTTGCACGTCAGCCCAATTTTGCCCGGAAATACGTGTCGCCGCGCCATGCTACGCTATGCTGTAGCGCGCGTCGTGCGCCCGGGCGGGTTTCGTGCCGCGGGTTAATTAATAAATGGGGATTCGATTTGGCGGGAATAATTCAGGAATTAACATTGGCCTATCGGTATCCGCTTCGGCTGCGACGCGCATCGCTTGGCCAGCAAGGCGACACACGTACGCGCGTGAACGTGTCAATATTGGCAAAGGGCTGCGAACGTCAATAATTGATAAACGGTATTTCTTCGTTGTACAGTCCGTAAATTACTCCGTACACTCATATACTATAGAGATATTTGTATACCGGATAACGCACGTTTGTATCAAAAGTAGATTAACGTTTCATTCTCCGAAATATATTTCGGCTGCATTCAAAAGATGACGTCAGTCGACTCAATCGCATTTGTCCTTCATTCCTAATATCTATTGGCAATTGGAAAAATTGTTTCCGTTTATTCTCTCGCAAATCTATATTCTGAGATATTAAAAATATGCGATAATATTTTCTATGCAATATATATAATAGTTTGGCTCTTATTAGAATGACATGTCCAATAAGTTTCGGTGATAATTTCAAATTTCCAATATTTTTATCAATGTGTATCCATTATATTGTGGAAAAACAAATATAGTAGGACGAAGTTTATTCAAATTAGAAATCCGTGAAAACTGGTTCAACAACACGCGCAACGTAATTTGTTTATAATCAGTTGTAATGAACGCGTTAAACAGCGTTAAACAGCGACCACGGCGCTCTTTAGCGGACAATTTTCGTTCGCATGAGAATTGCCAGCTGTCCATTACGTCTTCTTGGTGTACACTTGTCCGCATGTACCGTCCGTGGTCGCGTATGCTTTGCGGTAACACCAGCACGTGGCCGGTCCGAGAGCCAGAAACCCACTCTCGTGCCTGCGGTTCCCTTTGTTTTCTCTGTTTTGTTTCGTATCACTCCATTATACCGCACGTAGAATCCTAAAAGAGAGCGGTATCTTGTGTAATCTAACACCTAGCATAATTGCGTTACCCGATTTATACTGACCGATAATAAGTCTCTTGTGTTACTATTTACTGTCGATTCGCAGCGGTGGAAAATATACAAGCTAATCGATACGACGATTGATACGATCGTTGCTTCCGTAATTGCGCATCAAACTGTGAATGCGTCCTATTAGCAAATATCTTGACAATGTTCGCTCTAGTGAAGTGTCTGGAATACCTCTTGAATATCGCAGAATTAATTACGACATCTCATTAAACTTTAGAAACTGTAATAAATTATATTACAGCCGGGGATAATGGTTTAGAGCTTCGAAACTGATTTGGAAAAATTTTTATAACCATGACATATGCGCGCAGATGTATAAAATAAAATTCGCGATATAGCTCGAGTTCGACGTTCGATGATGGATTCAAAAGTTTTATGAGCGGTTTACGCGCACGATGCTTTTAGGTTTTATTGAATTTTTTGAAAACTCGGGATTCGGTATTCGATAGAAGATGAAAGTTTAAAAATGTATGTTAACATAGAACAAAATATCGCGATTCTTTGGAAATGGAGCGAATACGTCCAGAGTACGTCTATTTGGGGATATTTATTCACCGTGACGGATTTCGCTCTCTGCGCGAGAGCGGATGCGGCGGGAGAGAGAAACAATTAGAGTGAAGTGGCCAAAGTTTTCTCAGCAAATATCACTTACGAAAATACAATCGAGACCCGTCGCAATCGAAGGATGCATTGTGGGACCGTGGAAAATGGCGGTCGGAAATAATCGGATAACGTTCGCGCTAGAGGGGCGGGGGGAGATCGAAACGAGATGAGGAAGTTGGGAAAACGGGAAAATAAGAGAAGGGAAAGACACTCACAGATACGATTCGATACGCTTAAGATAAATTGATACGGGATGGATTATGAAAGATATATATACATACATGTGTGTGTGTGTGTATGCCTGTATATACATATATGTATATATACAGACACACACATATTTGTCAATTTATCTTAAGTACATATATATTTCATGATAACATTATGTTAACAATTTTTGGCTTACTGAGTGATTATGGGAATTTGTATTGATTATTTAGATTACTTTTATCGAAATTTTAAATACAATAATTAGAATTATTTTTATACCTGATCTTATATTTAATTCAACTTTATCTTTCGCGATACGCGAATTTACTTGAGTGCACTAAGCCCTCATAATTTTTTAACGGCAAAGTGTCCAACGCCATCAGATAACTGACACCGCGCGTTTCGGTGGTGGCATTATCAGGGGAGTCTACGATGCGAGGCAGAGCAAGAATTAACGCGTAAACGAATTATATTGTCCCGCCGCATCAGCTAATTATAATATTTATCAGACACATATTGTACGGTGACCCCCTCCTCCGCCCCCCTCGGAGCGTCGGTCGACGTCGAGCACACACGTTGGAACCACCGAAACCAGTTAATATGCACGTGCATAGCGGTGCAACAAAATAGCAGGTACGTACACGGATGTACGTGTGTAATGCAATGCATGTACACGGGAACATGTGCGTACACGGATGCGTATGCGGCTCGTCCTGCACTCTCTCGTTTAATATTTCAGTACAACCGCCACATACACTGCGCGGGTTTTGGGGACGCTTCGTCCTGTCCTCCGTGAATCGTCAATTCCCACGAGTTTATTGAAACAGCGCGTTGTTCGGAGTAATAGGTCGCCCATCCTCTAAATTATCCCCTCCCGAAAATGGCCTCGTATCTTCGAAAAACTGAGATTAAAATATAAATAACCACACATTTACTTTTACCTTTTCCTTGGATTTACTCTAATTGCAAGTAGCGTGAGATCATGTCGCTTTGAGATTGCGATGATGACGTATCAGTATCTTTGTTAAATATATACTCGCACCGAGATCAAAGTCTTTATATTATAACGAGGAAGAAGGAAAGAGCACGATATATGAATATGAAAATAAATTTTTATAGCTTGTATATTATCAGAAAAAACAGCGAATATGGTATATTTTTAAATCATTTTTTGATCGCAACTTCGAGAGTCACTAGGTGCTTCGTGATGCAATTTACAAAATTACAGATGATATCTTTTGCATCAGATTCTATTTTTTCCCCGCACACAAATATAATACATACAGAGATGCAAAGTAAGCTATAATTCTTCCTGCTACACGGCGTGTTAACAATCACGTGCCGGACACAAGATGTTCATAGGCACGTCATTATCGAACGTCGTTCGCCGTGAAGAGCATCGCGATATCCCGATGTTAATCGAGCGTTCGAGCGGTCGCGGAACCACCCAAGTAGATAGAGAGAAGCAGGAATGGGCAACACGTGTTCTCTCACGTGCAGACGCAGACCGTTTCGCACGTCACGATTAATCTTACATGTGTTTCTGCGAAACGCGTCTTGCACGCGGCGAATCGCGCGCGTTGATATCCTGGGGAGTCGCCGATGACGAGTCATCGGTTTAAGGAGGCGATACAGACGAGATGAAGACCCGTTGTCGTGATGAAAGGTGGAGTGCGCGTTCGATGCTGCGGGAGATCAAGTCACAATGTTCCTTTATCGGTTGTATCTTCTGCGCGTAGATAGAATCTTTCCTTCGAACTCCCGCCTTCTTGTTAACTTCCTGACTGCTCCTCCGACATGAGTCTGGACCGCTGGATGGATAAAAAGAATCTCACGAAGAAGAGGTTGTCTATAAATTTTCTGTAAAGTCGCGTGTCACGTGAAACAACGAATATCATACGTCATATCATTCTCACTGTAGGCCGAAGTACTTTACACTTTAGGTATTGTTCCAAAATGATATCTATATAAAAGGGGTTTGGATATACATACCATTGTGATGTGAGAGATTGTATGTGTTTTTTTTTTTTTTTTTTTTTTTTTATTCAGATTATACCAATCTTCAAGTGACGATTAATCAAGGCTGCTTGGACGTCCAGCTCGCGATTCATGGTGACGTGTTTATCCCGCTCGTAATTAATTACGAATCACGCGGACTGTCTTCCAGGAACGTCTTTTGTTGTTTAATATGCCCGCGAGCCGCGTTGTGTACGCCCGAAAAGGTGGCCATTCAACAAAATGCGCGTCAGAGACGGGACAAAGGCGAAGCGTCATTGCCGCGGATACAGAGAGAGAATGGAGATTGCCGTGTCGTCCAATGGCGCGCGAGGCAGAGGCGCACAATTTGTCAAACGTTGACGCTAAGCCGCTAACTTTACCGTGTAGCGTCATAGCTCATCTTACGAAACCCCCGTTGTGAGGCTTCCACCTTCCCGTCGTCGCCGTCGTCTGAAGGTTACCATCGTGGTTCGGATCCACCAGTTGTCTCACCAACGTTCGAAAGCTCTCTCTTTCACCCTCTCCCTCTCCTCCCTCTTTCGATGTAGACTCGCTGCTAATTATACCAGCTCGCACAAGATTATGGAATTTTCGACGTATCTTTCGAGACGGCGTTAAATACGAAGGAGATCTCTCGCTAAGATTTTTTCGATTTTAAATCCGTAAACCTTCTGAATTAAATTTTATTTTTGTTGTTCATTATTACTAGAAGAAGGATACGAAAACCGGCATACTTCTCATATCGGCGTATGTGAGAGAAATACTGTGAAAGTTATTAAACGTTTTGCTTTATTAAAGCTTACATAAAGTTTGTATCCGCTTACTTAATTTATCGATCAGAAGTGTATAGTTTGTGCATTCGTTTATATGCTAAATCAGTTTGTGATTGAGAGTTTTTAAAGTTCGAAAGTCTGTTTTCTGTGACTTTCTCTGAACAACAATTAAAATAACGATAGAAGTGGAATATCTCTTTGATAATATTATACATAATTATATGTTTTTCTAAATTTCATTTCTGTGTTTATTTTTCTTTACTATAATTTTATGTTTAAAATAATAAAAAAAAGGTTTTATCTTTTTTAAATAAAAAGAAGTTTAAAATAAAATTAAAACTGCGCGCGATACAATTTAATAAAGGGAAAGGTTTTTAATAAATTTTTAAATATAAATTTTTATTTTGAATTTTCATTATAGAGCCTAAAAATAAAATGGTATGTCGAGTTTTTGGTATTTTTTTCCCCTATTAATTACTCACAATTATAATTTGATTAAAACGATATTGTCATCCATGATACATAAACTTGAGATGGAGAAAATTATTCGGATCACGCTACTGACTCTTTGCCATGTTTGGCAAAGCCGAATTGGCGATCCTGCGACATGCATTAGGGAATCTGAAAAATTGAGCTGTCCTATATATCTCATTCCGAGCCAGCAAAGTAAATTCACGGACGGAGCGCCCTGGAAAACGACATGTGCGACAGTTGCCAACTGTCCTGCGGTTATTGGAAGCGTATACGGAGTCTAGTCGTTCGCTGGCACTCGTGACGTTTCGACTATCGGGAAGTTATTAGAGGATAGAAAGCGGTACGTGGTAGAGTGAATGGCTGGTTAAATGGCAGCTGTATACGTGCTAAGAGTTCGATGCGGCGCGCCGTAATGAATTTCGGAACTTGAAGTCGCTCTCATTCGTGTCTCGTGCCCGAATCAGCGAAATTCTGTAAAGCGCATTAGATACGTTAATAGCGAGGGAGAGAAAGAGAGTTGCGAGCTCTCGATACATTTAAGCATGCATTTTCCAAACATTCCGGCGAATTTCGAATCTGTTACGAAGAGCTCCCCGGAATTTAAAAAAAAAAAAAAAAAAAGAACAGAAAAAGATAGATTTTTTTTGTGTGCAGTTCCTTATATCTATTCCCTATACACATTACCTATAATATTACCTGATAAATCGCGCGTCCCGATTTTATTATTTATATATTAGGGAATAAATAAAGTACACGATAATATATCAGCAATTCTCGGCGCGACGAGTATCTAGTGGCGAATCAATAAACCCGTATTTGCGCGCCTACATCTCAAACAGTCGCGCCTTGCTAATCGCTTTTGCCGACGATATATACTCAGAGGAATACAGCTACAAGTCGAATCCTATCGCGTCGGAGTTGTGTGTATGTAGCTCTCTAACTACCCGATGAGTTACATGTGAACCGAAAACCATGAAACTGGGATGCGTAACGCCATACGTGTATAGAAATGGAGTTCACGCACGCGTGACGTGCCGCGGTGTGACATAATTGCCGAGAATTTCGCCTGAATAATTATTTGTCTTTATTCGATTCATGCCACGAAACGTAACAATTAGATGCCTGCCGATAAGACTCGCGTATTTTGAAACGATACGCGCGCGTCACGCATGACATTAATAAATACGGAAGTATTTGACGTTATCGAGACATCTGACGCGGTCGAATATATACACGCGGTATACATGAATACAAATAAGGGAGTAAATACACGGTACAGGAAGATTGTTCGTTGTAAACGATGGTCAGGAAACTCGAGCATGAGCCCTTCGAAAGCATTTATCATTCCATTTATCTTAACAATTATCCGACATTAGATTACTACAAAGTGGAAACACCTCGTTTCCTTTTCGACGCGCTTAATTGCCCACGAGAACATCTCGAAGAACATCGTCGTAACCGACGGGCGTTGCATGCGTTACGACGGATAATAACACGTTCGCCTCGTGCCCAGTGACTTAGGGAACGGGGTTAAGTGGCCGACAAATGTAGCAGCTGGCACGGTTATAGGAACTCGTCCTTCTCCTCTCGCTCGATCGCGAAATCGATTCCGCGGCGAGAGCGCGGCTACGGAACGCCTTTGGCGACACGGACAATCTTGAGATTGGGAGTTGAGGAAAGTCGTTGCGCACGGTGATTACAGTTAAACCGTCAACCGGTACCGGCTGGCTGGTTGGCTGGTTGGTTCCGAAGTCAGTGCCAAATTACCAACATCAGCGAGAACTGGAGGGACCGCTTTCCTGTCCAATCTAAACAAGCGGAGCATAAAGTTACCAACTTCGCCGACACCGCCTCGCCTTGTCATCGCCGCGCCGCCAGCAGCTTGGACGGCAGGGAGGTGTCCGGGCGATGCAACCGGCGACTAAATAAATTAAGCTGGCAATTTTCGCGAAAACGCTGATTCGGCGCGCATTACGTATTTCGATTCATTTTTTATCCGATCTATTTTCATGTCGTAAAAGTCCAAGCGACGGCAAAAAGAAGGGACGCTGTTTTTAGCGCGCAAAAAATGTAATAGGGGAGAAATGCACTTTCCTGATATTGAAATATATGTGAAATTGAAAATTGTTGATGTTATTTTTAAACGAGAATGCTTCCTCTTAAAGAGAACCTTCCTCTTAAAGAAGATGCACAATAATGCTATTATAATACTTTTTATTATAATATTTTTTAAAGATCTATCGAAACTATTGACATAGTAAAAGTGTATCGCATTTTTATCCATTTCTTCGAAATCGATGTTTCTTCAGAAGATAATATTGCTCGGATATTCAATAAGTACAATACAGCCACTCTTTTCGCCTCGATGTATAGAATATCGATGTATCACTGGCCTACTAAACGGACGTTCTCTTCATTGGATGATGGAAATATTACCTTGCAAGGCAGAGAAACGCTGTCCACTTCAATTTCTGGGATTATTTCCTTCCTTCGTCTATTTCCTCTCTCTTTTTTTTTTTTCTCTTTTGTCTTTGCCAGCCTCCCGCGTCTTTACGACCCTCCGGAGAGATCGATGTTTCCGCTTTGAGATACTCGCGTTACCCCATTTTCTCTAGGACGGCACTCGACCATAAAGGGAGATAAGGAGGGCGAAGTTTCGCGTGGCTAAAAACTTCTAATGTCGCCCGCCCGTTCGCGGGCATTTAAAATCCGTAAATTTTCATAACGCCCGTCCAAAGTTTCGCGCGATTCGCCATTAGTAAGCGGAGACCCGCCGTTTTCCGCTAAAGACGCCGATACGTTCAAGCAAGTTCCGCGCCTTTTACAACGTTAACAGTGGTTCGCGTTCTACGCATGATTTTACCTTTAAAGTCGAGTTTGCCGCATGCATAAACACGGTCGCCCCGTGCACTGCGACGTAAATAGAAGTTACACGAGCCTGATATAGAGCCAATTTTCAAACTTTGCTCTTTGTTAAATTACAGTTGTTACGCAAATATATACATTTAAATACTAGTAAGTTTCTATAAAAGTTAAACTCTATGTGGACGCTTGCATCTTGAAATTACATGCGGCAATCTTACTTATTGTATAGTTTACTTCGACGTTAATTCGTACGTAAAAGGGATACTTATAAATAATTATTTAAAATTTTATTCTCTCAACTTGCCTAAAATCTCGGGTATTGTGTTTTGTTAATTATGACCAACTTGGAATGTCTCATGCCGCAAGGCTTGTTGACTGTCGACGAGAGAGAGATATTATTAAAGGTTAGATTAGGATTCTCGGATGATGGTGCACGAGCTATTCTCCGTGGATATAATGGTAATTAGTCTTATCTGCAACCAGCAAGATTGCACGAGAGGGCTCGAGCAAGCGGGAGGAATGGCAAGGGAAGGAAGGGAGAGTTTCCAGACTGAATTCCTGCGCGTTTCTCTTTGCGTCTACAGCGGTTGCCTAATATCCTATGTCCTGACAAAATCTAACGTCGGATCTCTCGACGTTCTCGGCCTCGGGGAGAATGCCAATTTCACTCGCCCGGAAACTAGTTTTGAATGAGTTCGATTATCTTCCCGGATATAGAATCCGACGGAAAAACTTCCACGACTACGTCTAATGAATGCAAAATGACGTCACGAATGCGATCTTGGCTGGGGAATCAATAAATTAATAAAACTTTAATTACTGACATTTTAGAACATTATTAACTTCTTACTCTTTTTACGCAAATAAATTTCCTTGTCTTTTCTAAAAAATAAATCGAAATGCTTCAAATTTAAATCTAAAATTTTCTTTAATAAGATCTCTCTTCGGAACGATGTAATTGTTTTCGTAGTAATATGAATCCGCTTTCACCGCGAAATATTTCGGGACATCTATGCGGTTGGCCGAAATTTATAATTAAAAGACTCTAATTATTCTGCCTGATGTGTTCGCCGAGTTCGTTCATCCACATGTGTGTGTGTGTATGTGTGTGTGTGTGACACAAACTCGGTCTCGCGCGACGTCATTACTACGTTATACACTATCGTTCTTGTCGGCATAGCTGCGTCGCCGTCTGTTTATTCGTTGCGTATTCGTTGACGAGTGTCTCTGGAGAAGCGGGGGCGCGTACCTATCCAAACAGCTCGGGAAATTTGCGAAGTACTGGATTCGTCGGGGCTAAAGGGGGTACAGCGGGGAAGGGAACCGCTCGGCACCCTCAGTGAAACTTGGGGAAAAGAATACGTGCATTTCACCGAGGACGGTTTTAGAGACAATCGAGCCGGAGCTTGTTGCGTACAAAAAGTACGGTCGTACGCCACCGTACCGAACGTCTGAAACGACGCTACTATTCTGCGTGAAACATGTACATGTATGTATACGTGTGCATATACACAGGAAAGTATATCTATATTCCCGAGCTACATCCCGCGCTTTTGCTCAGGTACGCAGACGGGCGAATTTGAAGAGATTGTTGAGA
This sequence comes from Lasius platythorax, assembly GCA_963971435.1. Taxonomy (NCBI): domain Eukaryota; kingdom Metazoa; phylum Arthropoda; class Insecta; order Hymenoptera; family Formicidae; genus Lasius; species Lasius platythorax. The sequence goes on from OZ020536.1 coordinate 7,537,376, forward strand.
GACAGAGAGCGAAAGAGAAAGAGAGAGAGAGAAAGAGAGACAAGTAGAAAAAGAGAAAAGGAAAGGGACAAATTCGAGGAAGGAGGACCTCTCAACGATTCGACTGCGCAGTCGAGGCACTCCACTCAAATTATTTACAAACGAGCATGGGCTTTTCTTTCTATAGCTTTATTTCATTTTTCAAGCACAATTAATGAATTTAAAATTTGCATGATAATTTTTAGACGAAATTGGGATTAAGAAATTTTTTTTTCCATTATTTTTCCTAATATTCAAAAATAAAGGGGAAAGAGAGATGGGGCAAACTAATTCCTTCCTCTAGATTTATCGAAATGCAGAAAAGTCAAGCTGGCCGTAAAACTGAGATTTCGTCCTTTTTACGACTTCGCTCGGTTAAGAAATGCCGGAAGGTAGCATGTCGACATTCTTCCCGTGAAGTCTACGAGTCTTGGAAGAGTAGTTCACCTTAAATAATTTCGCGTCGCGCGATTTTATCGGAAGCATAACCGCAATTTCTCTCTTTTCTCTTCCTCCGTCTCTTCCTCTTCCATCTTTGCTCATAAAATGATCGTAATTCAACGACGTGAAAGGATGGCGTCAGAAGTTTCTTCTTGTTCGTCGCCACCCTCGCGCAGTTGTCCATAAACATATTAAAGTTACTATACTGCAACAATGATACACGCGCAATTGTCGAGTAAAGCATACGTTTCGGCAAGTTTTAAAACACTTACCAAAATCGCAGCGAGGAAGAATGACGCAAGTGATTCTTGCGATTCTATTGAGAGAGTTCGCAGGTGGAAATTGCTTCTACGAATCGACACACATGACACGTGAGTGTGTAAATCGCTTAGTGTTACCGTTGAAAGACGTGTTTAATACAGCACAGACATACTTATCTCAATACCTTATCTCTTTTCCAAATATAAATCCCTCTGCAAATATTCTTCTTTAATTAAGATCATGCGTGAAACACGATACGTTATTCTTATTTTTACTGACACGATAAGATCGCTGCTATAATTTGACATTAACACAATTACTGTTAAAAAAAATATTTATTATTATTATTATCTATCATAACTTATGTTCTGCTCTAAGAAAATTAATTAAGTAAATCATCAGCGTCGCGTTAAAAATTGTTTTAAAAGGACGAGATACAATATCGTAAAATAAAGATATCAGAAAAAGTATCATATTCGTTGGTTCACATCTTCAAGCGAAGGCACGCCGTTCTTTAACCGACTTCACGACTTGGATGATAGCGGTCTCTCGAGAGGCCGAAGGAAAAAGGGTTACGTCCGCCTTTACTCGGGCAGAGTTCAACGGGATAATATACCCGGAGGGCGCGAACACCTTTATCGCATTAAAAAAGCGACAGGCTGCCGTCTCGACGCATGAGACTCCATATAACTCCCCTTTATTCTGCGCTCTGGTCTGGTCTCTCACGGATACGTCGCAAGCTCGTCACGTTTCGGATCGAACTGTAAGAAACGTCTTACAGTATACTCGAACGCGAACGATATGATCCTCTTAATATGTCTCCGAGGCTTACGAGTATTATGATACCCTCTTCTCCTCCTCTCTCTCTCTCTCTCTCTCTCTCTCTCTCTCCCAATCGTCTGCCCACATCGTCCGGGAGATCACCCTCCGTTTAAGCCGGACAACGAAGCCCCGGCGTACATCGGCTTACATGCATACTGATGCGCCGTACACGTGGATACGTATTAATATGTTAATACATATACCGTCAGTTATGAGACTGTTTGATATTACAGCTGCTATTCGTTTGTGATCGCATCTTTGTCAAATATTTTCGCTTTGTAATACGAGACCGATACATATTTATGAAAATATTCAGTTGGTCATACGTGTGAGAGATTGCGTTGTATTTGTTTATGATGCGATGTATGAAAAAGCTGAATAAACGCGATTTAAGTTACACTATCGTCTTACCGATTTCCGTTCGTCTCGACGTTATTCTCTAAGCGGTTTAATGTTGAGTTTGCAGATACTTGAACGATGAAATCTCTCATGTGTTAAGAATAACTTTAAAATAAAAAGCAAAAGTTGAACATTTTTTACAAATATTTTTATAATTTCTTTCTCTCCATCATTTATTTTTATGCGAGTTTTCTCGATTTCTCGCGACGACTTGACGAGTCATCTTCACGAATTGGGATCACGCGAAATTTGCGGTCGTAGCTTCAAGAAATAATCAGTGTCGTCCATCCGCGTCGCTTTTCCGCTACGTTTTCTTAAGATTGTTGTAAACCATCGACTGCGCGAGGATGGAGCCCGGCTGTCGCAAAACGACGCGCATGATTCCTGACGCCTCGTCTCGACAAGAATGTGGCGCCAGCTAAGCACATTCGTAAGCCCGCCGCGTTATGACATTCCTGCGTCGCGAGAGGATGGAGAGAAGAACAGCGAGATGTGACAGCGTCTTGTTAACGGCACACGATGTCCTCATTATCGCGACTGACGATGATGACGATGCAGGTACTGCGCGATGCGAAGTGGATTCTTCGCTCTTCGAATGATGAAAGCGCAAGGTGGAGTGGCGCAGACAGAAGGAGGAGAACTCCGTGGCCTTCTCATTAAGATGTTCTGGTATTCGTTAAGGATAAGAGACGTTTAAGTCCCTAAAAGGGGAAAGATGTCTGATGTCTTCACTTCATCATTTTTGCCGAAATGAGAAAACATATATTCAGCGTAAAAACGCATCTCTTTTGAAATAAATAGCGAAACTACGTGCTCTTAAAAAAAAAAAAAAGTATAAGTTGTATCATCTCACGATATTTACTCAACGAATTAAAAGCTGATTAAAATTGATAAATGTCTCGTGGAAGTGTACGATATTTCTTACGAGGGGATCATATACTGAAGCCCGTAAAAATGTGTCGGTTACAAGTATCGATCTACGCCGACTTTCAGCTTAATGTCAACGTCATTTCGCTCTCTTTCGAACATTTTTAAATCGTTAGTAATTGCATAAAGGACGAGAGTCACTATAACTGCTATTATATATAACTGCTAATATTAATTCTACTATATATAACGTTTATTTGAACTTTATCCTATGATAAATCGGCAATAACTCATGTAACTTTGGCTGACGGCACAATCTCGAATTTTCATCTTATAAGCCGCGCACGAGCGATGTCGTTATATATCGAAGCGAATGCACACACAAGACGAACAAAACGTCGGTTTTAATATTCCGTATCTCTTCTATCTGAAATCTTCGGCATCCCGCAGGGAGACACGGCTCTGTCTATCGTAAGCGAGGAATAAATTAAAATTTCTGCAGAGAGACTTTGTTTCCCGCGATAACATTCCGGAGTCAAAGGGCTCGCGATTTCTCCGATCGATAATGATCATTCCCCAAGCATTGTATTCTTATTCGATTCCATTTCGAAGGAATAAACAATTGAACAATCGTCAATTTGCCGTTACAACATTTTGCAAATATTTTTTTTTTTTTTTTGCGAACGAAGGTTTGGACGAAGAATTTTGTTTTATGTGCAAAGATATCGAGAATGATTCGTCGAGAAAAATAACTGTTTGTCAGCCGAAGAAATACGAGGCTGTAACGAAGCTCTGGGCGCTATCGATCTTCGCCGCGGCTCGTTCCCGCGTCATTAATCCTAAATAAGGTTTATAAGATAAAGCGAAATGGGCTCGTGAAGGTCAATAAATCTGGGAGAAACGGTAAATTTGTTTCGTATGTACTCCAGATTCATGGATAGACGATACTTACTTACGTAACATGATTTTTTCAGTGATACATGTCTCGCTCTGTGCGGTATTTTCTTTAGGATTTTATATTTCTCGTGTAATAAACTGTTATTCACTGTATTGTTTACGTCTTGTATTTGTTTGAAATTCTGTGTTATTCTGCACTTATTTCAAAAATATATTATACATTGTGATTGAAAATACATAAAGCATGTAACTATTTATTAATGTAATTTTCTTGTGTTTGTATTTTTCGCAGTTATCAAAACACATGATATTTATGTTAAAAGCATGATAATTTGACACCGCGTGCTTTTTAACAACAATTGGTTAACAACCCGGATTCTCATTACTCCAAGCGAAACGTAATACGCTTCGGCACGACTTATTATGCTGCGCACCCTGAAATTACAAGGCGAGCCTCGACGGGACCATTCAAGCAATTTCATAGGGAACTATCTCATCGGCAATATGAAATTTCACGGCATCTCGTACTATGTTCGTACCCTCCTCTAGTCATGATGTTAGCATAAATATTCAGACGCTGTTTCTGACCCGGACAGGAAACCATACCGCTTTATGAGACCCTTGCAAAACTGAGATACAAGTATAAGCGATGCATATCTTGGCTTCTTTCGGTTTCGTGTATCAGTGTACTATAATGATTTTTACCGATTCTTTAATAATTTTTCTTTTGCACCGTTTTCGCAATTCAATTAATAACTATGATTCAAATGATTGATTCGTAACAGAGATTAAAGGATAAATATATCTCCCCCTTCCGAAAAGATCAACGTTCAATTTACGATTTGCGTTAATCGCGTTAATTCGAGTACACACGCGTAGGCCGCATATTTAAATTTCTCATTCGGTGTAAGTCGTCTTTGGGATTCATGGAAGGAACGGAAGAGCCACGCCCGGCTCGCGTTGCTCGTTATTCACGGCGCGGAGGAGCACCATCTCTCTCCATCTCGGAGCGCGCGCGCGCGCGCTCCTCAGAGATCTCGTCCATGAATCTTATCCGAGCTGCGCGGGTCTCCTCGTTAAATCTCGCCAATCAGATATATATCGGGGATGCGAGGCGGTTTCGTGGTCGGGCGGTCCGTGGCTGCCCGTTTACACCGGATAAAATACTGCGTCGGCAGATGCTCGCGAAGTTTAATCCTCTCTCAATTCTTCAGCGGTTGCGGCGGCGGCTGCGGCGCATACATTGTGCTTATGGTGTACGTTGTCCGCGCCTTGTACACTCCTGTAGGTTCTCCTACAGGATTTTGTATGGGATACCAGCCCAGCCAGCGTCGGTGTGTTTCTGGCGCGTTGTTGGAAGAGCGACCGCGCCGCGACTTCCCGCCTCCGCTCTCGCTCGTGGTGGCTCCCTCGGGCCACCTTCTCATTATCCGTTGGTGATGGTGACTGCAGGATAACGGCGGTGATAGTAATGACGACGACGGCGACGGCGGTTGCGTCGGTGGTAGTGACGATGTTGGCGTTGCTGTCTGGTAGTAGTAATGGTTGCGTCCGTAGGTAATGGCAGTTCCGTCGCAACAAAGGAATCGTTATTAAGCGTCGACCCGCCCGGGGATGCAGTCCTTCCTGGACAGTCCCCGTGAGAGGAGACGGATACGCTCCATCCAACCCGTATTGCGCATCGTCATCGTCGCGCGAACGCTCCGCGGAGGATAATTTTTAAACAAGCCGCGATTTTTTCGCGTTTTCGCATCCTCCCCTTTTCCGTATAATCCGCGATATTTTTCTCGGTTGTGTGAGAAATTTCTCCTCCGCGTGAACCTTCTTCTTGATCGTACGACGGTGGCCGGCACCGAGATGCCAGATACGAGGCTAAGAAAAATGCGCCGGACTGATCTAGTAGACTCCTTTCTCTCGGTCGAGTATTCGAACAAAAACGATTTCGTCGTGGATTAAGGCGAGATGCCAGACGGGCGCAATTGCATCCTTATATCTTCAAATCGCGTTGTTCCCGCGTGATGTATTCTCATCATTAGGCTTCTAGAAACGTAGCGAGACGTATCGTTAACATCGTTATGTATATTCTACGTTTTCAATTTTTATCTAATTACTGATCAGGCTAAAGTCGGTTTATTTAAATGCTTAATACATCACATACATGAGATGGTAGTTTAACAATCCTTTTAAAATCGAGATTATGGAAGATACGAAGAGTCTGGGCCAGAATTCCTTTTCATGTAAATTTCGTGAACCACAAGAAAGAGAAAGAAGGCGTAAGGAATAGTAGGCCTAACTTAGCTCCCCTATTATACTCTAATATCCGTGTAAAGGGGCCTTAACAAGGCCTGTTCTTCCCCTGTAAAGTAGACAGCTGTTACGGTAGTTTCTTGTCTAAGGCGCAGTTTGTCAGGTGAACGATAGTATGCTCTTAAAAATTACAGTCCGTTTCGTAAATTATATATTCTTCACGTGTCTGAAAGATGCTTGGGTTCTCACACTCGATCACACGCTTTTATATTTAACAGTATAACTATATCTAGGTATGTATAGATATATAAGTAAATAATATACGAAAAATGTGTGTATATATTAAAATCAAAATATTAGTTAAACGACAGCACTTATTCAGATTAACTGGCTTAGAGTTATTACTTGCCTCGCGTCGCCCATATTTTGCCTTAATTTTTCTACTCCCGCCAGCCGCGCCAAACTTCGTTCTCTATGCCTTTCTGGAGGCACTCGGTTTAACCGGATTCCAGATAATTCACTTCCTTGCTCCTCGTCGTAACAGGACATTAACGAAATTAACGTGTGCGCTCGAGGTAAGATAAAATTTATATCATACGAGAGATAATATGTGAGCGATAATCTTCGGGGATTATGCGCTGAATGTAAAAAAAAAAAAAACTGATAGGATGCACGTTTCAAAATGACAAATTTTCCGCGCAGCTGTTTTTAGCGCAGAATAGCTTTTTTCTCACATAGATATCTATTTTTTAATTTTTATGAGAATGTACGATTTTGTTTATCGTAAATTAAGAAATACTGCAGCGCATTCTTTTTAGTTGGGCACCATCTTTACAAGTCTCATTTCCCTCCTCTTTCATAAGCGGTTTTGTTTTAAATTGCATTATTAATGTTCTCGCTAGCAATTACTCACTGTCAAACGTGACGTAAGTTTAGACAAAAATTTTGAAAAGAAGATAGATAGCTCCTATTATACGCATATAATAATATACGGAAATGATAAATGATTTTATAATAGATAAACATATGAAAGAAATATATTTATCACAAAACTCTCACACATGTGAATAAATATTAGTTCAATTAAACTCTTATAAATAATAACAAACCATATATCTTATGCGATATTTTTAAAATATTGAAATGAGGTATAAATGCATCGGTATTTTGCCTTCCGTAGATAAGGCTGCAAAGTAGCAATGCATCTAATCGCAAACGTAACTTTGTGTATGCAACCCGTCATCCGAGAGATTGGCAGTGCTGTTACGAGCTGTCGACACCTGTCGAAAGCACCTTTCGAAAGCCAGGAGATTTTTTTTTTTTCAAATGCCCCGCCTGAAAGATCAGAAGTCTTGTTAGCCGAAGATTTGTGGCTGTTCCACCTCATTAGGGCACAGTGTTGGCAATTGTCTCCAGGCTAACCTGTGTTTTGGCCCCGCCTAATCGGTGTAAAATTCCACGGTATTGGGAATGCCGAGTGGCACTTTAAGCAATACGTTCGCCGTAATCAGCCCTCGAACGTCGATCGCTCTCCTCTCGTTATGTACTTCAGGCACTTCTAAGCGCTAAGGTTGCTCCGAAAATGTGGCCTTCTGGATACTACGATTACAGTGCCGAAAAATATCGGTGCTCGGAGCTCGAATTAAAACGGGTCAGCGATGTATAATCGATATCTGGAAACGAGAATCGTTACTGCAAATTACCGCTTGAATGGCGAGAATATATCGCGTTTCACTGTCGATAAAATATCTCTTACCCCGTTGGCTCGAACAACGCTTCTCGTATTAATGCGCGCTCACGTGTACTCTGAGTGTCTATTTACAGAAACTCGTGTCGGTCTAGCGATTACGGAGTTAATCATTTAAGAAGAAAGTTCTTTCACGGGGTGACGAGTTATGAGTACCGGTAAACGACACAATCACGTTCAGACAGGTAAAGTTCAGTAAACTGCAACGCGAAATTCGTATGTATTACTTAACAGTTTGCACAAAACGATAAGAATCGATAAGAAAATAAAAAACAAAGATTACTTAGCCTGATTGGGCGTCAAAATTTAAGTAGTTTATTACGAGTTTCAAGAAGATAACAGAGTGTATAACGGACGATATTATGAATCAATTTTTCACCAAATAATATCTTGATACATGTAATTTCTGTATGAAACAATATCTCCGTGTAATTATTAATTTCGTTATTTGATTCCGGTTGTCGATTCAAAGTGAACGGAACGTTTCCCTTTTACGCTGTATATATTACGCATCGCGAACAAAAATTGATTGCTTCAACCAGTTTTGAGGTCCACGGTTTAAAAAAGCACTTGGCACACGGGTGAAACCGTCGAAATACGATGCGGCGATTAAACACGAAACAACGACCGGAAATTTGTTGTTTCGTTTTAGTAATACCGCGAGGGAGAGGGAGAGAGAGAGAGAGAGAGAGAGAGAGAGAGAGAGAGAGAGTAAGAGGAAAAAGGGAAAGGAAATGGCAGAGGGGATGTTATGCCGGCGGAGAGCGAACCGGATTAAAGCCGCATCAAAAGCGGGATGGATATATAATTACATTAGCCCGTACTATCGGGTGGAAATAATAGGTTTTAGACGCGGCCGAGAGAGACGCGGTAATTAGGTTGTATCGGGTTCGTAAGTCGCGTTGTCAGCGAACGGACGACGCGCGCAAGCGTGCCTAGCAAACACATTAGGATCTAATGACACGCTATTATATTTCGACGATCGCAAGAGGCGTTGCATTACAGATTTCCTCGTGTGTCGGTCTTCGAAAAAGAAGTAGAAGGACCCATCAATCGGGCAGATGCTTCCTTTCCTCTTCAAGGAAAGAGACGTAACACGCTTACTTTCTTTTTTCTCCCCCGTTCTACATCTCGTTAGACGTCATCGTAGATAAATTTACAACGAGTTTATTGCTCGCTATTTTTGTCGTCGCTCTCGTTAAGCGTAACGTGCGTAAATTGATAAGTTACGTTAATGATTAATTTATCACGCATAATCCAGATGTACAAATATTAAATGCGAAAGTTGCTTCTTTATTAACGCGTATAAAACTCTATCAAAGTGAAATCGATATCGATGCGACTCTTTGACATTTGTATCGCTCATGAATATTCAATTGAGATATTATCCGATCATTAATTATCTAAATTGATGAATCACTTCCTCCATTTTACGTGAAATTCTTGGGGAATATATTCGCGCAATAAGAAACAGTAAGAAAGAGGACAGAGAAATTGATAATATATAAATATGATGTGTAATAAATAATAACTATTAAAATTTCTCCCATTTTATATTTTTATTCTAGTTTCAATTAATAATTTATTTTGATGATTAATCCAATCATCGCCCTTATATTTTTAAATTAATTTTTAAATACATATATTAGAGATTTGGCGTTCTAGATTCTAACAAAAATATTTCATCATGTTAGACAGTTTTTTTATGCAAACGTGTTTACATATATGTACGCTGTATTATTCATCTTGTCTTGTGATATATATTACATATTCAGATATAAGCTTATGTATGCTTGCTCTCTTGTGTCGCATTGTACCTTATATCTGATGACAAGTTGTTATAATAATTTGGAATAACCCAGCGTTTTCTTCGGTTGTTCCTAACGTCCCATCGACGTCATATTCATCGTAGTTGGAGGAGCAGTGGTGGTACTAGTGGTAGTGGTTGTACTAGTGGTTGAACTTGTCGTTGTCGTGCAGCAGCTTGTATCATAGTCGCAGCAACAATTATTGTTGGGGAAAAAGTGGCTTAGTAACGGACAATTTTGAAGAAGATCCGAGAAAAATCCTGGTGTCGAATTCTGTCGGAAAAGAATAAGATGATGTTGTAACACGCGATGCGAGTTGAAATATATTAAACTTCCTGGAACACGACTCTTTATTTCACAGAAGTCTAATGACAGAAAATTGAAAATTTTTATTTCTCCTACTAATACTCACAGCCTCTCTGATCATGGCGCAAGCCATGGCGACGAGTAGATACACCAATACCGCACGCATTGTTTAGATTTGCCTTTTACGTTCGACTAGACTTGTGACACTCTGGCGCAACGAGAGCATTTTTATACCAAGCTTATGAATATTGACCTATTTCTCGTCATTGATATTTGACAATACGTTTTTGTACCACCACTTGTGTCGCAGTTACGCTTTATGGCAATTAGGTACTGACAATTCCACGAAACAACGAACTATTCTGCACTCTATCAAATGTCTGGTACGCATAAGGATGTCAGAGTCAAGTGCGCGTAGATATGTAAATTACGAGTCGGAACGAATAAAAAATACGTGCCCTTCACCTACAAAAGTACAGATGTTCTTTGTTTCAAATTTGAACGATTGTCACAAATGAACACGTGATATCTCTCAGCAATAATGTTTGAGCATTTTTTATATCTTGAATATAAAAGAAAAGAATTCATCAAAAATTCTCTTATAAAAAAAATATTATTCAATATATTACATCTCATAGAATCATAGATTAAATTATACGAATTTTGTATTATTAAAGATATTGAAAAAAATTACAACAGAATATGTGGAAGGAATAAATGTCAACGATTTCCGCGACTTATGTGTACGTATGAACGAACGTACATATGAATAATAATATCTTTATGACACATAGCGGATTTACGTCAAGTTGTAATGCAAATCACATTTAATTGCGGGGTATTTTTTAAACGCGCAACTTCTCGATAACTCGGCTATTGCGTACAAATTACTGACGTTCCCCTCTTTTCTCTCTACGGATCAAACGGAAGAAAGAGATCCTCGCGCGGTCGTCCATCATCGTTAGCATTTCATTCAGTGACAGTCGGTCGACCGACGGCTGCCGTTGAACTATGAAAGCTGTGTAAACTCGCCGAACAAACAAACGTTTTATGGCCGTTCAATAGCGCCATCGTCTGCGTAATGTCGTGATGCATACATTTCCTAGCGCGTAAGATAAAGTGCACATATTTTACGAAGCAACGGCTGCATTTTTCATTCTCTAACGAAAAATCGATATCGACGGTCTTCATCAGGATAGCTCTGCCTGCCCTCCTTCTTCCTCCGGTATAATCCAATACTCTTCTGGAAGAAAGGTTTTTCCAGCAGCTCTGGTTATAGTATCTACATACATTCATACTGATGCGTCAACACAACACTGCTACGAGAGATTCCAACAATATAATAATAACATACTGCATAATCACAACCCACAAATAAAAAATCTGTATCCTAAACATCTAAATACATATACATATATATGTATGTATTAAAAGAAATGCATTAGAAAATTTAAAACTAGAAAATAACAAACTGACAATTCAGTAAGAGAGATAATTTTTTTATTTTTACATAATTGTTCAAAATATTTGTTTCTTATATTATTCATTAATTTTTTATCCGAATTTTTTCTTCATTTTTTTTTTCCATAGAGGAAACTTGGCGAGTGACCGTAAATTTCTGTTTTACTACTTCACGTATCGGCTCACTTATCAAAGTAGGTACGCTCGTAGTGTCAAAATAGATAGAAAATGCTCGGCCAATATTTGCTATGACGCTTTGACTGTCGTTCGCTGTGCCGGCGGCATTTTCACGAATCGATTCGTCTCTCGATCGGTGGAAGAGGAGGGCGGGAGGGGCTTCCGTATTCTACGGAGAATTTTACCGGAAGCGATGTACAATCGTCGCGACGTCGTGAGTCGTGCCGGTGGAGGAGGAAGAGGAGAACGAAAACGCGGTAGACGTTCGCGGCGGCGGCGGTGACGACGACACGGAAGGTGAATTTGGGCGCGGGAGATCACGAGAGAGAGAGAGAGCGGTTGAGTGAAAAATGAAGGTACGAAAGCACGCGGAGGGGAATCGCACGGCGGCGTGGCTTGACGCATTGCGGCGGGGAAATATGGGTCGTCCCGATTATGTCGGGAGAAGAGAGCGCCGCGGCCGGAATCTGACAGTGGCAGAGTGACGCCACGCGAAACCTCATACATCTCGTGTATAACTAATGTCCGCATATATCATCTCTTCGTCTCTCCCGCGTATGTGTATTTTCTATCTTTTTTCTTTTTTTTCCCTTTTTTTTTTTTCATCTCACGAAACAAAATGTATGCCGCGCGTGTGCTCCTTCGTTCGAGCGGGATGGATACTCTGTCTGTTTCATTTGAATACGATGCGGAAAACGCGCGCGGAGATTTCACGAAAGATAGGGCGCGTGCGAGATGATACATTACCTTCGATCTGCCTCGCTTTTTCCTTCAAGCGCACGCGTTGCATACATCGTTGTTTGAAAAGCGTTTCCTCCGATTTGCAAATTAGTTCTCTCGGATATCTATAGACGACTCTGTTTGAAGCGATTTCCTTGGAAATTTCAGTTTTGATTGCGAGATATATTAAAAGTCAGTATATTAAAAATTCCTATCTAGTTTTCTGAATTACTTTAATGCTGTTTCTTTTTTTATTATTTATCATGTAATAAAATAAAAATAAAAATAGCCAGTTAAATATCAGCATCTGCTCAAGAAGAATTCTATTGAAAATTTGTTGCTTTAGCTTAAAATACTTGATTAATAAGTGATGGATGTCCGTCTGATTTTACTATCGTATAATTTCGTAATTTATCTTGCGAATTGACAAATAAATTTCAGTTGCACTTTAACTCGTATCTGATGTAACAAATAATGAATAATGGATCAACTAAAACTAATATAATACAGCATAAAAATGTCGGTTTGACATCTTTTCATAGTAGGTGGTCCGAGTAACGGGGAGGAAAATTAAAGAACGTTAGGAGCCTCTCGCTCGTTAGTCAACCTGCTTCAACCTGCAGCAGCAATAGCTAATTGGTATTCGGTTGGAATACCAGTCTCGGACGGGTCTGGAAGTAGCGACGGTTCGAGAGAGCTGTGCGCGTTTACATTGCGGACAGAGTCAGCAGGCCCGAAACACTCTGAACAATACAAACCGGTTGAAGTGTCCCGAATCCTTCGCGCGCGGTCCACAATCCTGCTCCGAGATTTTCACAAACTAACCGACCACCGCGCGATCGACGCTATTATTCCGTCGCATCCCGAGAGTCCTTCGTGTCTTTTTAATCGACGCAAAATGTCGTTCTCTCCGGCCGACGTTTCTCTCTCCGTTTCGAGTGCACTTTCCGTTTTTTTTTTGTCCTGCCGTATTTTTCCTCTCTCTCTCTCTCTCTCTCTCTCTCTCTCTCTCTCTCTCTCTCTCTCTCTCTCTCTTCTCTTCCTCTCTCTCTGTCTTTTCCTCTCTTTTTCTCTCCACTTGTCTCGGATACCGCGACGTATCCATTTTTATCGCTATGCGCGAAGCTTTGCGTTTTCTCGAGTGGATTCGCCGGCACCCTTCTCTCGACCTGCCATATTCCTCTAGCACAGGTACATACGCAGCGCGAGCATTCACCCCGGGCACGAATGCAGATGTGCGCTGGGCCGAATAAGCCCAGAAGAGAGACGCAAGGATGATGGCAACTCGTGCGTCTCCAAGCTTCGTCGTCGTCGTTGTCGTCGTCGTCATCGTCGTCGCCGTCCTCGTCGTCACGAGACTGCTGCGGCAACCACTTCCGTTTCGTGCGCTTCTCGTTTCTACGAACGTTTCGTCACGCTTGTCACATGCTTACCGCACGAAAGGGACCGCGGTCTGGTAAAAATATTGTGATGGTCGTTATATTGTCCACCGTTTTGTGTTCGCCGTTGCTTATCGAACGTATGCGGAAACGTTTTGCGTTTGCACCGCAAGAAGGAAGCACGAGATAGGACATCACGTGTGGTGATGTTACGTTTAAAAACGTTCTGTTGTCGCTGAATGAAAGATTATCATGTATTATATAAAAATCTAACGCGCAAGATTTAAAAGTCAAGGGGTCAAAGTGTTTGCTAGGCGCATCCGAATATAGACTGTTTTATAATAAGCGTGTTACATAAAACTCAAGTTATCGCGGGATGTCATAAATTGACCCATATAAACTCATTATCTCGAAATACTCGGTCATATTTGAATGTGAACTTTGTTCTATTTGTATCTTGGAATTTAAAAAGAGAAAAATGATCCTTTAAATTTAAAATACTGTACAAATTCATCCAATTTTTATTAATTAAAAATCAAGTGGCACAGATATATTGTAACATCGACTATTCATGTAACAAATAATATGCATTTATGTTTATGTTTACGTTATTTATGTTAAATGAATAGATACATTATTTTCATTACATGTGTGTGCGATAATTATGCGCTAATGTGCGAATTTGATATGCATAGAATGATATCAATAATGCGTAGTATTAATATAATACTCTTAGGACAAAAATCATCTTTAAAAGAGCTCTAGAAGATTATGCAAATATTATTTCATATCTTAATCTTTATTTCTCTCTCTCTCTCTCTCTCTCTCTCTCTCTCTCTCTCTCTCTCTTTCTCTATTATATAAAACTATTTATTTTTCACGGTGAATGCATCTGACCTATTATAATCCTACAAATATAGATATAATAGTACAACGAGTTACACAATAAATGTATTATTTTTTATATATTCGCAGCAAAAGCATAAACATGTTTACAATATTCTCGAAAGAAAAATATTCAGTAATAATTTTTATATGAATTCAACATTTAAAATTTATTCTATTGTAAAAATATCATACAAACATAGCTGTCAAAATAAAATAGATTTATGTCAGAAAGATACTCATTCATCTCTCTTCAACGACGTGTGATGCACGATGTGCACAATAAACAGAAAGATAATCGTCCAGCAATTATTATCGCAATCTACCTAGTTTATCTCGAATCGGACGACGGAAAAGGATGACGTGCGTGTTGAATATAATTCGGTGGGCGTTACGGATGTGTCTAGATATCCGTAGACTGTTGTCGTGATCGGCGGGAGGTCGTCCCAGGATGCGCTCTGGAACGTTTCTCATCCGTCTGGACATGGGCTCACTGGGGAGACCCCATTATCCTCAGCCCGTAAACATTAAGCGCGGCGTCTCGCCGACGGATATCTGTTAAGAATGTACCGTATATCGTGTCGCAACAAGAGGAAGGGACTTGAGCCTCTCGGTGCCCGGCTACATCGAGATAACGGGCGGAACATTCACGTTGGATATCACGCGAGTAAGACCTTGCCGTCGAACTGGTAGCGGAGACGAAACACCGTCGACATTTGTGTAATCAAAATAGAGGCACACTCGGCTTTAATTATCGCGCGAGTAACAGCGTGTGAATATACAGACCGTCGCGCCAAGACCGGTTTTAGAGAAGTTGTGAATGTGTTGTCTCGTCGGAATTCCATTTTCAAGGAACAAAAAAGATACGTGAGCGACCTCGCAAGATCATCTTGAAAATAAATTAGTTATACGACTGTAAGTATGTTAAACTGCTATTATTTTAATTAATTATTTATTATTTTATTTAACATTAATTGTTATTAATTACATATTAATTACGTTATTTTGTTTTTTTTTCTTATTTATTATTTATAATTTTATTACATTATTATTATTCAATCGTATTTATTATAAGACGTACACACAGTTTCTTTAGCAACAAATTCGATAACTTATTTATTAAAATTTTTTTTATGTTTATGGAATCGCATTAAATAGTTCTGTGAAATGTATTGCAACATAAGGCATTTGAAATGCAACAACAGATATAAAAGACGTCGCTCAAATCGTTACCATATAATGACGTGGCAAATACAAGGCGGTCTTGTTCGTATGGAACCACCACTCACGGTTCGAATTACTGAAAGTTAAAACTCGTCCGTTTCCATAATCTAGTTTAGTGACTGCGTGACCGTCGGTCAATTCGTGTCGAACTGCCTTTTGTAGCACAACTCACGCGTTCCGTTATATCTATCTGGTAGCAGGCGTGCACGCATCATTCAAGAATTCATTCCCGTTGTCCGTCTTTTATCATTCTCTATCACTGTGAGGACTTATCTACTGTAAATATTCTGTTTACGTCTCGCGAGATCACTTATACAGAGTGTCTCGAAACTATGATGATTTATCCATTCTTTTAATTTGAAGAAGATTTTTAGCGGAAATATTTAGTCGATAGATTTCGATTGATAAATTTTCATTACACGAAAAGAAAAATTAGTTTCGTAATTTTAACGAGTGGCAATAATTTTGAGACACCGTGTAGATATTGAGCAAATGTTTTAAATATAAGCTTCGACACCACGATATCAGTTTCATAAACTGGAATTTGAATATTGATAAGCTGCAAGGCGGTATAAAGAGATTTGTATTTTGCGGTGTCATTGCATTTCAAAGTTCTTAACGAATATTGTGTCATCTTTTATAGATATTATTGGATTGTAGCACGGAAAATTTGGATAAGAACATTATCTCGCATTTAGTAAACAATATAATTTAAAGATCTGACATTAAAAATAGAAAACAAATATCGGACATTGCTTAAGCGCGATAAACAAAACAAATTAAACTGGTGTTTGTTATATATACCTACATACATATTACGTAAAGAATACGAAAGGAATGTTCACAGAAACATCTGTGTTTTATATAAAACGTCGTGTGAAAAAATTTTTTTGTTCCGCGTAGCAACATTGTAACCTTAGTATATGCACGTAACTGTTATCGTAGGCACGTATTTATCATGGGAATTGTGTATGTAAGGTCGTAAAGCATCGAACTATTGACTTTGCGAATGAGTGGCAGTGCGCTCTCTTCTCTCTCGCTGCAGCTTGTAATCTCGCATCGATAGGAATACAACTCGGCGTCGGCACACAAGTCTGAAAAAGATATTCGTGGAGGAGGAATCTCAGTGTCATTGTACATGGGTGCCGTCTCTTCGTCAGTGATATACTTCGATAGTCGTCATCGAGCTGTTGAATTCACGCGAGCGAGCGAAGTCGCGTGAAATTCTGAGCTGGTGATCGTGTCGATACGAAAACAAACGACACGAAAACAGCGACACTGGCGCAACCATTGATTTGAAACGTGATGGTCATCAATGTCGTCGACTCATTAACCGAGGTCACATTGAATATTCAGAACGATGGGTAAGAAAATACTCCCCGTTTTATTAATATCTACACAACTGCGAAATTTTTTGCAAGCAATAATTTTATTATCTCTTAAGCATGCTATCTTGAATGTGCGATATAAAAGAAATTTATATATTTAACTCTTTTACAAATTTATATTTAACTCTTTTACAAATAAATGATAAATCGTTGCTTTATTATAATTTGTCTTCAATATTAGATACTGCGTGTATTTTTGCGAAAGATTTATAATATAAACGTCTATAATAATTTAGAAATTTATACATATAAAAACTATTTTTAGCATATCTTATTAAAAGAAATAATTCATTATTTGTGTGTGTGTATGAGTCTATGAATAAATTCATATTTTGTGTACACGCATACATGCGTGTTATATTATTTTCTCTTGCATTTTGTGATTGTTAGAACATTGTATTTTAGGTTAATACAGATTGTAAGGTTAATACAGATTTGTCAGATTAATATAGATTGAAAAGATGAACTCTGCTCCATTTTTACACACTACGTGTTATTTTACAGATCTGTAATTATAAGAGGGCTTCTAGTAATTTATTAAAATGATATCTGCTTGCGCGCACTGTGTGATTGCATTGCAATGAGTAGAATAATTTATGCTATCTATAATATTATAATTTACAAGTGAATGAATATGAGTTATTTTAAAGTAGATGGCAAAATACTTTTTCAGGAATTTACTGTCACTAATATTCTGAAAGTAATTTTTGTCAAATATGGATATATACTTGAAATCTTGATTAATTATAAGACTTTTATTAGACGTAACATACTATTGATCGAACATAAGATCATGCTAATATCTGCGTTTTCAATATTAACACTATTCTTTTACAATAATAATTTTAGAGATTCGCGTACGGTATTTGTTCGCTATAATGCTATGCATTGCGAACATGATTATTTACGGTCTAAAAGTGAATATCGCGACGGCTATTATCGGCATGGTGAAGAAAAAACCTGGCGTACCAGATTGGTCGGATGAATGTCCAGAATTTGAAGTTCCCGGAGAAACCGTCACCGATATTGACGGTCCATTCGACTGGACGTCAAGTGAGCAAGGTCTGGTTGTTAGCATATATTTTGCTGGATATCTTGTCGGTATGTTTCCGTCGGGATATTTGGCGGATCGGTAAGTAACTATAGAGAGAGATATATATATATATTCTAATTATATTTTTTTCCATGTAAACAGATTTTGTATCTTGTATAAACATAATATTGCACAATATCTGTATAATATATACATATACATAACTTTAAAAAAATTAATATATTATTTAGATTAAATATATATTTTGTCTCAAATATATCTTTAGTTCTAATAACTGTATTACTTTTCGGTACGTAGATTCGACACCAAGATCGTATTGCTATTCTGCGTGTTTGCGAACGGGATCTTAACGATATTGGTACCGGTTACCGCGAGCACACTGTACGTACTGTACACTGTGAGATTTTTAACCGGTCTTGTAAGCGCGGCGAATCTCCCTATAGTGAACGTTCTTCTGGGAACATGGGTTGTGTATGAGGAGAAGAGCACGTGGGTCGGCATCATATACGCCGGCACGTCTCTCGGCACCGTGATATCTATTCTTACCTCGGGACTGATATTACGTTACGTGGGATGGGAAGCTATTTTTTACATCCACGGAACGTTACCGTTGATTTGGTGCGTCATCTTTTATATATTTTTCGCCGGTTGTCCGGAAGAGCAAAAGTACATAACAGAGCAGGAGAGATCATACATTGTGAGCTCGTACGGTCATCGTGCTCCTGGTTCCTCGAAAATGAAAATCCCTTGGAAGAGTATATTCACATCGACGCCATTTTTAGCCCTAATCGTCACTAATACTCTGGGCAACTTCTGCTGGTACTTCTTGCTCACCCAGTTGCCGCTTTACATGAACAAGATTTTGCGATACGATATCGCATCGGTAAGTTTATAATGAAAATAATAATTTCTTTTTATTTTGCTGCAAACACACATAAATTATTGAATAAGAATGTTAAACTCTCTCGTTATTATAAATATAAAATTATTATATATAGCTAAAGTCATATTTTATAATATATATTTTGCATACAGTATTAATTTTATTCTGCAGAATATTTTGCACACACACAACTTATAGTTATAAAGTATAGATTACAACTTGTATAAATTATTCTCAATCTGTTTTTTATAGAATGCCGCTATTGTCTGCACGCCGTATCTCGTGAATGCTTTCACTAATCCATTAATCGGAAGAGTTTTAGATTGGGGACGGAAAAAGGGATACTGGTCGCAGACGGTTGCTCGTAAAATTGCGGTATTTATAAGTACGTATTTCAAATGAAATTTACTATATGCATAAATAGAGATTTCTCTTTTATTCAAAATTAAAAGCAAACAGATTAAATGGTCTTATGGAATAAAATTATAATAGAATTATAATAGAATTTCGTGAAATATATATTTATCAAAATTGTTCTAACTTTTAATAATATATTACAGTGTCTATAAAAATAAAATGGTTAATCTTTTAATAAATATAAAATTTTCTTTTGTACTGCTGTCTTTTAATTAATTATTTATTATAATTAAAGACACAGTGTTAGAGACAATCTCTCTCTTTCTTATTTTTTAGCACCAGCAGTTATATTAGCGGATATAATGACGCAATTTAAACTTGAACATCTGCATATAATTTACATATTAATGAAATAAAGATGAGGTATTGTTTGCAAATTTTCTGCATAATTCGCGCAAATCGGCCGATGTAGCATATGATGGCATGTGGCACATGATATTATATAATTCTTTTATCGCTATTTCTAATAACAATGTTCAAAATCTGGTTGTGTAATATTCATATTCAACACATTGCATCGTGTTAATTTTTATATTAGTATATCATATATTTTATGAAGATATATTTTAAACTCACACGCAATTAGTGTAGTTTTACATAATAAAGACGCTCGTTATATTTAATACATAATCCGAAACGTTTCTTTTTCTTCTAGGCACCATACCACCTAGCATTTTTCTAGTTGTAATCGCGTACGTTGGCTGCGATCGCTTGACATCGACCGTGCTGTTAACTATGAGCATAGTAGTCTGCGGTGCTATATTCGTCGGTCACCTTTGCAATCAGAACGACCTGGCCCCGAATTATGCGGGAATTCTCATGGGCATTACAAACACCCCGGGCACCATCTCCGCCTTTATCCTACCACCGATAGTCGGTGCTCTCGTATCGGAAGGAGTGAGTGAACATTTTTTAACGCCAGTTGTAGAATTAGTAGCAATTAACGCGAACGAAGAAATGTCAGCTAAGAACAACATGACGTAATCACCGATTTCTCGAATCTTTAATAAGTTATCCCCGTGAATTCCACTTTTCTGAAGTTTTACAGAAAGTAGAACGGCTGATAAGAAAGTTAAGTTGACATTTTCTCTGGAAGACATTGAATCCTAATTGCACAATCAACTGCAAACTCAACTTTATTGTAACATTAAGAGATAGAGAATGAGATTTATATAACGTTATATATATACTATTTGCTTCTCATCGTAAAGTAATTTCCAAAGTAATTTCAGAATACTGCCAAGAAATTGCCAAAGTAATTTCAAAATATCCAGATTAAATTTTACAACATACGCGTATTTTAAAGTATAGATATAAAAATAATGTTCAATATTTTGTTCTTATTTATTTTATTATTGTTTATCATTATTATTTTGTTTATTTATTATCGTTTATGATTTTCGTTTATGATTATCGTATATAGTATGTCATATGTAATTATTTATGTTTTTTTGTATGTTTTCCTGCAGCATACTATAGCACGTTGGAGAATAGCGTTCTGGATTACCATTGTTGCCCAGGTTATGGCTTTCGTGACATTTGCGATTTTCGGGTCAGCTAAAATCCAACCGTGGAATTATCCGGTGCCAGATGTTGAAAATTGGGACGCCGACGAAGGGCAACAGCAACAACAACAGCAGGAACAACAAGAAACAAAGACTTAAGTTGAGACTATTTTCACACATGTAACCTCCTTATTAAATAATCCAGAAACATTTTTTTTTACAAAAGAATCTATCTTGCTTACTGTATAAAAAAAAATTGCAAGTTAGACACATTATGCAAATATGTTGTGAGCTAAATTGTTATAAAAGAAATTACATATGTTAAGAACTTCGCGATTTCGATATATGATGACTCAGATATTTACATATATATACATATATAAATCTTTTTATATCTCGATGTGACATTGCCAATCATTTTTTATAATTCTATTGAGATTAAGTAACAGATCTATAATATGTAACTACTAATGTTTATATGCTATAAATGCCTTTATATAATTATCTACATATTGGTAATATCTTGTACAATATATATATTTTTCATCAATTAACTCTGTTGAAAATATATGCTTTTTACAAGATATTATCAATGTCAAAGTTTTAGCTGTCTTATACGGGCAACATTTTTACTGGATCTTGTATTGTTCTTGTAAAAAAATTTTATATATAACCGCATTCCTTATTTGTACAATTATTCTCACTAATCTAGATGTTTAATTTAAGGGAGTAAAACAAAATTTAATATTTAAACAGAAAATAAAATGGCAATAGATATTTGAAATAAACGAAGTGTCTTGTTGCATGACAAATTCGACGATATTCCAAAGTTCACGAGAGACTCAAGGATGCCTTGACGTGCCAAGGTTTACGCGATAATAATTAGAGTCACGAGACCACTCTTAATGACGGGCGACCAATTAAGGGGCCACTTGGCACAAAAATTCTTATTCCAATTAGATGTTGGGTATAGTTGCAACTGCCAGTCGGCGCGAGACGAGACCGGCAGAGAAAAAGGACGAAAAAGCACCAAAGATTCACATCGCACCGGCACCGGCAGCGGGGGATATATTTACGACGCTTGAAATATTACGTTTGTAATCTATTTCCAGCCTATAGCCGTTCGCACTTCGACGATGCCGTGACGAGAGGCGAGCGGTAACCATTTCGCTCTCGCCGCGCGCTAAGTCATTTCCTCCTTCCTTTAAATATTACCGACAAGCGCGATAGAAGGCTTGCGGTTCTGGGAATATTGAGACCCTTCTCTATATCTTCGGTAATTTTTTTAAAATTTTATTGGACGGAAATACGAAAGAGATCGCGAAAGGGACGGGATATGTACAAACATATTATACGCGCGTTCGACGTTCTATTTTTAATCTAGAAAGTATATTGATCATTATCCCTTGGAAAATTTAAGAATTTAGGTTATTGCAATGAGTATTTTTTTCCTTAAATATTTTAATATAATTTTTTGGTAAATTTTTAACGAGAAATGTATATCAATCAAGTATTTCTTTTGAGATCCCTAAGATCATTATTAAGACGATGTTATATATAACAATTTTAATTAATTAATTTTAAAATTAATTGGTGCATTTTCTGATGACGAGGCGAGCATGAAAGACAAGGGAATCTCGTTTGGACTTAATATTCTAGTAAGCTTCCTTGTAGGGATGCGCCGATGCGCGCGAGCCAGAGCTTCTCTTCATCGTGTTTACTAATTCATGAGATGAATAACTTAAGGATAAGCGTTCACGCGGTATGAATAATGCTTATTCGTCTTCTTAACCCCTTGAGCAGGTGACCCGTCTATGTATATGCGCGATCCAAACCCGACTGGGCGATCCATCGTTCGATCACTACTCTCGACGTGGGAAAACACCTGTCGCTGTCTATCACGCTTAATGCCGCGTGTTGACCGATCAAGATTTTCTCTCAGACTAATATTCCGCTCGAAACTTACGATTAATACCTGTCAATAAATATCTGATCGTATATAATCCGAACCAAGTATCTACGATCGATGGTTTCAGATAAATTTTACGGTCGATTGTCTTCGTACTTGTTCCGACTTGTATCTCAAGTTTGCGTGCGGATGCTGGGTTTCGCATTATGAAGATCAACGAGAGAGGAAGCTAACCGAATTGATCGAATATCCCTGCATTTATTCGCGGAATGCCCGGAAATCGCGGAGATACGCGTATATGCTTCATTCTTGCGTACATTCTTCTATGCGACGAATATTTTCTATTTTCCAGATTTTCACGTTAACTGCCGGTCCGTCCGATGGCTGTCCGAAAAGTCGGCAGACAGTCGACTAATTTACATAGTCCGATATTTTAAGAAGATTAATCGACGCATATACACAGTAGACCGTCCGTTGCACAACGGCGACGACGACGACGACGACGACGACGAGTCGGTGAAAAATTCCCTCCGTTTCCGAGTTATCTGTCAAAATGGCAATTAATCAAGCGGTAATTATAAGTTCCGAGCATCTTTCGTCGGGCCGTCGTCTCGTTTGCTTAGAGAAGCACGTAGTAGTCCGTAGTTGCGGGTCGCTCAACAGGGGCGGTTAATCAATCCTGGAGCTCGTTACAGCCGAGCACTATGGTACTTGAAGTGGCGTTAACGCATCCGGAGCGCCACTAAAATGTCAGGAATTGTTAATCTACCCTGGCAAACGCACGCGCGCGCGCGCGCACACACACACACGCGCGCTTAACGCACGCTTGATAACACACTGCCGCGCCAACTACCCCTCGTCTTTCCCCCCGAATGGGGGGTTACTACGAATAAACCTTCACTTTCCAGTTTCTGACCTCTTCCTCTTCGCGCGACGATCTTGCGAGCTTGCTCCTCCGAGGGAAGCTTGGCGGAAGATATTTGCCGCCAAGCAGCACCAGACCGCACCATTATTACTAGCGATAAATCGCCACCTTTAATAAGAGCTCGTGCGCGACGTACGCCAGACGGAAGCCAGAAACGACGACGACGACGACGACGACGACGACGACGATAGGATGGTGAATTTAAAGGGCGAATAGGACCGAGTACACTCTATTCAAACGATATCCTCTCGATTTTACCGAGTTCCCGGTGGCGATAGCCGACACCGCGCTGTCTTTTTATTATGTGCGCCTGATGGCGCGAACGATTTAATTTTGGATATCTCGCCACGCGCGCGCGCGATAAATATTTCGCATATAAAATACCTGCCGGCGTTACGAAAATTTATTACATTTACTGGAAGATAATATTGTAACGC
Source organism: Lasius platythorax (assembly GCA_963971435.1). Classification (NCBI taxonomy): domain Eukaryota; kingdom Metazoa; phylum Arthropoda; class Insecta; order Hymenoptera; family Formicidae; genus Lasius; species Lasius platythorax. Next base: position 7,561,553 of record OZ020536.1, read on the forward strand.
GCCTATCTAACGCGCTATCAACGTATACGGTATGGAGTTTTCGGTATATGATCCGTGGGATATGATACGCTGATGATTTATTGCCGTGCGTTTTGATTGACGTTGTAACAAGATAGTAAACGTATTTCACGTGGCGCCGCGTTTTAATCCTTTCTATCCCGATATCGACGTTATATGTATACGCCATTGTGCCGCGTCAAGCTTTTATCCTATAATATCAACAAGCAATTAGTGACGTGTGCAAATATTTCTCGAATACAGCTAATCTGTTTAACTATATCGACACTGGTGCAAACGTTTCTGCTTGTGTAAATATAGCTTAATTATAATATATGTTAATTTTTTTAAATTATTTTTCATTATTTTCATTATTCTTTATTATTATTTTATTATTATGTTAATTATTATATAATTATTCTTATATTATACAATAAAAAATATATATATATATATAATAAGGGATATAAAAATATACATACAAAAACAATGAAACGAAGATTCTGATAAAGCGTGCAATAAATTATCTTCACTCAAAATTCTGAAATTACATTTAGCTAACTATTAAAAATAGATCTATGTATATTAGAAATAGAGGTGTATCTTGTGACAAATCATCGTATGTGTGGGCGTTGAGGATGCCTTTCAGAAGGCATACTCTATCGACAACTTCCCTTCAACCTCTTCAGGGACTGTTTATAAAAGTCGAATTAAAATATTTTATCTTTTTTTTAATTATATTTATTAAAAACAAATTCATAATTATTAAACAAAATAGAACAAATTGAAAAATTGTTTGAAATCTCTGAAAAAAATAATATACACATATATGGCTATTGTGCGTTAAGATTAACTATACGTAAAAAAGTTATATATATATACATTAAAACTAAACACATATGTAACAATATCCTTGAAGAGGTTAAGCAAGTGAGCGCTCGGGATCAATTTCGGGACTTGCCGAATATAAGTCGGACGCTTACTCAGAGAATCACGGATCATTCTTTATAGGTATATGTAAGTATAAGATTTTGCCGCATTGCGCTTTGCATTATGATGTGAGTATATTCGATTATTGATTAAAGTCGAAAATATTTATATAAAAGTAACAATTGTTATAATTGTCTCAGAATAATAAGCTGTACTACTAATAACCGATTAAAGTTGATCATTGACATTGTGTAGATTTTGCACGTTCATGGATTCGTAATTATGTGTTTTCATGTTCAATATATATTTTTTTATCTCAAATATTATAAATACTCAAATCAGATAAGTAGCATTCGTATTTCACATAAATGATATATGTCAATATTCGAATCAACTTAGGTAATACTATATTAAGATACAAATTTACATATTTATTATAATTGTTTTTAAGATACTGCGCATATTTCTAGTGTGAATCTAAAACTACGATTATCGAATAATGAAAATAATGTCGAATAATAAAGTAATCCGAGACTTCAAGCAGATTTAGGTGTATCAATATTTACATTCATACAAAGAATCATACGTCTTTTTGCGACCTTTCCCTCTTTCTTCTACCAACTTCTATATTCTTCGTATACTTTTCCTTGAAATAATTCTTCTTTTGTATTTAGTGGTACACGATCTGTGATACATAGCAAATATCATGTCATCGCGGAAATATCGTAGCTGGACGTGGGAATATTTCACACCAGAAGGCGATGAGCATGCAGTATGCAATAAATGTCATGTAAAATATGTTCTTCACAAGGAGAAAAAAAATCCAAGGGAACATCTAACGACTAAACATAAGGATGTTTATCGCAGTACTATTTCATCAGGAAAGGATTGGAAGTCGCAATTTGATACAATTGAAAACAATAGTATGAAATGCAAAATTTGTGCAGAAACTTTTATTTTATCAAAGATAGCTACATCCTCAATGTCAGACCACTTAGTCAATAAACACAATATTGATAAACTTGAAGCAGCAAAACGGTACAGCTGGATAACTACATATTTTGAGATATTAGATTGGCAAACACGAAAATGCAAGTTGTGTGATAAAGATTTTGTAAAATCTAATTCTTTTCTCTTAATACGACATTTGATCGAGGCTCATGCGATTGATGTACCGTCAGACATCAGACCATCGGAATAAAAGAAAAAGCGTAAATATTACTCTGTTTATCTCTTTTGAATTACTTATATATGCCTTTACGTACAATGACTAAAATTATGTATAATGTATTAAATCATAAAATTCACATATTTAATATGTGTTTATTACAAATATTATAAATATTCAAGTCAGATATGTAGCATTTGTATTTTATAAATATTATAAATATTAAATATCAACTTTTTTTTTTTTTACTTAGCAAATACTATATTAAAATATGACAATTCAAATTTGCCCTCTAGTTATTAGTCTTATAGACGTAATTTATGACAATTTGTATAAATATAAATTATAAATAAATATGAGAATTAAATAATGCAACAAGAATCTTTGTATTTGAAAAGTATCCGGATGTCAAAATTTTGAGAATATCGATTATTTAAGTTTTCGGAAATATTTGAATAATTGAAAAGTGGTTTATTAATAATAACAATTTGAACTTAGTATTATATGCACATGAAAGAGATTCAAGCAGGACTTTATAATATTGATTAATCCAGTAATTGATACCTTTTATTCTGTGCAGATCATTCAGTAGTTCAAGCAGTCTAAGTTTTAAAAGAGATGCTGAAAACGTTGCTACATCAAGCTGCAGCAGAAAGCCGTAGTAAAAAGAATTTTGATCTTAATGACTTAAATAATTTTAAATAATAAAGAGAATCACAACGCGCGCCCCTAATAAGTAATCATTTACTTTTGCTTCTTGATATGTAACATTAAGCAATTTTACGCGTTTATTATTATTATAATTATTATTAAATTAATTATTATTAATATAATTATTAATTGTTATTAATGATTATTATTTATTGATTGTAATAAAGATAATAATAATTGACGAAATTTTATAAATAAAATAATATTATTAAATAAGTATAATAATACATCTTTTTAATTTATATTCCAACACACATACACAAATTTATTATAATGTTCGATTAATTTATTTCGCATCTTGCCTCTTTCTTATCAACCTGATAATTTATACTGATGATTATACTTGATAATTTATACTAATCAGTTTGACAGAACTAATCTTTGCTAATTTAAAGTTATTCCGCGGAGTTTAGCAATTTTTAATATTGGCATTTATTGTAATATTTGAGATCGTATAACTCTTTTTGTAGAAGTTATACTTATGTATAATATCGATGAAATAAAAGAATATAATTTACTAGCATTTACAATTAGTCAAGCTTTAATGTCTTTAACTTTTATCGTTTCTGTTGCAAGATAGCTAGCTGTTAAAGTCTCGAAGTATCACGTGCTTGCTTTATATGAGTATTTCATTCGGGCTCTGTACACACATTTTAGATCGTCGGATTAAACTGTGTGTTACAATCTGCTTTAGTTATTGTATCTAAGTACAAACATTCCTACACCAAACGTATATGCACATAAAAAAAATTACCGACATTTTTATTCATCGCCTCTTACAAACTGTAAACGTTTCTAAGACTCAGGTTAGGAGGCAATTAAGCAGCAATCTCAACGAAGGAGCAACAAAGACATCTTTCTCAGAACATTATAAAAATGAAATTTTGCCACAAATGTGTGGCGATCGAAAGACTTCATTGCAACGCTTCTCCTATTTTGGTAATGTCGATTCATCTGACGGCTGTTTTCAGTCACACATCGGAATTCTTTCACGTGAACCAGAGATGCTGCATTAGCGAAGAAACGATTGCAGTTCCATGGGCCAGTAAGCTAAGTCATCGTGGTGATGGTTTTTGTTGCGGAGCAATCGCCAGATCGCGGTTTTCTCACGCATATTTAGCCGTGATTATTTCCTCACAGCTCATCTTGTTGATACGAGAATGCATCCTGGAGCGGAAGGTGGAAGGAGAAAAGAGAGTTATGGCGGTTTCGCTATAGAACTCGATACGCCAACTTTTTAAGGCAGTTGAAATAACGTAGAGAACGCGGCTGGATGAAACGCGGGCGGAGAGGAGAGAAAAGGGGGAAGGGGAGCTCGAAACTCGGTCACCCCGTTTTCAATTGACCAGCTTCCTCTCTCGCGGCGTAGCCCGCAGTCTGACTGCATTGTACAAACTTCCTGCAGATTTTAGCCCTCCCGCGTGCGTTTCATATTTTAAACGGATCTGCGGGGGAGAGGGAAAACCGGCGGACCGTGTGTGTCGCTCCGGGACGATCGACATGGACGCGAGCGAGCGCTGTATAAATATGTATATGCCAAGTATACACACGAGGGAGATAGAGGAGGGAGGTCGGCACAATCGCGGACCTATGTCAAAAACCGTTCGATCGGCCAACTGCGTCGCATCCGTCGCGAATTCGTGACGGAGAGCCGTTTCAGAAGGGGGACCACCGCTTAATCGGCGGTCGTTGCCGCATCGGATTTTGATTAGCGCGACCGTGTCACGTTTGTCCGTTCGTTTGTCGACGGATAAAAAAATGCATCGCGCGCGGCACCTCAACTCATAAACTATATACACATACGTATATACATGTCTTGTCATTCTCGTTGCCACTTTTTGCTCTTGTATTGCTTCAGCTACCGGATGATCTTTTTGTCAGGAGCATTCTGTCTGCGCATTCCGTTAAAATATTCGAGCACTCTGTGCATAATATAGTTCTATGACTTTTAAAACAGGATTATGTATATATGTGTGTGCGCATATATAACTGAGAAAAGGCTTTCGCGTTTGATGTATAATTATATTCTCGCATGAAACATCACTGTGCGTTCCCTCAATCTACGTACGGATTTTTACCAAGTGTTAGATCGACACTTGGTGTATTTAACAAAAACTGTAAAAAAGAAATTTAAAAAATTAAATAATTATTATAAAGTCGGCTGAAAAGTGAAATTTATAACGTATACTTTTTATGACGCTTTAATAAATTGAGTTTGATAAAATAAAATTCTAGAGTATATCTGTTAATTAAAGTTAACTGAGATCGGCCTAATCGTAAGATGGTTGATCGCACGAGAACATAAACTTGGCGGACGTGGCGAACAGCTTGTACCCCCGCCGTATAATTTAATCATATCTTCACGCCCCTCGAGCGACAGAGCTCGACGCAAGGCCCCTTCGTTTTCAGGCCGAGGTATAGAGCCTGGCAAAGAGCTCGGGGTTATTAGGCGCGTTCATTGTTGTGCGTTCGTACTTTATTGTTGTTTCAATTACGTTTGAGAGAAAGGCTGCACCCTTTCGACTCGCACACTCTCTCTCCTCTCTCTGTATACGGCACTGTTTCTCTCTCATCCCCCTCATTCGTTCTTTCGGCTACCCCCCGCGAATCGCGCCCTTCTCCGCGTCCAAACTCGCGCTTTCCTCTTCCGTCGCCATCTCCTCCCCCCCCTCCCCCTCCCCCTTCCTTCCCCCTAAAACCCCGTCGAAAGCCGTCAGCATATTGCGCATGCATAATTTAACGTGTTCAAACAAATAACAAAGTTTTCGCATGCTGATGAGAACGCCACCGCGTCCGGATTTCGACTGCCACCGACTGGCAGTGACATATTTTCATTTGACACGCGGAGACGGGGCGGGCTCGACTAGCGGCCGAGGAATTCCGCAAATCTGCGCGGCATGATCGATCTCTCTCTCTCTCTTTCTCTCTCTCTCTCTCTTTAACGTTCAAACGCGCCGGGCCATGAATACTCGGAAATAACCCGTGAAAAAATAACAGGCCGAACAACGTGAAACTTGGCGTCGGATCCCGTCTCTAAAGCTTTCGAATCGATAATAATTTGAATAAAACGCGTTTGCCTAATTTTCTACGAGGAAGACAAACTAGGAGGTTCGAGATTCGCGCTGAAAGATCCTTGAATATTACAAAGCGTAATTACACAGACGGTCCGGGCTATTTTTTCCGGCCGCCAGAAGCATACTTCCGGTCGAGTGATGCGATAACCGTTTACAGACCTCGCGTGATCGTCGACGTCTCTCTTTCCCTTTTTCTCTCTCTCTCTCTCTTTCTCTCTCCTTGTTCCAACCATCAGTCGCAGAAAGACATACTACGGAGCGTGTTGTAAAAAGGTGGCGCGACTTCGGCGAGTACTCTTTGGCTTGCGTGTTATGCGCGAAGGACAAAATATATAGCAATAAGGTACACACCACCCTCGATATATCTCGTATATATTACTGGTAGAAGAGATATCGATATGGAAAAAAATTCCGACAGTCGCGGATTTTATGTTTCCTGCTTGCCTCTGAACAGGAACAAATGACAGCCACGGCCGCTAGCTAATCTTTCCTTTATTGCCTTTATATAATCGTCGGGGTAGCGCCGTGGTTAAAGCGGTTCAATTCCCGCACCAAATCGCGCACGTAACCGGCAATTCGCTTTTATCGCGAGATGCTTTAAAGATAAACAAGTAAATGCCGCTTTAAGTACCATTGTAAAAGCCCGACGTTATAATTGGCGCGGCTCGCGCGAGCTATCTCGCTCTCGCGAATACGTAATTCACTTTGAGGAATGTTGACATTGCGGAGGGCAAAATCTTGCCGATCGCTCAACGTCTCGTCTCGGGGACATCGAGCTTTCACCCCGCTCGTTTTCACCGTTAAAGGTGAAGTTTACGGTAAACAGCGTCGTGACGGTAATTATTTACGTTATACTCCCGCGATATACGATCTCGGCGACAGCGGCGCGGCTTATAAACTCATCGCTCGTGACTCGAGCTCCATCCCCTTTAATGGGAAAGCGTGTCTCACGTTGCACGTTCGGTTAACTAAAGCGTTATTAACTTCCAAAGTAAACTCACTCTTTTCCTCGTGGCACACTTTGTCGCGAGACACACGCGCGCAGGTTCGCGGAGAGTTACATAATGCTCGATGAGAAGCTAAGCCCCTAATGTACGTATGCAAGTATCGCCGGTATTCGCCCGGTCCGGCTGGCAATTTGCCTTTGCATACCGCAGTCTTACTCGAAGTATGAATAATAATGATCCTAGATATGTGAATTACGAGGCGATTATCTATGACAGCGGGAGAAGAGGGGAAAAGAGGAAGGCGGACCCCCGCGATGGTTATTGCATCCCGGCGCATAACGCTGTGGAGAATCGATTCTGTGACTCGGCATAATAACGGCGATGCGCCAGATATATTTTTTTAATTGCGCGACGCCGCGCCGTCCATATACCTGTACATATTGCAGATAATAAACGAATATTAATAAGTAGGCAACAAGACGCACTCACTGAAAGATGCTTTCCGAATATTCTGGATGTATGTTTTCTCGCGATTAAAATCACATCGATACAATTTCTATGCGGATAGCTTGGATGCTAGTGCGTTAGTGCGTAATTTAAAAAAAAATTATGATTAATTTATATTATATAGTATGGTATATAATATTGTAATTTATATTATATATTATATTTATATTATATTATTAAGATTCTTAGTGAAATCACACACAAATTTTTCTAAGTATTGATTTTAATTGCCGAAAAGATAATATTAAATTACGTGAAGTATATTCTTAGATTTTTTTTTCCTAGGTCGAATATTCTATTGAAATATTTAGCATAGAAAGGGGTGAGTTTGATACGAAGCTTTTCCGCAAACGGCGCCACTTGACGGACCAACTTCTTTGAAAAAAATGGAAAATTTTGAAGAGTGTAAACCATATGTCATTAAACATTAAGTGTTTTCAAATTAGAGTAAATAAATTAGTAATCGTCAACCCTTTTATTATAAAATAATACGGATAATTTCGAAGAATTTTGGTTCATACGAAAGATATCTCGCCCACCGCTAGATCTGTGTTCTATTTTGATTTATTCTTTCAATTTTTATATAATATCTTCTTATTTCATGAAATACGATCCCGCAATGATAACCAGGATCTCTTGTTTCTGCAAACTTTGCATGCAAATTGTCATAAAGCGCATATGTGCGTGGGAAATAGCTTGCGTGCAGTGTGCGCGGATAAATAAGGATTAACTTTAATCCGAAAATAAGAATATTTTATACCGATAATCTGATTAAGCTATTCTGAGATTTTTATCGGGCACATACATGCGATCGATTTTAAAGGCTTTAATTCGACTTTATTCTGTTTTACGATAATGTTACATTTAGAAGTTTAGAAATGTAATAACTGTTGTACCGTCGCGCGTGCATTCCATTTTTTTTTGGCGCATGTGTTTGAAATACACAAGAGCAGTCGGAGACACATTGTATCTTGTTTCGCTACGTATCTGTCGTCCACCGTCCGGCTTCCAATTGTTTAAGTTTCGCGAATTCGCGTTGTGGCTCGAGAGGGCAAGAAGGATCCGGACAAAGGATCGGCGAGTAGGTATCCTCTCTCACTGTGTGTGATTTGTCAAAAACATTCCCTCGCCGAATTCGTGCCGCTTTGCCGCGATGAGTACATGTATGCGGCGCGATGTGTCCCTCGCATTCGTTTAAACGAATGCCAGACGACGGGTTGCGCTCGGATTGAAAAGAATGGCTTGAAAGGCAAGAACGTGGTTTGTGCAATATTAATTTGCTTGTATTAAGGTTTTATGAAACTTCAAGCATTACGCCGTATATTTTTTCTACGCTTACGGATATTGTTTCACTAATACATTTATCCAACGTCAAAATGTAACCTATTTGAAGAGAGCATATATATTATATATACATTTGTAATATATGTATACAGTTTATAATATTACATATACATACGTCATATTTTTTACGAGTGTTTATATTGGGAAATTATCGTGTCTTTCAAGCAATCGTATATATTATAAAATTTGTATTTTACATGTTTGCAATTATATGAAAATTACCAAAAGCTCTCTCCTTCCCTTTACCTTGAGAGTTAACTCTCTTTTCCACTCATTTTCATTTCTTTCCCTCACCGCCATAGCATTTTCTCAGTCGAACAAATTGAAAGTTACGTGCTTGCAGATTCGTAATTATGTGTCTTCATGCTCAATTTATTTTTTATCATAAGGATTATAAACATTCGAATCAGATGAGTAACTATAATTTGTATTTAATATAAGTGTTATAAATATTCGAATTAACTTAGCTAATACTTCATCAAGGTACAAATTTATATATCTATTATAATTATTATATAAGATACTGGGCATATTTCTAGCGTGAATCTAAAATTACGATTATCGAATAATGAAAATAATGTCGAATAATAAAGCAATCCGAGACTCAAGCAGATTTAGGTGTGTATCAATATTTACATTTATACAAAGAATCATATGTCTTTTCACAATGACCTTTCCCTCTTTCTTCTACCAACTTCTATATTTTTCGTATACTTTTCCTTGAAATAATTCTTCTTTTGTATTTAGTGGTACACGATCTGTGATACATAGCGAATATCATGTCATCGCGGAAAGAATATCGTAGCTGGACGTGGGAATATTTCACACCAGAAGGCGATGAGCATGCAGTATGCGATAAATGTCATGCAAAATATGCTCTTCAGAAGCACAAACAATATGCAAGGGAACATCTAACGACTAAACATAAGGATGTTTATCGCAGTATTATTTCATCAGGAGAGAATTGGCAGTCGCAATTTGATACAATTGAAAACAATAGTATGAAATGCAAAATTTGTGGAGAAATTTTTAGTGTACTAATAACAATTTCACCCACAATGTCAGACCACTTAGTCAATAAACACAATATTGATAAACTTGAAGCAGATAAATGGTGCCGCTGGATAACTGTATATTTTGAGATATTAGATTGGCAGACACGAAAATGCAAGTTGTGTGATAATGTTTTTGTAAAATCTAATTCTTTTCTCTTAATACGACATTTGATCGAGGCTCATGCGATTAATGTACCGTCAGACATCAGACCACCGGAATAAAAGAAAAAGCGTAAATATTATTCTGTTTATCTCTTTTGAATTACTTATATATGCCTTTACGTACAATGAATAAAATTATGTATAATGTATTAAATCATAAAATTCAGATATTTAATATGCGTTTATTACAAATATTATAAATTCAAGTCAGATATGTAGCATTGGTATTTTATAAGTATTATAAATATTAAATATCAACTTTACTTAGCAAATTCTATATTAAAATATGACAATTCAAATTTGCCATCTACTTATTAGTATTATAGTCGATAATGTGTGACAATTTGTGACAATTCGTATTTCTATAAATTATAAATAAATATGATAATTAAATAATGCAACAAGCATCTTTGTATTTAGATAGTATTTAGATGTCGAATTTTTGAGAATATCGAATATTCAAGTTTTCGGAAAGATTTGAATAATAAAAGTGATTTATTAGTAATAACAGTTTGGACTTACAATTAGTAATTATATTATATGCACATGATTCAAGCAGGACTTTATAGTATTGATTAATTCACATCAATTATTACTTTTATTCATTGCAGATCATTCAGTAGTTCAAGCAGTCTAAGTTTTAAAAGGGATGCTGAAAACATTGCTACATCAAGCAGTTACAGCAAAAAGCTGCAGTAAAAAGGATTTTGATTTTGTGTGATAAAATAATTTCAATTAATAGAGAGACTCAACGCGCGTTCTCCTGATGATTAATCATTTACTTTTGTCTTTTTTCTATGTAACATTGAGCAGTTTTACACAAAATTTATTATTATAATTGTTTTTAAATTAATTTTTATTAATATAATTAATAATTATCATTATTGATTATTATTTATTGATTGTAATAAAGATAATATAAAATAGATTCAATCTCATAAATAAAATAAGATTATTAAATAAATATGATAACATATCTTTTTAATTCATAATTATTCCAACATACACAAAAGTTTATTATAATGTATGATTCATTTAGCCTGCATTTTTTTCTTTCTTATCGATCTGATGGGTTTATGCTAACTAGTTTGAGAAAACTAATCTTTGTTAATTCAAAGATATTCTGTGGAGTTTATATTTGTGTCTATTGTAATATTTGCGATTGTATAACTCTTTCTATAATCGTTTTCTAATCGGCAATGGATAAGTAATCTAACCGTAAAAATTCAGAAATGTTAGGCGGTTTTAGACTGTGTACCAATATTTACATTCATACAAATAATCATACATCTTTCCACGACCTTTCCCTCTTTCTTCTACCAACTTCTATATTTTTCGTATACTTTTCCTTGAAATAATTCTTCTTTTGTATTTAGTGGTACACGATCTGTGATACATAGCAAATATCATGTCATCGCGGAAAGAATATCGTAGCTGGACGTGGGAATATTTCACACCAGAAGGCGATGAGCATGCAGTATGCAAGAAATGTCATGTAAAGTATGTTCTTCAGAAGCACAAACAATATGCAAGGGAACATCTAACGACTAAACATAAGGATGTTTATCGAAGTATTATTTCATCAGGAAAGTATTGGCAGTCGCAATTTGATACAATTGAAAACAATAGTATGAAATGCAAAATTTGTGAAGAAATTTGTATTGTACCAACGACAATTTCATGTAGAATGTCAGACCATTTAGTCAATAAACACAATATTGATAAACTTAAAACAGATAAATGGAGCCGCTGGATAACTATACATTTTGAGATGTTAGATGGGCAGACACGAACATGCAAGTGGTGTGATAAAGATTTTGTAAAATCTAATTATTTTCTCTTAATACGACATTTGATCGAGACTCATGAGATTAATGTACCGTCAGACATCAGACCACCGGAATAAAAGAAAAAGCGTAAATATTACTCTGTTTATCTCTTTTGAATTACTTATATATGCCTTTACGAACAATGAATAAAATTATGTATAATGTATTAAATCATAAAATTCAGATATTTAATATGCGTTTATTACAAATATTATAAATTCAAGTCAGATATGTAGCATTGGTATTTTATAAGTATAATAAATATTAAATAAGTATTATAAATATTAAATATCAACTTTACTTAGCAAATACTATATTAAAATATGACAATTCAAATTTGCCCTCTAGTTATTAATCTTATAAACGTAATTTATGACAATTTGTACAAATATAAATTATAAATAAATATTAGAACTAAATAATGCATCTTTGTATTTGGATAATATCTTGTGTCGAATTTTTGAGAATATCGAATATTCAATAAAATTTTCGGAGCGACTTGAATAATAAAAGTGTTTTATTAATAATAACAGTTTGAACTTTTTGTTAGTATTATATGCACATGATTCAAGCTGGACTTTATAATATTGATTAATTAAGCAATTGTTACCTTTTATTCTGTGCAGATCATTCAGTAGTTCAAACAGTCTTAAAAGAGATGCTGAAAACGATGCTACATCAAGCAGCTGCAACAAAAAACTGCAGTAAAAAGAATTTTGATGATGACTTGTGTGATGATTTAAATAATTTTAAATCATAGAGAAAATTAACGCGCGCCCCTGGTTACCTGCAGTACCAACAGTTTTGATCTTAATAATTTAAATGATTTCAAATAAGTGAGAGAATTAACTAGCCTCTGATAAGTAATCAGTCATTATTTTCTTTTTGATGTAACATTAAGCAGTCTTACATGAAATTAATTATATTTTTTTGCAAATATATATTCCGTTAACTATCTATTTATCAAGTATAAACAAAGCTATAGAGTTCTGTTTATATGTTTCATATCATTTATATTTATTATTTTTTACATATGTTATATGACATTAATTTATCACAGTGTCTGCAAAAATAATGTTCTAAATGTATTGTGTTAATAAAGATATGTAAATATGCAACAAATATTATATTTTTGCGTACGTTGAAATATGTGATGCATTGACTGTAACGATAGTATAAAATTGATGGAATATAATTAAAATGGCATTATAAAATAAGTGTATATAATAATATATCTCTTTAATTTATAATTATTCCAACAGAGCATGATAAAGACATTAACAAAACATTTTCATTTATTTTAATATATCGAATTTGATATTGCACAAATATTTGTTGATAAACACGAGTAAATAATAAAAAAAATATAGAATTCGCTATTCTTTAAAATTTTTTATGAACTGTTTTGTTTATACATATTAGACATACACTGTAATGTTTGAATGAAAATATATTTCAAGTCAAACTCGCGTGGAATTGTCTTTTTTTTAGACTAACTCTGGATCTTATGTAATCATATTCTATCATAATTATAGAGTTGTAGGAAATATAAAGTTCTCATTTATTCGACAACAGTCTATGTAGGTCGAGCTTGAGAGAATCGTCTTTTAATTAACTACTTTTGGAATTAACGCGACACAAAGTTGGAAAAACAATACCAGGGAAGACTCAAGAGAAAACCGTAAAGAAGAACAAAATGAGAAATGAGAATACGTAGAAAACTATTTGTTATTCTCTCAGTACATTGACTAATGAAAAGATACTACATTTTTCACTTATATTTGCGCTTACGAAAAAAGAAAGTTCCCTCCCCCTATTAAATAAATACTAATATTAAGAAATTTAATTTAAAATAATGAAGAGGTTAAGTTTAAAATAATTTGTAAAAAAATGGATTAAAATTTTAATTATAGATAATTATTTTTTAATGTACATAATTAATTAACCTCTCTGTTAAAAATCATTTTATTACTATTTTTTAATATATTATTTATCAGAGAGTTTTTTGGAATTTGTAAGCATGCTTAAATCATCTGCAAGCCTTATATCCATATATTCAACAGCTTAAACAACTGTTCTAATAAGTTATTGTCCTAAAACTCTTTGGATTGAATATGTTTCCATTGATGTTTTTTGGCATCATTTCTATTCTTGTACTAAAATAATTATAATTTACCAAAATTTATTTATTTAAAAATGGATACTTTAGAAATTAGGAAAGTAATACTTAAAAACAAGATTTATCTTTTTGAAGATTCGTTTATCTGTCTTCAAATTAATCTAATTCTCCCATTTTTGAAGGACTGATGAACTACTTTAAAACTTTTTCCCAAATATTCGAGTGGCATATTAAATACCATTCAACTATTTTTTTAAGATTTTCTCGATTTTTTAGCGTACAATATCTAAGAAGTAATTGTGGAGCGCATTGTAGCTTATTGCGTGGGATGCAGCAAAGACTATCGCTTACGCTAGATTTAAAAATCAAGTTAATGGTCAGCCCGTTATTTCCGTGAGATGAGCTACGCCGCCTTTCTCTCGCCGAGGGATGGAAACAAGGGGGAGAGGGGGTTTCTCTCTACCCGCCTCGCTATGATTGTAGCAGAATCCTCGGCAAGAAGTAATCTCTTTCTCCCGGTGCGCGGTATCTCGCGCCGAGGCGGGATATTTATTTATGGTGATTAATCACGCAAAGCCCGGAGACGCCGGATCCGAGAAGTGCCCGGAACTGAAGGAGGCACGAAAACGAGCAAACATTAGAAGCGGGACGATAAGACGGGCTCGCATAATGCCGCGGCAAAACGCTCTCTCCTTCTCTCTGTCTTGAAGGCGTCACTCTCTTTTCCACTCTTAACCTCATCCCTTTCCCTCCGCGCCATAGTATTTTCTCAGTCGAACAAATCGCGCTCGCTACACTTCCTGACGATTCATTCCCGAGAACACTATTGCATTCGTTGATCTTTCGAGTCCTTCGTCTCGCTGTTGCGGCAACCGCGAAAAGCATCACTTCCGCGTTCACATTCTTCTCTACGTTGTTCTTTAAATGGAGTTATTCGTTACCAAGATATTACAGCCGATCGCCAACACCAATTCCCAGATGCACGCATTAATCACGCGCGTTAGATCAAGAAGAGAGTATGTTTATGGAAAAGTATCTCTTCAAATTTTAAATTTCCTTAATTTCTAATAATTTGATAATCACTAATTAAGACTTTAATTCTATAATAATTATCTTGAAAAATCAAGAATAATATATCTTCAATCTTTGTAAACTGTTTCATTACTTAATAACAGTATCAATTAAATGTGTAACACAGCTATTGATCTACATATATATGTATATACATATGTGTGTATACGTATGTTTGTCTGGTAAAATGAGTTAGTTTTTAAAAGAAATCGGCAAGTAGTGCTTTTCGCATCGAGTGAAGAAAGTTTAGCGGAAGTTTGTTTCGAATCCCGATCGTACAGTTAGTTAATTAATTGGGGCATGAATCGACGAATAAATCGTTGTCCGCGCGCAACCGGGTGGAAATAAACGTCGACTAGCAGCGCAGATCGGAATGTCTGTGATCCGGACTAATGAGCAATTAGTAACAGAGCCGCTTGCTCTGTACGTAGTACAGCCAGCGAACGTGGCCGCCACATGTCTCACGCTAAACACTGCCACCCAACTGCCTACTGTCAAAGATTTATCGTTCGGTTACATATGCATCCCTGTTCCAGTGCAAGAATATATTCTCGAGTATTTTTATAAACTGTTGAGATCGTTTCTTTTTTTTTCGCAACACATTCTTTAACCAAAGCGATGAATTGAATCAAATGTACAATATACAATACGTAACTTTTTGTTACACGGTTATTATTTAATTTAATGCAGTGATAGTTTAGAATTAATAATTTATAATTTAATTGAAAAATTTTTGTTTTTTTAATTATTTATTAGATAATAATAAAGTATAATACGCAAGCTATTTCCTTTTACTTTTCCTATATTATATATTACATTACTGTCATTTTGTCGTTTGAATTATATTGTGTGTGTGTGTGTATTTTTTATGATTTTTTATTTGTTACATACACAATTTAAAAAATGTTTATATATGCACTTGGCGTATCTTTTTCACTTCTTTTAAAAAGAATTTCCCACTACTTTTTTGTAAATTCTCCGAAAATATAATATGTGAAAGGATAAGTTATACAAAAATTGCTGACATGTAGCAACGCCAAAAAAGTGAACATGCAATCTGTTTTTAATAAAATATTCAAATCATTTTGTTTAAGAAATTCTGTTATTTTTTAGAATAAACATTACGTACTAGGCGTATAAGCGATTTATCATTAAGATATGAGAGACAGAGATTTAGGTTGAGAATAATATTTATATTGTTATATTTATATTGTCATATTTACAAAGAATTATACGTCATTCCGCGATCTTTCTATTTCTCTTTTACTAGCTTTTATATTTTTCGTATATTTTTCATTAAGATAATTCTTCTTTTGAATTTAGTTATACACAATCTGTGATATTAAACGGATGTTATGTCAATGCAGGGAAAATTACATACATAGTTATGGGAATATTTTACATCAGAAGGCGATAAAGCAAAATGCATTATTTGCGGTATATTTTATTATACTCCTACAATGAGCAAATCGAATATACTGAAACACATAACATCTCGACATAGTGACATTTATCATAGTATTGTCTCATCAGGAAGCTCACAAGATAAAATCGCACAATTTTATATAATAAATAATAGAATAATAAAATCATAATGAACCATTTGATCGAAGTTCATCAGGTCGATGTACCTTCGAAAAGCAGACCAATGGTGTACGAGAAACGGCGATGAATATTATTAATTTCCCTCTTTTAAATCATTTATAAATAACTTTTGTACAATGAGTAGAATTGTGTATAACGAATAAAATCATAAAATTTAGATATTTAGGATGCGCGTATCACAAATATTATAAATATTTAAATTAATTTAACTAAGCTAACATTATATCAAAATAAACATGCTATAAACATGCAAAATATGATATAATATAAATAAGTCACCTATTATATATTTAGCATTTTTGTAATCGGTAATTCGTGGCAAATTAATTTAATATAATACTATCAGTAGCCAACCTGCAATTTCAACTTTGATGATTTTGATGATCTAATAAGTATAATCTTGATGATTTAATAAATAATCTCAAATAAGTGAATGAATTAATGCATCCCTAGTGAGTAATCATTTATATCATCTTTTTGATGTAACATTAAGCGATATAACATAAAATTATAATGATATTGACTTTCTGCGAATACATAGCTTGTTAATTACCTACTTATTAAGCATCCACAAAGATATACAATTTTTTATACCATTTATATGTAATATTTTTTACATATGTTATATGATATCATATATTACATGAAATTTTATATAAATCTGTTTTTAATTCTGCTCGAAAAATAACTTTTTGTGTATTGTATTAACAGAGATATTTAAACAGATATTAGAGATTTTTGAATCTGTTTTCAATTTGTTGACGTTTATTGACTATAATGAAAGTAATAATGCAATCTCATAAATAATTGTCATTATTAAATAAAGAAAAAAGTATCATGGTATATATTTTTAATTTATAATTATTCAACACACATACAAGTTTATTATAATATTTGATTAACATATTTGGCACCTTTTCTTTTTTTCATCATCTTGATAGTTTATTCTAATCAGTTTGACAGGAGTATAATCTTTCCTAAATCAAAAATGTCATGCAGAAATTGGAAAAATTTTAATATCTATTGTAATATTTGCGATTATATAATTTATTTCTAATTGTTTTCTCGGTAGGATTATCGGCAGTGGAATAACAACTAACCGTAAAAATCAAAACACGTTAGACAGATTTAAACTGTGTATCAACATTTATATTCCTACAACGAATCATATGTTTTTCTGTAACCTTCCCTTTTTCTTTTACCACCTTTTATATACTTCAAATATTTGTCGTTGAAACAGTTCTTCTTTGTATCTAGTAGTGCACGATCTATGATACAAAGCAGACATCATGGATAAATTGAGTGAAGGAATTAATAAGTTAAAGGATTATTTCACATTAGAAGGCAATAAAATAAAATGCGATTATTGTAGTAAATCCTATAACATAATTTTAAATACAGAAGAAGTAAGAAAACATGTATCTCAACATAAAGGGTATGAGAATGCTGTCTCATCAAAAAGCTCACAAGAAGATTTGGAGCAATTTTATATAATAGAAGAAAATATCATCAAATGCTTCGAATGTAAAGAAGAATTGTGTAATCCATGGAACACTCGTTCTATTGTATATTGGCACTTAGAAGATGGACATAGTTTTGGTAAAGAAGCGGAGAAAAATTTCCGCGAATGGCTACATAATGGCTACGAATTACACGAATCCGGGAAACAACGTTGCAATAAATGCAAGAATTTTGTTACAAATAAACTTAAATATTTAAAAAACCATTTGAAAGAAGTTCATAATAGAACATGTTTGACTTATATGCCAAATATAACGTAAGAGAAACGGCGATAAATATTATTATTTTGCATCTTTTGAATCATTTATAAATAACTTTTTTATAATGAGTAGAATTGTGTATAACGAATAAAATCATAAAATTCAAATAGAATGTGTTTGCTTTTTCACAAATATTATAAATATTTGAATTAACTAAGTTAATATTATATCAAAATATGCTATAAATATGTAAAATATGATATAACATAAAATTGCCATCTATAATATTTAGTACTTCTAGAATCAATAATTTGTGACAATTTTTATAAGTATGAATAAGTGTGAATAAGTATGTGAATTAAATAATCGGGAAAGAATATTTGTATTTAAATAGTTGTTAAATGTTGAATTTTGAGAATATTGAAAATTCTTCTTTTAAGGAGCAGAAGAAGTTTTAGAAGATAATAAAAACTTATTAATAATATATATTTGTTTTGATTTATTGTTAGTAATACATATATACAAACAAAACTTTATAATATTAATCTAGCAATTTTGACTCTCTGTGCAGGATAAAGATGAATAGTTTAGACAAGTTGCTTGGAAACTGGATATGGGATTTTTTTATAAAAAAACAGGAAAATGCAAATTGCGGCATTTGTGATACTCCTTTCAAATGCCTCGCTGCACACAGATACCGGAATATAAAAGCTCACATGATAAATAGACATAATGAGAATTATGATCAACGCGTACAAAAGTATACTGAAATACAAGAAAATCTAGTAAAATGTGACTTTTGTCCTGAGGTTTTTGATGTACCATTTTATATTAACCCAAAGATGAAAAATCATTTAGAGGAACAACATGGAATTGATTGTGACAATAAATTGAATCACGATAATATCAGCAACCATATATCAAATTATTTTAAAAAATTGGGCTTCCAGGAATTACAATGCAATAAATGCAACAAGGTTTTACGAGAAGTTTGTTATTTCCAGTTAAGAAAACATTTGTACATTTGTCAACAAATCAACACACCTACCGAAATCAGTTCAATGAAGTAAGAGAAACGCCGATAAAATGAATATTACTATTCTATTTCTTTTGAATCATTTACAAATAATTTTTATGTATGATAAACAGAATTGTGTATAATGAATAAAATTCAGAAATTTACCACAAATATTATAAATATTCGAGTCAACTTAACTTAGCTAATATTATATCAAAATACGATAATACAAGTTTGTCATGTGTTGTATTTAATACTCCTATAATCGGTAATTTGTGACAATTTGTATAAGTATAACTTGTGGATAAGTTGAAGATGAAAAATAAATAAACGTGTAAGAATTTTTGTATTTGGATAGTATTTGAATGCCGATTTTTTTTGAGAATATTGAAAATTCATGTTTTAGAAGAAGACGAAGTTTTAGGAGCTAATAAAAGTTTAGTAATAATAAAAAATTTTGATTTATTGTTAGTAATTGTACATTGTGCACATGATACAAACAAAGCTTTATAATATTGATTAATCCAGCAATTTTTACTCCTTATTCTCTGCAGAAAATCGAGTAGTCTTTTAAGTTCTGACGGAAATGTCAAAGATATTGATACATCAAGCGGGGATCCGCAGCCAGGCAGTAGTACATCTCTTGATATTGATGTCGATAATCGTAATAGCGGGATGAAGGATTTGAAGAGGTGCGTGGTATATGATAGCATTGCTGATGAAGACCAGACTTGATTTTATTTATTTTTAACTAAGACTTTAGTCTCTCAATGTGAAAAACATTTAAATTTCAACGGCCAAACGCGGATGTTAATGCATCAGTTTCAAAGAAGAATTAATTTTCGTTGAAACTGATTCGTTGTGCACAGAGCACTCCTTAATATGGTATCAAGAAATTATTTTAATTTCAATTCGAGATTTTTATTTATAATAAATCCCTTTGTCCTCCCTAAAAAGAAGTGTAGGCGAAAGAAATATCGAGGCGAAGTCGCTTAATCGGGAATCGAACCCAATTAATTTCTTGGTACCGTATCAATTAATTTCTTGGTACCGTATCATGGAAATTTAGTGCTTTGTGCATAACAAATCAGTTTCAACGAAAATTAATTCTTCCTTTAAACTGACGCACTAACATCCGCGTCCGACTCTTACTTGCCCGTTGTTATTTATTTTTATTTATTCTCTATTATTTTATACATTTTTATTTGTCCTTGACATTGGTTTATATAGTCGTCACAGGCAGATTACAATGGTGTTTAAACTATGTTAATATGCCACTTATTGTTAGAATCGAAGTTATAATCGAAAATCAAAGTTTATACGTATTTGAACGCCGATTTTTTTGAGAATATCGAAAATTCAAGTTTTAGAAGAAAACAAAGTTTTAGGAGATAATAAAAGTTTATTAATAATAAAAAATTTTGATTTATTTAGTAATTGTACACTGTGCACATGATACAAACAAAGCCTTATAATATTGATTAATCCAGCAATTTTTACTTTTTATTCTCTGCAGAAAATCGAGTGATCCTTCGAGTTCAGAGCCAAGCTGTAGTTATCACTTTCCTATTATTCCTGACGATCGTTATAGAGGGATGAAGAGAGTGAAATATGATGATAATAAATCTTCTGATGAGTAATTATTTGAATTGCTTTTTTGATATAACATTAAGTAATGTAACACGAAATTATAATTATATCGACTGTTTTAATTGTGTACTTATCAAGCGTCGACGAGACATACAATTTTCTTATAAAATTATTTATATCTATTATTTGTACTTCATAATTATACATTGTGTACATGATTCACAAGCAAGATTTTATAATATTTATTAATCCAGTATTTTTTATTTTTTATCTGTGTAGATCATCGAGTAGTTCGAGCAGTTCTTTAAAACCTCATCAAGATACTAAAAATATTGCTACATCGAACCAATGTACTGAGATTGAGGTTCTTACTGTCCCTACTAATGTTGGTAGTACAGAGGAATGGAATGTATCAACTTTACCCACTGAAACTTTTGGTGACGTTGGTGATTTGGATATTGAATTTGGTAGCGGTAGCTTATTAAATCCAACCATTGGAAATATAAACAGGGAAACAGATCAAAGCCCCCACTCCCTTAATGAGTAATTATTTAAATTGTTTTTTGATGTAACATAAAGCGAAATAATACAGAATTATAATTATATGGATTGTTTTGCGAACATATAACGTGTTAATTATCAACTTATCAAGAATCTAAAATTTTTTTATAAAAAGTATAAAGAAAGTTTTATGCCTTAAGAGGCATAAAACTTTCTTTCCATTTTTTATAAAAAAATTTATATCAATAATTTTTTACATTTGTTATATTACATTCTTAGAACATATATAGAATATTGAAATATAATATTGAATATTATATTATAAATATATAATATTATATATATTAAAAATTATATTAAAAATATATAATATTGAATATTATAATACATATATTAGAATATATATTCTAAGATTACATTATATATTATATGACATGAATTTATTATTGATGAACACGAAATTATAATTATATCGACTGTTATAATTGTGTACTTATCAAGCGTCGACGAGACATACAATTTTCTTATAAAATTATTTATATCTATTATTTGTACTTCATAATTATACATTATGCACATTATTCACAAGCAAGATTTTATAATATTGATTAAAGTATTGTTTATTTTTTATTTTGTGCAGATTACCGAGTACTTCAAGCAATATTTTAGATGATGAAGATACTGAAGGTATTGCTGCATCGAACATCGATCAGCAGTCAACCCGTGATGAAATTTTTAACATTAGGTAATGTAATAATTATACATTGTGCACATGATTTACAAGCAAGAATATATAATATTGATTAATCTAGTATTTTTTATTTTTTATTTTGTGCAAATTTCCGAGTAGTCCAAGCAATCCTCTAAATCTAAATCTTGCTGCTCTTATAAATGAGCTAGATTTTACATACCATATCAATAATGAAGATATATTTCCTGAAATTGATGATCAGGATCCTGATAATCTTAATATACCATAGGTATAGATACGAAGAAGAAATAGGAAGATAAGAAGAGAATAGATCAGTGCCCCACTCCCCTGATGAGTAATTATATACATTGCTTATTTCATGTAACATTAAGCGAAATAACACAGAATTATAATTATATGGATTGTTTTGCGAACATATAACGTGTTAATTATCAACTTATCAAGAATGTAAAATTTTTTACATTTGTTATATTACATTCTTAGAACATATATAGAATATAATATTGAAATATAATATTGAATATTATATTATAAATATATAATATTATATTATATATATTAAAAATTATATTATAAATATATAATATTATATTATATATATATATATATAAATGAATATTATATTACATATATTAGAATATATGTTCTAAGATTACATTATATATTATATGACATGAATTGATTATTGATTCTGCAAAAATAATTTTTTAAACGTATTGTATTAACAAAGATATATAATACGTGCATTAATTGTAATAAAAATGACGTGCATTGATTGTAATAAAAATGATGTAAGATTGATGTAAATTGATGCAATATCATAAATAAGATAGCATTATTAAATAAATATGATAGATTATTATTTTAGTTTGTAATTATTTCAATACTTTCTAAAATTTATTTCAATCTTTGATTAATTAATTTTGCTTATTATTCTTTTCTTCTCATTTTGATGGTTTCCGATTTGACAGAACTAATCTTTGCTAATTCAAAAATACTCTGCGAGAATTAGCAGGTTTTAATATTTGCGCCTGTATTGTATCTAATATTTGCGATTGTGTAGCTCTTTGTGTTATCTTTCTTTAATCGCTAAGATTATTAGTACAGGATCCGCAACTAATTATAAAAATTAAGATATGTTAAAGATAGATTTAAACAGATAGATTAAATCAATATTTACATTTATACACAAAATTATACATCTTTACTCTAGCTTTCCCTGTTTCTTTTATCAGCTTTTATATTCTATGCTGGGATAATTTTTTTTGTATTTAGCGATAATCGATCTATGATACAAGGCGGGTATTATGTCAGCGTAGTAAAGATTTATTGGTTAAATGTGGAAATATTTTATGAAAGATAATAGAAGAAGTGCAGTATTTTTGTGGTGCATTTTATCTCTTTAAAAACAGACAAATTTAAAAATATATATATATAAGCTAAACATAGTTATGTTTATCAGAGTAATGACTCAAAATGTTTGGAATGGCCATGTTTGATACAAAAAAATGATATAAGATATGTTTAATATGATAAACCTTTTATTATAATAATGGGTGTTACCGTCAGTATGATAACATACTTATATATAACCAATGTACATAAAGTTAATGAAATTATAGTAAAAGATTTTTGTACATAAGTGCATAAACATTTTAATGAGACACGATTCAAAATTTGTGGAAACAGTTTCTAAAGAAGCAATTATTTCAATTTAATGAAATATAAATAATGTAATTTGTTTGATGTTTATCACATCAATGTATTTTTGGCAAACAAACTTATGAAATTAGAGAGATGGCGATAAAATTTTTATGAATATATTATTTTATGAGTATACCAATTTATCTTCTTTGAATCGCTGAAATGTATTTTCATGTACAAATAATTGCATAAAAGGAGGATACTCAAACTCAATGGGAAATTGTCTAATGCGTTGGGTGTCAACCGAAACAAGTGTCAATCGATAGGCCTTAGTGATCACAGTTTTTAGATCAAAGGTATCAAAGAGCACAAAGTTGTCAGATGTGGCAGTCACGAGTTACAAATCACAAATAGTTCAAAGATCGGTCATCCCTAATTTCCGTGCAATACATACAAATATATTAAACCTATATTTTGTTGAAAAGTACTCAACAAGACAAATTCAATGATACTATACTTATTATGACACTCTTTTAGTACCTCGGGTATAACAGGTTCCAATCCGAGATTCATATATCCGCAAAGTCTCTGAGCGATCTTTGCGTGGTATATGATAGCACTGCTGATAAAGACCTGACTTGATTTTATTTATTTTTAACTAAGACTTTAGACTCTCAATGTGAAAAACATTTAAATTTCAACGGCCAAACGCGGATGTTAATGCATCAGTTTCAAAGAATTAATTTTCGTTGAAACTGATCGTTGTGCACAGAGCACTCCTTAGTACGGTACCAAGAAATTATTTTAATTTCAATTCGAGATTTTTATTTATAATAAATTCCTCTGTCCTCCCTAAAGAAGTGTAGGCGAAAGAAATATCGAGGCGAAGTCGCTGAATCGGGAATTGAACCCGATTAATTTCTTGGTACCGTATCATGGAAATTTAGTGCCCTGTGCATAACAAATCAGTTTCAACGAAAATTAATTCTTCTTTTAAACTGACGCACCAACATCCGCGTCTGACTCTTACTTGCCCGTTGTTATTTATTTTTATTTATTCTTTATTATTTTATACACTTTTATTTGTCATTGACTTTGGTTTATATAGTCGTCGGAGACAGATTACAATGGTGTTTAAACAATGTCAATATGCCACTTATTGTTAGAATCAAAGTTATAATCGAAAATAAAAGTTTAGACGTGAATAAAATCCGAACAATTAGAGATACTAGGCCATGAAGTATATCGCCTTAGGTCGAAGGGAGTAAAAGAACACCCCTTCTGATGGGCTAATTGATAAGATATTTTCTCTACAGAAAGATGACCCTCTAAATCATGACTTCCACTTGCTAGGTCAAAAATATTTACATATTCGTACTCTACACATGAAGCCCGATCTATTGATACTAATTTTGTCTTGCAACGCAATTTGGGTATTTTCGTTTAATAGTTTGACATTTGTTTCTCATAAATATTACAAATATTTATGTCAGATATGCAGTATATTTATATTTGATAAAGTTATAAATATTCTAAATCTGTCTCGTTTAGCAAATATTATATCCAGATATGACAATTTAAATTTGTCATTAATTTTTAGTTAAAAAATATAATTAGTAATTTCTGAAAATGCTTAAATTTTAGTAATTGGGCAAAAAGATTTGGAAGTAAATCAATTTTTATATTATTTATATCAGCATGATTTGAAAAAAATTATACAATAGCTTGCTGCCGATATTTTTCATCCTGAAAATCCATTCCGTGTTTTATCTCGCGACTCGCTTCTGGTCTTTTTGGTCCTCTCAGAAAGATATTCGATGTTAAATATGTTTCGACAAATTTGTGGATGTACATTGAGCTGCGAGACAGTGACGCGTTACGCGAAATATCCGATTATTCGACGTCGAATTACAACGGCCAAGAATATTTCCAAGATAAATTCGAGCTCGGATGTTACGAGCCGGGATCAAGGAATACGATCACCCGCGCGAAATAATCGTAGATCTCTCGCGCTCGATTTATCGTGAAATTCACAATTTATTTAACCCCCGGTTGGCAACGAAGCGATTCCGGGAGCGCCGGGGAAATCAGAGAGAGATTGTGTAGCAAGGGTTAAGAAAATCGATCGTTCGGCAAACACGCGGACGTAGCTGCCGTAGCTGCTGGGTTATCGTGCGGAAGGAATGACGGTAATTGCCGGTTTTGTCTTCCGACGAGGCGACGATAGACGCCCTTTAGACGTTATGAAGCGGCCGCCGTCGCGCCGCCTTTCACATCGGGATTCGACTTCGTCGTCGTCGTCGTCGTCGTCGTCGTCTTCGTCTTCGTCTTCGTCTTCGACGGCACTCGACGGTTCCGTAATATTAAGGCACAGCCTGGGAACGATGACAAGGACGTGCCATCTCGTGTTCACTGGCGCATGGCGCACAATTTTAACTCGGAGAACGTCAAGTAATTCTCCATTAAGTGCGAATTACGAATAATTCATGCCGCGGGACGAGCCGAGATAGATACAAGTTAAAGGTTAAATGAAAATTGCATCCCATCGAACAATTTGAACCGACACTAAATGCATCCTGATGTAAATAATTTCCAAGCGTGATCTCGTATAATCGACGATGTAATACATCATCGATTCTTACAGATTTTACGCGATTAACGATTGATATTTCTTTCTTACATCGCAATTCCAATATAAATAAAAGAAAAAAATTAATAAATTGAATGGTTTTTAGTTAACGCTAACGCTTAAGGACTGATATTATCAGACTAATACAGATTAGCATGGACCACAGATGCTGGTGAAAATGGCGGTATGATACGAACTCGGGCGGAATGACGTTTGGACTTCGTTGATTAAACGTACAAAGGGACGGGGTCTTCTTGTCCTTCGGGTCATTTACAGGACGCGGCGGACGAGGTATCCTGCACCTGACGTCGTGAGGGTGGCGGGTGGGCCTAGAGGTGAGTACAGAAGCGTCAGGAAAGAGCCGAACAAGGAGAGAAAGGTCGGGCTAATTGGATGTCGGAGGCGCAATCTTGTGGTCTCCATTTGTCATTCGCTAGCGCGAGAACGTGATCCCTCTCGCTTCCCCCTATTTTCCGGCTCTATCTCCATTTTTCCTCGCGTTTCCATAAAGCCCCTTCGTTTCAACACGCTTATACACTCACGTGGAATCTATCTTTGAATTCGGCGGTCGCACCGGTCCGCACGGACGTTAGCCGGATATTACGAGAATTCTGGAGCCCCTTCGAACCCTCCCTGGAATTCGATCCACGTATCCCGGAGGTCGCGCCAAAAATCCCACGACTGCCGCCGTGATCCCCTTCTTGTCGGCGCGCGTTTCCCGTGTACGAGCTACCCTGATTGGGATTCGAGAGATCTCATCGATTAGCAATCGAGAGTCCGATAAGAAGTTGAACGTAGAGAGATAATTAAACTGTCATGTAAAGAAAATGTCGAATAATTTTATCTCTTGTTAAATATTATACTTTTGATAGAATTGTTATCGATAAATGTTAGCTATAATTTCATTGATTAGGAATATAATCGCAATCGTGCGATGTAAATTACTCTAAACTCGAACATAAATAGATGTACTTTATTGAAGAGTGCATATATGAGCGGCATTCCTTTTCGTACTTCACGGTAACGACGGCTTGCTCGAATGATCGCCGGATATTGCAAGAATCTAGACATTGCCTTTGCCATTCCCCGGCATTTAATGCACACATAACTCATCTCGCAGCAAGGTTCTATGACTCTCACCGTTGTATGCCCCGTGAACTAATTATCGTTGAAATTTACATGAACGAGGAACGAAGCATTAAGGTCGACACAAAGACCTCGTTGTTGCGCCAACCTTCTCGATTATAAAGATAAACGAACGATAATATGCTACATATAATAAGAATGTCCCGCGAGATTTGACATTTGTGTAAGATATGAGAAGAAATCGATAGACGTACGTAAACGCATTAATTCATTAATTGGATTACACATCGTGTGTAAAGACGACGTAATACAGCCTGCCACCGTAGTCATAATGTTTCTTTGAAGAAGACGGAAAAAGCGACTAATGATAATAATAGTTCGATAAGAACTTGGCTGGAAATATTTTGTTCCTACAAAGTCCCTTTAACTAACTTTCCCCTCGGTATTAATTGCGGCCAGTGTCGTAGAGAATACGAAACGCTCGCGATCGCTTTGAGCAACAATCAACGTTAGTATAGTTTCCTTTTCTCTCTCACAAAGTTAACCTTAGTATCCATTAAAATTACTTTACAGCATGAAAAACGAGATGGAGACATTTACTCACACTATAGCTGAACTTGTAGTTGATTCGTGCATCAATCGAAGGCATTAGCCGCTGAAACTTACCTGAAACAAAAATGCATTTTGTTAAATATTTTATGTCACGTATAGAATGCAAAACAGCATTCGATATCGAAATCGATAAACGCGTAATCATTGTAAGCTACGAATTTTTTCCAAAAGCTGTAATCTTCTTAGTAAATTCCCAACAATATTTTAATATATTTGCTGAATGATACTTTTATTTTAATAACTATATTAAAAATAATAAATTTGTATATAATAATATATAAACATAATATTTATAATTTTTTAACAGTTTAATTCATATCAACTAGAGAGAGTATAATAAAAGAAGTACCTGTAATAGTTTAATAGAAAAAGTTTTAATTTTTATATATTAAATAATCAAAGATGTGTAATTTCCATGGCTCGATTATTATTATTTTATTTGGAAATGATGAAGGCAATTCGGACACGTACAAAGAAATGGCGTATTTAGGGGGTAGATAGGGAAAATGTCGGAAGTAGGATTCTTGGTGAGCAATAGCAAGTGCTGATAGCACGGACAGCGTAATCAGTCTTCCATTATGCTCACGTGAACGAGCCTTTATTATCTAAGACTTTGCTATGAAAGGCGCAAATAGGGTCATTCTTCGATTGCTACTACTTCCAATATTTCCATGACGATCCCGAAAGAAAAGTGATCTCGAAGACCATCCTTACAAATCAACCGCTTTGTTCGAAGGACGACTTATCAGCGACAATGGACACGGTAGCGAAAAACTATTTTTTTCCCTTCGATCTCTCTCGAAGGCCCGAAACGAAAAGCTGTAACAAATTACATCATTTGTCCCTACGTGATTTGTCAAAGAGAAAAAGCGAAAAATTATCCAATCTTCTCTTCTGGTCTTCTTTGTGTGAAATTTTATTTCTGTTTCTATCATAATTATCACAAAATATATAATTATCATATTATAAGAGATAATATATTTGAAGGAAAAAAATGTGATTAAGAGAATTAATTTCTAAATAAAATTCTCTAATTCTTAATGTTACATAATCAACGTTATGAAAGAAAACTTTGTATGTATATTTATCATCGAAATTTGCGAGAGATTTTCATACAGTTTATAATGATGGAAGATGTTTGGAATTTAGTGAGAGAGTTATATAATGCATTTACAAGTCGTGAAGCTTTGCATTAGTTTCGGAATTATAAGTGTTTTAATACAAATAACTGATTAAAGTTTGCTATCACGTAGATTTTACATGCTCTTAAGTTCGTAATTATGTATCTCCTGTAATCATGCGCAAACATTTATATACAAGTATTATAAATATTTGAATCGGATTTATGTAGCACACATAGCATTTGTGTTTCATAAGAATATCTATTATAAATATTTGAATTAACTTTTGATTTAGCTAATATATACTATATCAAGATATAACAATTCAAATTTGTCATCTATTTATTATAACTGTTTTTCGACTGCGGATACTGCGCATATTTCTAGCGTGAATTTAAAACTGTGATTGTCGAATAATGAAAAGTAAGCGAGCTGCGACGTTAAGCAGATTTAGACTGTGTATATCAATATTAATATTTATAAAAAAAAATTATATGTTCTTTTCATTTTTCTTTTACCAACTTTTACATTCTTCGTCTATTTATCGTTGAAATAATTTTTCTTTTTTATCTAATAGTGCACAATCTGTGATACAAAGCGAATATCATAGCAATACCGAGAAAACTTTCTAGCTGGATGTGGGAATATTTTACACTAGAAGGCAATGAGCATGCAACATGCAGAATTTGTGCTTTATACTTTCTTTTAATATTTTTTAAATATTTTTTGTACTATGTATGTTTATCATCATTTACATTTGTTGTATGACATCATATATTGTATCACACATGGATTTATCATAGATGCTACAGGAATAATCTTCTAAACGTATTGTATTAATGAAAATATTTAAACAGATATTAGATTTTTGTGTTTATTTTTAATTTGTTGACGTGCATTGATTGTAATAAAGATAATATAAAATTGATTCAATCTCATAAATAAAATAAGATTATTAAATAAATATGATAACATATCTTTTTAATTCATAATTATTCCAACATACACAAAAGTTTATTATAATGTTGATTTATTTATTCTGCACTTTAAAAAAGAAAAATTCAGAAATGTTAGGCCGACTGTGTACCAATATTTACATTCATACAAAGAATCATACGCCTTTCCACGACCTTTCCCTCTTTCTTCTACCAACTTCTATATTTTTCGTATACTTTTCCTTGAAATAATTCTTCTTTTGTATTTAGTGGTACACGATCTGTGATACATAGCGAATATCATGTCATCGCGGAAAGTATATCGTAGCTGGATGTGGGAATATTTCACACCAGAAGGCGATGAGCATGCAGTATGCAATAAATGTCATGTAAAATATGCTCTTCAGAAGGACAAAAAATATCCAAGGGAACATCTAACGTTTAAACATAAGGATGTTTATCGCAGTATTATTTCATCAGGAAAGGATGATTGGCAGTCGCAATTTGATACAATTGAAAACAATAGTATGAAATGCAAAATTTGTGAAGAAACTTTTATTTTACCAATGACAATTACAACCACAATATCAGACCACTTAGTCAATAAACACAATATTGATAAACTTGAAGCAGAAAAATGGTACCGCTGGATAACTAACCATTTTAAGATATTAGATTGGCAGACACGAAAATGCAAGTTGTGTGATAATGTTTTTGTAAAATCTAATTCTTTTCTCTTAATACGACATTTGATCGAGGCTCATGCGATTGATGTACCGTCAGACATCAGACCACCGGAATAAAAGAAAAAGCGTAAATATTACTCTGTTTATCTCTTTTGAATTACTTATATATGCCTTTACGTACAATGAATAAAATTATGTATAATGTATTAAATCATAAAATTCAGATATTTAATATGCGTTTATTACAAATATTATAAATTCAAGTCAGATATGTAGCATTGGTATTTTATAAGTATTATAAATATTAAATATCAACTTTACTTAGCAAATACTATATTAAAATATGACAATTCAAATTTGCCATCTACTTATTAGTATTATAGTCGATAATGTGTGACAATTTGTGACAATTCGTATTTCTATAAATTATATATAAATATGATAATTAAATAATGCAACAAGCATCTTTGTATTTAGATAGTATTTAGATGTCGAATTTTTGAGAATATCGAATATTCAAGTTTTCGGAAAGATTTGAATAATAAAAGTGATTTATTAGTAATAACAGTTTGGACTTACAATTAGTAATTATATTATATGCACATGATTCAAGCAGGACTTTATAGTATTGATTAATTCACATCAATTATTATTTTTATTCATTGCAGATCATTCAGTAGTTCAAGCAGTCTAAGTTTTAAAAGGGATGCTAAAAACATTGCTACATCAAGCAGTTACAGCAAAAAGCTGCCGTAAAAAGGATTTTGATTTTGTGTGATAAAATAATTTCAAATAATAGAGAGACTCAACGCGCGTTCTCCTGATGAGTAATCATTTACTTTTGTCTTTTTTCTATGTAACATTGAGCAGTTTTACACAAAATTTATTATTATAATTGTTTTTAAATTAATTTTTATTAATATAATTAATAATTATCATTATTGATTATTATTTATTGATTGTAATAAAGATAATATAAAATAGATTCAATCTCATAAATAAAATAAGATTATTAAATAAATATGATAACATATCTTTTTAATTCATAATTATTCCAACATACACAAAAGTTTATTATAATGTATGATTCATTTATCCTGCATTTTTTTTTTCTTATCGATCTGATGGGTTTATGCTAACTAGTTTGAGAAAACTAATCTTTGTTAATTCAAAAATATTCTGTGGAGTTTATATTTGTGTCTATTGTAATATTTGCGATTGTATAACTCTTTCTATAATCGTTTTCTAATCGGCAATGGATAAGTAATCTAACCGTAAAAATTCAGAAATGTTAGGCGGTTTTAGACTGTGTACCAATATTTACATTCATACAAACAATCATACATCTTTCCACGACCTTTCCCTCTTTCTTCTACCAACTTCTATATTTTTCGTATACTTTTCCTTGAAATAATTCTTCTTTTGTATTTAGTGGTACACGATCTGTGATACATAGCGAATATCATGTCATCGCGGAAAGTATATCGTAGCTGGATGTGGGAATATTTCACACCAGAAGGCGATGAGCATGCAGTATGCAATAAATGTCATGTAAAATATGCTCTTCAGAAGGACAAAAAATATCCAAGGGAACATCTAACGACTAAACATAAGGATGTTTATCGCAGTATTATTTCATCAGGAAAGGATTGGCAGTCGCAATTTGATACAATTGAAAACAATAGTATGAAATGCAAAATTTGTAAAGAAACTTTTATTTTACCAATGACAATTACAACCGCAATGCCAGACCACTTAGTCTATAAACACAATATTGATAAACTTGAAGCAGAAAAATGGTTCCGCTGGATAACTATATATTTTGAGATATTAGATTGGCAGACACGAAAATGCAAGTTGTGTGATAATGTTTTTGTAAAATCTAATTCTTTTCTCTTAATACGACATTTGATCGAGCCTCATGCGATTAATGTACCGTCAGACATCAGACCACCGGAATAAAAGAAAAAGCGTAAATATTATTCTGTTTATCTCTTTTGAATTACTTATATATGCCTTTACGTACAATGAATAAAATTATGTATAATGTATTAAATCATAAAATTCAGATATTTAATATGCGTTTATTACAAATATTATAAATTCAAGTCAGATATGTAGCATTGGTATTTTATAAGTATTATAAATATTAAATATCAACTTTACTTAGCAAATACTGTATTAAAATATGGCAATTCAAATTTGCCATCTACTTATTAGTATTATAGTCGATAATGTGTGACAATTTGTGACAATTCGTATTTCTATAAATTATAAATAAATATGATAATTAAATAATGCAACAAGCATCTTTGTATTTAGATAGTATTTAGATGTCGAATTTTTGAGAATATCGAATATTCAAGTTTTCGGAAAGATTTGAATAATAAAAGTGATTTATTAGTAATAACAGTTTGGACTTACAATTAGTAATTATATTATATGCACATGATTCAAGCAGGACTTTATAGTATTGATTAATTCACATCAATTATTATTTTTATTCATTGCAGATCATTCAGTAGTTCAAGCAGTCTAAGTTTTAAAAGGGATGCTAAAAACATTGCTACATCAAGCAGTTACAGCAAAAAGCTGCAGTAAAAAGGATTTTGATTTTGTGTGATAAAATAATTTCAAATAATAGAGAGACTCAACGCGCGTTCTCCTGATGAGTAATCATTTACTTTTGTCTTTTTTCTATGTAACATTGAGCAGTTTTACACAAAATTTATTATTATAATTGTTTTTAAATTAATTTTTATTAATATAATTAATAATTATCATTATTGATTATTATTTATTGATTGTAATAAAGATAATATAAAATAGATTCAATCTCATAAATAAAATAAGATTATTAAATAAATATGATAACATATCTTTTTAATTCATAATTATTCCAACATACACAAAAGTTTATTATAATGTGTGATTCATTTATCCTGCATTGTTTTCTTTCTTATCGATCTGATGGGTTTATGCTAACTAGTTTGAGAAAACTAATCTTTGTTAATTCAAAGATATTCTGTGGAGTTTATATTTGTGTCTATTGTAATATTTGCGATTGTATAACTCTTTCTATAATCGTTTTCTAATCGGCAATAAATAAGTAATCTAACCGTAAAAATTCAGAAATGTTAGGCGGTTTTAAACTGTGTACCAATATTTACATTCATACAAACAATCATACATCTTTCCACGACCTTTCCCTCTTTCTTCTACCAACTTCTATATTTTTCGTATACTTTTCCTTGAAATAATTCGTCTTTTGTATTTAGTGGTACACGATCTGTGATACATAGCGAATATCATGTCATCGCGGAAAGTATATCGTAGCTGGACGTGGGACTATTTCACACCAGAAGGCGATGAGCATGCAGTATGCAATAAATGTCATGTAAAATATGCTCTTCTGAAGGACAAAAAATATCCAAGGAAACATCTAACGACTAAACATAAGGATGTTTATCGCAGTATTATTTCATCAGGAAAGGGTTGGCAGTCGCAATTTGATACAATCGAAAACAATAGTATGAAATGCAAAATTTGTGAAGAAACTTTCATTTTACTAATGACAGTTTCAACCTCAATGCCAGACCACTTAGTCTATACACACAATATTGATAAACTTGAAGCAGAAAAATGGTTCCGCTGGATAACTATATATTTTGAGATATTAGATTGGCAGACACGAAAATGCAAGTGGTGTGATAAAGATTTTGTAAAATCTAATTCTTTTCTCTTAATACGACATTTGATCGAGGCTCATGCGATTAATGTACCGTCAGACATCAGACCACCGGAATAAAAGAAAAAGCGTAAATATTACTCTGTTTATCTCTTTTGAATTACTTATATATGCCTTTACGTACACTGAATAAAATTGTGTATAATGTATTAAATCATAAAATTTAAATATTTAACACGTGTTTATTACAAATATTATAAATATTCAAGTCAGATATGTAGCATTTGTATTTTATAAATATTATAAATATTAAATATAAACTTTACTTAGCAAATACTATATTAAAATATGGCAATTCAAATTTGCCCTCTAGTTATCTTATAGATGTAATTTATGACAATTTGTATAAATATAAATTATAAATAAATATGAGAATTAAATAATGCAACAAGAATCTGTGTATTTGAATAGTATCCGGATGTCAAAATTTTGAGAATATCGAATATTCAAGTTCTCGGAAAGATTTAAATAATAAAAGTGATTTATTAGTAATAACAGTTTGGACTTATACAATTAGTAATTATATTATATGCACATGATTCAAGCAGGATTTTATAGTATTTATTAATTCACATCAATTATTACTTTTATTCATTGCAGATCATTTAGTAGTTCAAGCAGTCGACGTTTTAAAAGGGATACTGAAAACATTGCTACATCAAGCAGCTACAGCAAAAAGCTGCAGTAAAAAGGATTTTGATCTTGTGCGATAAAATAATTTCAAATAATAGAGAGACTCAACGCGCGTTCTCCTGATGAGTAATCATTTACTTTTGTCTTTTTTCTATGTAACATTGAGCAGTTTTACACAAAATTTATTATTATAATTATTTTTAAATTAATTTTTATTAATATAATTAATAATTATCATTAATGATTATTATTTATTGATTGTAATAATGGTAATAAAAATTGATGAAATCTTATAAATAAAATAATATTATTAAATAAATATAATAATATTTCTCTTATACATATATGTATAAGAGGAGCCTCTCTCTTTTATACAATTATGTTTAATATTATGTATAAGAGGAGCCTTATACAATTATGTTTTTAATATTTCTATTTATTTTTATATTTCAACACACATACAAATTTATTATAATGTTCAATCAATTTATTCCTCATCTCTCTTCTTTCTTATCAATTTCATGACTTACACACTAATTAATTTAACAGAACTAATTTCTGCTAATTCAAAAATGCAATTTCTAATATTCACGCTTATTGTAATATGTTCAATGTAACTTTTTCTGTATAATAGTTGTAGAATCGGTAGGATTATCGGCAATGAATCAGCAACTAACTATAAGAATTAAGAATCCCCGTTGAATCTCTCTCGAATCCGTCCTGAAATTTCCGAGACGGTGAGATAAGACGAGATGATTTATACAAAGGAAATAATCGTTCGCGTCTTCGTGACTGTGCAAAGTGTGGCCGCGCGCATGCTAGTCCGGTTGTCTACTTTAACAGAAGTCGTGCGAGAGATTAAGCTATCTTTGATAAGGAAGACCAGGTGGTGGAACCAAAAGGACTAGTGGCGGCCACAGAAAACGAAGTAGTGAAAGAAATAGAGGAAAGAAGGGGAGAAGGAGTGAGAACCTTGCCTACGGGTCTGAAATCCGGAATAAGAAGTTCCGGACTGTTCGAGGCTGCGGGCTGTAAGTAGGCGATAGCGAGAGGGAGGACGAAAGAAACGGAAGGAGAAGAAGAGGGAGAAAAAAAGGGTCGAGAGAGAATGAGAGAGGAGACTAAGAGATAAATCGAGAACCCGGGGCGACCAGATAAAAGTCACTAACAAGTAACAAAGGTTTCGTCGGTGGGTTGAGAAGCGAGGAAAAAGAGAGAGGAAGAGACGGAAAAAAGGTGTGCTACATATTGGTTCCATCGCTTTCCTTCGTCCACTGGCCCTCGGAGACTTTTGTTCTCTTCCCTCGGACTCGGGGAAAGTCCCTCAAAGTCTCTCACAGGAACCGGCATCCGCCAATTTTGAAGTGCGGGTCTTCGGACCGCAATTGTTTCTCGTCAGTAACATCCTATCATTCTCCACGTGTTACTCGAAAACTTTCAATCAAATTTGATTGATCATCGGTTACTCGCAATCTCTTTGGCATTGATAGAGAAGTATTGGTTCGCATTTTCATTTATCTACATAAGTTGAAATGTAAATGTAAAAAAACAAAACTCTGGTCATAATAGATCGTATCGATAATCTTTTAAGTGATAAAACATAACTGTGATTTGTGCCATTCAATTTTTCCATCTCTTTATCGAGAAAGAAAAATATTTGATATAAATAAATGTAATCATTGCGGTATCTTGCGAAAAGATATAATCCCCAGAACCACTACTTTTAAAATATTTGGGAATATCGCTTTATTCATAAACTGCTACAGTCATGAGTTTACAGCTAATGGTCAAACGGAAATAAAAGAAGAAAATTTGCGGTGAGAGAGAAAGAGAGAGAGAGAGAGAAATGCGGAAGAATGAGAGAAAATCGTTTGTTATGCGTGACTGGCGGTCAACTGAACTAAAATTGTGATGGAAACAAGGGCCACCCAGCTGGCGGCACGAAAAAGGTGGAGAAAGTAAGTATAAACTTCGAAAGAAATTTCTCGCGCGGTCTTGCGAGGAATAAAAAGAACGGAGTTTTACTTATCGCGCCTGCGACGAAATCGCGAAACTTGTACCTGCGAACTCAGTGACAAAATGCCGCGTGGTTCTCTCTCCCGTATAATATCTTCCGCTTCCTTTTCTTGTTAGAGATATGTGTAGCCTCAAATATATAATTTACTTTAGTTTGAAACATTTCGCACGCGGAAGGCCGCACGTGCTATGACGGAGTTTACGAATCTGCAACATCCTTCCTCTCTCTCACTCTCTCTCTGTCTCTTTCTCTCTTCGCTTGTCACTCGAATTTCACATATATAAAAAACACTCCGTTATAACAAAAGTTTCAATTGGCTTTCTATAAATATTTTCAAATTTGAATAATATGTTATTGTGTTGATAATAAATACTGATAGACTGCAAATAAAAAATTTCAAACTTGTAGATTTACCATATCTTTTATCGTTTTTTACAAAAGGACCATTTTTTAAAATAGTGTGAGAGAGAGAGAGAGAGAGGGAGAGAGAGAGAGAGAGAGAAATGTCAGAATAATATGGAATATTTAACCATAATAATATATGCAATATATATTCTCCCAAAATAAAAGATCTTTACATAAAAATAATGTAAAAAGGTGCTTTTTATCATCTAAAGTCGTGAAGATATATACAAGAAGAAGGGAAATTTTCTTCTGTCACGGTCAACATCGTAACTCTTCCTCTTTTGGTACCAAGGTTAAAAACGAGCTCTGAAAATGCGAGGTCGATGGAGCGACTGTGCTATATAAGGGTGATATCAACTTATCTATAACCTGAAGGTAAGGCGGCTGCCGACCTCCCATCGTCTTCGCAGCCGAGCTCACCTTCTTCTCATCTCGCCCGCGCCGATACCCGACCTTGATTGAAAAGCAGATGACGCGGAATAAGGAGTTTTCCGGAGGTCCAAGGAAAATGTCTTCTACCCCCGAGGCTCTCCAATTTCTCAGAAACGTGGAATTTATTTCATTCCCCAAGGTCTGATGTAGGACGAGGTGAAAAGGAAAAGGGAGATGGAACGGAAGAAACCAGAAAGGGAAAGAGAGAGAGAGAGAGAGGGAGAGCCTAGATGATAACCCTCAGCGAAATGCCTCGTCCCCCTTCCACCCCCCCGATCAGCGTATATCCATATATATATTTTTGGATGTGACATAAAATAGGTCTGACGCGGATTCCGCCTCATTTTTTATAAATACGTAGTCGAGACTGCGGCAAAATTGCGCAAAATTTGCGTTTTTTAAATATTTTACATACGACGC
Source organism: Lasius platythorax (assembly GCA_963971435.1). Classification (NCBI taxonomy): domain Eukaryota; kingdom Metazoa; phylum Arthropoda; class Insecta; order Hymenoptera; family Formicidae; genus Lasius; species Lasius platythorax. Next base: position 7,599,982 of record OZ020536.1, read on the forward strand.
TCTATCAAGTATAGAAAAATCTCTTAATAAAAAAATTAATAAAAATGTCTTTCATGCGTTAATGTATATATATATATATATATAATTAATAATACGTTAATATATATTTAATAATATTAGCGAATTATGTACTTTCTGTGATACGCACCATTCAAGTGCAGCTCTATTCAGAACGCTGTAAATAATACTTAAGATGTGTAAAGGGAGCAATCAATTCCGATAAATTTAACGATTCTCGCAGAAAGTACATGGCTTGCACGCTCGCGGAAGAATGAGAAGGCAAAAGTAGAACGTAACGTAAGATCTCTAGGGATTAAATCGATGCTTTACGGTTGCACTGGAGGCGCCGGAGAACGATGGAGCTGGTTAGTTGCAAATCAAGATTAACGCGTGGTTCGTGTTATGCGTATGTGAGGAAATTCTACGGTCCATGTTTCTCGGGGAAAAAAAAGACTGACCTAGTCACGTAGACTCTTTACGCGAGGAGCCACTCCACTGCTGCTCTTTCGAATTACCACGGGGAGCGGAATCTCTCAACTTGTGCGCAGAAAAAAGAACGAGCATGGAATAATAGTGCTTTTCCTTCGACCGAAACGTGCTCGAAGATCAAACATCAAAGATCGCGTGAATATAATACGAATCGTATCTTTCAGACTTTAATAGATTGCGTGTGTTGAACACCATAGATTATTTTATATTTTCGCTACTCGAACATCTCTAAGAAAACAGCGATTTTTTTTACAACTGATCGCATTAACATCATTATTTCGGTAAATCGGTACGCTACGTATATTTCGATTTCTCTAAAATTAAAATAAAAAAACAGATATTTTTACATCTATGTAAGAATAAGCGCTGTTACAGGGTAATATCTGTCCAAAGTAGCGTTAAATTAGAAATATACGCTCAATTATGCATGCTAAAAGCCGCAACATGCTTCATTCCGACGCTAAAATGAGAGAGAGAGAATGGAGTAGCTGCGCGTTTTCGGATCCCGGTAGGAACGCGCGGCACGAAATAAGTCGCCGATGGTTGAAGACAATCCAGGTGTACGTCGACGGAATTATAGTGGCGGTTCGCGTTCACCTAAAGAACCGGCCTTCCGCGGGAATAAACTGGGTGTTGTAAAACCTCGGGGAGCGTCGTGAGCAGGTTAAGAATCCGCGACGAAAGGCGAGAGCGCACGGGGGTTACGACTGGCTCAACGTTGACGTAGACGATGAACGATGCGGTGGTGGAGGACGTAATGCGGTTTGCGCGTTGGAAGTCAAGACACGCTGGTGAACAATCCAGTGTTGATAACCGCACATCGGTGACGGCATGTTAATGTTTCGCCGCGCAATCTCGCGTTCGGTCGCTCACGCCTTTCGCTTTCGGATCACTAGCGGCCAGTCTTTTATCGGTCGACATCTCTGGAATATCAACCCACCTATCGATTTTTATCAATCCGAAAGACCTTCAAGAATAATTAGGATTAAATAGGAATTAGGATTATATAGGAATAATTAAGATTGAAAAATATTCCTGTGATTCTCCTGGCTTAATTTACAGCTTTTCTAATCCAATGTTTCATTATAAAATTCTTGTCAATCTTAATCTGCAGCTTCTGATAGATCGCACGTTTATGCGACTGATCGTGGACTAAAATGGAATGCATACATTGTGTAGGACCCATCATTCTTTAAATATTCTTAATAAGCGTTTTCAAAAATATAATACATATACGGAAACTTGTAAATATTTATTCCGAATCCTTGACGCGCATAAAACGCTTAACGATAGTCAAGTGAAAAGCATTGCGATACTCGAATAATTAATATTCCGATAAGACATATTCACCGGTGATTACGAGAAATTATTTTAATGTACTTTACCATGCTACAGCTACGACATGTGACATATTGGAGGAGTTTAATTTCATTCACACAAAATTAAACATATTGTTAGAATTGTCAGTTCTTAAAAAGAAGTTACAGATTAAGATTGACAAGATTTTATAATAAAATATTGAATTAGGAAAGCTGTAAATTAAGCCATTTAGAATCAGGAATATTTTTCGATTATTTATTCAATCTTAATTATTCCTATATAATCTCAATTTCTATTTAATCCTAATTATTCTTAAAGGTTTTTTAGATTGATAAAAATACAAACTAATGTCAAAATTAATGAATCTAAATTAACGAAATATCAATACAGAAAAAATTTTTAAATTAAAAAAAATTTTATATTTTTGCACAAAAATTTATCAGGATTTAATTATATAAACATTTTTAAGATTACTGAATTCTTTTATTTCAAAATTGACGCATATAATATAATGACTATAATAGAGAGATCATAAAAGATAGACGATGGATTACAACTTTTCTATAGTATAATAAACCTAATAGTTAATTATAAAAATTTTATTAATCTTGATCTTTATAACAAATTCTTTTAAAAAACAAAAAATTTTAAGAATATACTTAATTTTAAGTGGAAAATAACTTTTTTCTACCACGTTACATATAGTTATGGCGTAGTAAATTACATTAAAATAACTTTTTTTACAACTTTAATCTAAATTTTTTGAAAAATTATGAGATAACAGAGCATTTAAGAATAATTACTTTTTGTAATTTTTTTATTCTAGAAACAATTTTGGCTCTTAAATGCTCTATTACGTCACAATCTTTCAAAAAAATTTAGATTTAGACTTTTTTTCTTTTTTGTCGAACAGAGTGTCATTATTTTTTCATCTTGCATAAAAATTACAGATATATACTTATAAGTAGATTACATCGCGCCACGTTTACACTGCCACGTTCAATTCTTTAAATCGCGCGTAACAGAATTTAGTTCTCACGATTGCCTTTTTGGGTCCGTTGACCGGAAAAACTCACCGTCGAGGGCATATAACATCGACGGGGCTTTACGAGCCGCATCACCCCTCGAGATTCTTCACGAAAAGACATCGTTCGGGGACGAGGTTCATCGTTGCGCGCTCGTGCGAAGGACGTGCGTCGTTACTCTTCATCTGCGAAATGACCTTTAATAGCGATGATGGTGAAATATCACCGTGGAATTTCTTTGGCGCGATGGTACACGAAGGGGTGGCCGCGCCAACCCTGTCGGCGCTATTATTTCGTCGGGCGCTTGACAAACGATTACGCGGGCACCACTTTCGCGAGAACTAAGAAAACACTCTCGCTAAATCATAAGGAGCCATTACCGGAGGCGCGGACGCCGCATATAATACACGGGCATTTGGACGAGGGGTTTGCTGATCCTTTCGTTTTTCGCGGCGTCCTCTCTCTCTCTCCCCTCTGTCTCCGTCCCGCCGCGATTTATCAAGTTCCAAAGAAGATTCCTTCGTGTTTATCTTCCGTCTAATGTCCCTCTTCTTCCGCGCGGCGAACACTTTCGCTCGATGAATTTTGCAGGGAAAAAAAAAACAGTCTCGAGGCGATGCACTGTAGCATCACCTCGTTCACTCATTGTCAGAAAATCTGACATAAAAATAAAATTGGACGCCGGTTTAACGATTCCCTCAAGTAGATTGCTTGAGACTCTCGACGTAGATTTAAAATATCCCGAGAACAAGATCTCGCAAGAAATATCCTCGTGCTAAAATATTTAATGATCTAATATATATGAAACTCACGCGCGCGCAAATAAAGAGCGCGCGTCGAAAAGCTAAGATTCCGAGACGGGGAAGGATCTCGCCTCGAGTTACCGCCGCGCCGACCGGGTTTTCGGTGTGCCCGGGTTATACGGGGGTTTAACACGATCTACCCGATAATGACGGGATCGTGGCCTCGTATCCACTCGCTTAGCTCGATGCTCGCGCCGAGTCACGCAATGGCGTGTCACGCAAGTACGAGGATAGCGTGTCGGTCGCACGACACAACACGGCCAACGCGCCAATTGTCACGGCACGGGGGGATCCTTAATTATTGTCTTCTCTTCTTCAGGAGAAGAAGGAGGAAGTACCGGCCCTTCTCGTTACGACGCCATTTCCCTCTCGCGTGTCGTGTGCGTCGTCGGAGAAATAAAACAAGAAAAAGAAAGAGAGAGAGAGAGAGAGAATGAGAGAGAAAGGGAGAAAGAAAAAGAAAAATCCAGACCACGTCGTGCATTTCGATGCTGATCACTCGCGCAGATAATCGGCTGGCCGCCCACATTTTCACCCATTCGGCCATGACCATTCTTTATATGCCACGTGGGATGTTATTATTACGGCACGCTCGAAGCTCTTTCGCGGCAGTTTCCTCAATCTCCCCCTGATAACGTTTTACGCGCGTACAGTTTACGTTATATACGTTATATACGTAATTCCCTATTCGTGAGTGCATTACGAGTTGTTCAACCGTCAATGGAAATGCACGCAATTGCAGGATGATTGTCGGTAATCGTATGGACGTAGCGTGAGCGGATTAAATCCCGCGTTCCCTCGTAAACTTCAGTTAACTTTAGCTAATGGGCACGGGTGCTTGGAAAAAAAGTGTACAATGATTAGTTATACGTTAATATTAAACGTGTCAGAGATTTGTCAATCAGGAACGATTTGCGGGGGAAGATGTTGAATCTTTAAATCTTTAAATCGGCCATTTATTCCTCGAATGATTAACACGTCGTGCATAACGCGCTCCGTGATGCTTGTTCACCTGTTCACCGGATGACTGCATTGGCTCTGACACTGACACTGACTGTTCCCATCGGGGGGGCGAGCCCTCTGCAGGCCTTCTATAATCGGCCAGAATTGCTTTCCACTTAGCTCGGTGTATTGGCAAGCCAAACACAAACGAGACGTTTAACGCTCGAGTTAGTCTGCCGACGTGTGATTTAGCCTTCCGGTGAACCGAAGTATGCACGAGATAGCGACGTTTACAATGTGGGAAACTATGTGTAATTCTCGGGAATTTCCGATAGAAAATTACATCGATATAGATTTAAAGATGAGCCTGTGTGTGCATATGTATACCTCGCTGCAATAATAGACAATGCTCTGCGAATTCTAACCGAGATTCGATCAATGAAAATAATCATTCATTTCGCAAACGCGCGCATTTCATCAGGCGTGTATGTCAGATTCACGCGCGGCGGATCAAAGAAACTGGAAGAATTGAAAAAAAAGCTGCCTCGATAAACGCTTCCTTTCTCTTCGGTCGAGGAAAGCGAAAGTCGACGTGGGCAAAGAAATATCGCGACGACAAACGCCACGACAGTAGTGTAAGTTCGGCGGTCGACCAAATATAAAACAAAGATCACTTTGCGATAGCGGACATATGCCTTGCACGAAATGAGCTATAAAAACGTCGTAAAAGCGACCGTGAAGTTTAGACTCTTGTGTTAAAAACCGCAAGCTCGCCCCTTTGCCGATGCCGACTGCATATTTTTTCTGATATTCCATATTTTCCTTTTGCCACTTGCAGCGCGCAATGCGTACAAATGCGTCGGAAGTAAGTACTGGGTTAAACGGAATACCAAAATTAGGTTGGTTCGAGAGACACTGCAGGTACGAAAAATTCACCATTGTTAGAAATAATGTATTTGACATTAAATTAAAAATCAAACTTTTATTATCTACATATTTCTGAAACTTAATTTGTTAAAGATGTTTGTAATTTTCAATGTGTAAGTAATTCTGAACTCTGTAATCAAATTTGACAGAAAATCTCTGACTTCTCAAAAACTTATAATCTTATCAATTCTTAATATTTAATCGATAATCTCATTCGTATCGTGATATACTCTTTTATCTGATATTTTGTAAGTGCGAGGGTGTCACGAACTTAAATCGTAATAACGTGAGAGATAAAAGAGATAAAAGTTTGAGGAGCGAGGAGTATTGCGAAATTTATGAGCCATCGCTCCGCAGGTCACTGCAGACGATATTTCGTATTCCCGGCATGCTTTTAACGAACTTCCTTCTCCTTATAAGCGCGTCGTTAATAGACCCAGCAGCTACTAAAAGCGGTCCATGAATACGAATCTTCGGATAGAGACGAAAGACCAGGGATAGGACAACGTGTTTTACGAGCTAAAATATATTGTGCACCGGTATGATAGACGTAAAGGAGACACTCTCTGGGGAGAAAAGTAAAAATATATGGTAAAATATATTTCATCCTGACTAAATCCAGAAGAATGGCGTATGTCGTTGTACGCGAAGATGTAAGAAGAAAAAAAGGAATCTTCGTCCAGCTAAAGTGCCGCGCTCGTAAACCGCGAAGGAAAAAGCGCTATTACATATGACAAGCGCAAACATACATTTCCGTAATTTACATTGTAACTGAATAACTTTCGGATTTAAGATTAAGCAATACAGTCTGACGTAACTAAATTTAACGTCGAAAAACGATGCATGATAGTCTCTCTCAAAATCGAAATTAAAAAATTATTAAAAAATTAAGCTCATTCTTTTTTTACTTCTCATTGACATCTTACCTCAATAGTTTTCAAATTAGAAAAATTAGAGAATTAAAAATAATCATTGATAAAAATATCTTGGAATAAGCGCAAATGCGTACAATTATTAATTATACGTATAAAATAAGATAATTGCGGTATTTTTGGTTTAAGATAAAAATTTACTTCCGAGTGTATTTTTTCTCGGCAGCACAAAAATGATTGCTTTTACCGGATATTGCTCAAGAACGTATTTATGGTCGAGGACATGCTCGACTAACAGTCGGTCCGTAAAAACCCTATTATCCTTTTACGATTATTTCATCGAACAATAAGAGATATTCTATTGTCGAGGCACATCGTTGTCCCCCAAATTGCGAGCGGATACGGGAACGGTACAATTTTGTCACCATTGAAGACATCGGACCACCCCTTGCGACATGTCCGAACATCCGTCGATATCTACCATCCATTTCCAGTATTCTTTCATCGCGACATGCACACAGCGATGCCTTCCGTTCTGGAAGAATATAACGGAACAGAGACGCGCGAAGATATAATCTTCCTCTGTACAAATGTTTTAACGATACTCGTATTTATTTCACACGTGAAATCTGTTGAAAGTATATTTAGATTGAGGCAAATTATTTTTGCTTTAACTTAATAAATGACTCGCAATAATTTTGTTAAGCGCTGATATATGAAAAAAGAATCGATCAAAATATTCACGATAATATTGCGAATTATGTGGCAATGCGACGACTAGAATTGTCGAAGCATGACTCATCTGCGATTCTGGTTAGCTTACGGAATCGTCGCGTAAGACAGGATGTCACGAGTCAATTTAATGGCTCGTCACGTATCTTGGCGGTTGCAAAGGGTCGATTTAGCGACCAGAACGCATCACGTTTCGTATTTATAAACGGATACGGTGTGTATGTGTGTGTGTGTGTGTGTGTGTGTGTGTGTACTTTTCGTTATTCGCGAAATCGATCGTCGATTTATCTTGACCCAGAACGGGATAGTGATTGAAGATCATGAATCAATCTTCGTTTTACCGTTCAAATTGACGGATCGATGAGTCACGTTTCACTCCTCGCTCTTCTCGAAAATTTTATTTTACCGCAATTACCGGAAATTGTATTACACGTTGCTTACATTCTCAATCTCTCCAAGTTGATTATATGCGGGATCAACTTTGTACGAATATTCGTCAAATGGATAAAGCACTTATTTGTGAAAAATAATCGTCAAATCGTGAAACTTTTGTAGAGTCGACAGAAACGTCTGTTACGATAAATCTCACAGGGTTTGCGGGACTTGGGAAGTCACTTGAAAAAGTCGGTCACGTATGATCAAACACTTCACACTCGTTCCTCGCTGTTTGTGTCAAAGATATCAAAAGTAAAGTACTGAGAATTCTAGAGACAAACAAGTACCGAGAGAGATCGAATCGATGTACGTATGACCGCGCGCGCTCGTATGGCAGAATCGTTTGATTTAGTTCCGTTGCTGAGAGAAAAAAAAAAGATTTGGCTTAATGGCATCATCTTAACTCTCGAGCGACTATCGTGAAAAGTACTTGACACGGGAATATGAAACAAAGATATAGGGAGAGTCAGGTCCATATACGTGCCAAAGGCGTAAGATAGACGGAGGGTGGGACCACATAGAGAGAGACAAAAAGAGAGAGAGAGAGAGAGAGAGAAAGAGAGAGAGAAAAAGAGAGAGAGAGAGAAAGAGAGAGAGACAAAAAGAGAGAGAGAGAGAAAGAGAGAGAGAGGGAGAGAGGGGGAGAGAGAGAGACGGAAAAGTCAAGAGCTACTTTAGGCGCGCATGTTCAGTATAATGGGGTCCTTTTGACAAAAAACAGTCGATGGAACAGAGGCTGCATGTGTAAGGCTCTCGAGGGGTGTCGGATCTATACGTATGCTTTCTCATGAGATGCCCTGCAGCGACGATAAAGCTTTATTATTAGTCGTTATCTCACGGTTGAGCGGAGCTATGCAAGAAGAGCCGAAGAGAGTGAGATGTGATATACTGTTAGTGTGCGACTTGTGATCTACATATTTTTCATTTACACATCTTTAGGGTGCTCAATGAGTTCATTATGAGAATACTTGACTCGTTTTGTTGATATCAGATATCGGATTTTTTCAATTTCCTGTACCTTAATTGTTAAATCAATTTATCTCGAAAATAAATCTGCCTTCTCTGCTTTTTTGTAGATAATTATTAATTTTAGCAAACTATTTTTCTAAACAGCATATGAAATAAATAGTAGGTATTAATTAATAATTTATAAATAATAGGATAACATATTACAGATATTTTTCAAATATATCTATTTAAAAGAATTTATATACGAGAATAATATTATCAAATAATATTATATCAGAGAAGATACTCCGGTTTTATCACTACTTAGAATATGTAATTCGCAAAAAAAAGGCCAAAGAAAAAAAAATTTTAAGGTGCAAGAATTATCTTTATACAACCCGATTTGACATATAAACGATCAACATAAGCACAAATTATAAATTTCTGATGAGATAAATTAACAATAATTGGATATCAATTTCATATCAGCTTTGATAAAAAAGCGTAGCGCGTGAAATAGGGATACATTTCGGTTTATCAAAAGACCTTATATCTATTTTGATATTTTCCGTAATCTTGCATAATATTTTTAAGTAATCAACTGGCAAAACTTTGCAGCTTTGCTTATGCCTCTCTTCTTTTTTTCCTCTCCTTTTTTTTACACAAGCAACAGCCTTTTCGGCGCGTAGTTGGTCCAATCTGCGTATAAATATACATACATTCATCCGCGGATTAATGAATATTGATGTGTCGGGCGCGCACGTCACGCGTTTCGCGGAAACTAAAAATAACCGCGCGCCGGAATGCGTTCTCCAGCGCCAAAGAATCGCCACGTGGTTGCGACACAGGATGCGACGCAGAAACGCGATTGGCGAGGGGTACAACATCGCCGTGTGTACGTACACTTTTATCTCCCAGGGGTGGCGCTTCACGCTTTTTACGCCGTCGTTGCAACCTTTAAAATTGCACGTTGCGCGACACGGAAAGCGCAGATTTATTTTCCGCCACCGCACGCCGTCCTGCTTGGTGAACTCCTTCGTCGGTTATGCTATGTACTCGACGACCACATGCAAACGTCGCATTTTCCCCGCGACTCGGCTATAAACTATTCTCTCTCTCTCTCTCTCCCTTTTTCTTCTCCCTTTTTTTTTCTCGATAAAAACTCGGCGATACCAGAAACAGATAATATTTCCCGGGCGAGGATCGCTTAAAACGCGCGCGAATATTATTTCTCGATCCAAGATTTACCGCTGTTAGCGCATCGATGTCGTGGGAAACGTTTATTGTAATCGATCAAACGCGACGAATTTGAACACGCTTAATATAGAATATCAATTGTATAACTGATAAAATATTGCGTAAGCAACTTAACTTCGCAAACAAAGGATTACTTCTATATTTTTTCAATCCTTCGAGTCTTCAATTTTATTCGTATAATGGAATATATGTACAAATTTCAATCGAAATTATTCAATGATTTTCTGCCGATTTTATTTAATTATTTTTGGTCTTACCGAGTCGCCGGAAAAGATTACAAAACATCGCATCCGCGTCTATATCATTATTAAGTCTCATCGAAGAAAATTTCGATGCGTGCGGTCACTTTTGAACGAAACACGTCGCCTGACACCGCGTGACATCCGGCGACAGAAACGACGGACCTCACCCACCTCCATTATCATGTACGCAACGTTTGAAAAGGAAAAGGAAGGAGAGAAGGAAACAGCTTTCTGCGTACAATCACTATCCAGACGCGTCTTATTCCACGGATCTTACCTACCTACCTACCCGTTGAATAAAGAGCCATTACGTCGCGCAGAGTCGTGGAAGAGTCCCCCTTCGCCATTTCTTTCACTTTATGGCCTTCGTCGTCGCTGTCTCCTTTTCTTTCTCTCTCTCTCTCTCTCTCGATGTATTTTTCTCGCCGAGGTGGTTTTCGAGCGAACAGTTGCATTTTTACGAAAGCGACGCGCGCATATACACGCTACTTGCCCACACGCGGTCTGTCATCACTTCCCGTTGTCATCCATTACGGGTGGCCACGCTACTTGCCCACCGCGATCGCTGCATGTTAATTTCACTTGCTTTCGGAGTGCCCGGACGTGTAGGATGATTCATGAAAGACGCGTCGAAAAAGTGCCCCTTGAGTCACGAAATAGGTACGCGTGAATTACAGGTGTTCGTAGAAGAGGCCCGTAAATGGTCCTTAAGATACGCGTCACGCATGACAATTTGTATTGAATATTAAGTGGAAAGAATTGCGATTAAAAAAATCGTTTCATGATTTCATGATTTTAGAGAGAACTGAATGCTCGTTCCGGCACACGTTTAAAATATCATTACACGTTTTACTTACGTTTCGTCAATATTTTTAATCGAAGGTTAATAATAAGCGAGTTGACACAGAAAATCATAATAGCATGTGATTAAATTCTCTCTCTCTCTCTCTCTCTCTCTCTCTCTCTCTCTCTCTCTCTCTCTCTCTCTCGATTTCAATATCCATTAAAATCACGTGTATCACGCAGACGCTTCTCGTCGTATCAACATTTCGTTTACTTTCTGTGTGTCAACCCTATCCGGAGCGCGTGTATTTTCATAAAAGCGCTGTCCATCATCGTTAGCGACGTGGCAACCAATATCACGACGGCTATTGTAGTCTCGTTTAAGCAATTGTTTATTAACTTATTCTAACCATCACGCGCTATGATCCAGGTCACCCCTCTTTTCTACACATTCAATTCCGCGGGACGCGTCTCTTCCTTGGAAGGCGAGATTTAATGAAACAGGGACGTTGAACCGGATCAACGTCAATTATCGGTACTTAGGACATTAAGTTTTCTACGAATTTATTACGAGAAAAATTTAAAGTGACTTCGTTGACGGAAACGGATCTAATTTAGAAAAGCCAATTTTCTTCACGTTTATTAAAATTGAAGGTAGATCGCAAATATAAATACGAGATTACGTTATTATTATACTTACATAAACTGATGTCTATATTTTATGTTCAAATTAGATTTACAATTACATAACTATCTGTGTGCAATTTTGCATTGATAAATATTTATAATACGATCTATGTCACCCACGCTTCAATCAAATTAATCAAATAATTTTTATTAATAATTAAGAATTTGTCTTCTCATTAATGATATAAAACGAATCGGCAATTAAACATGATACTAATTATCAACTATTGTTTTTAAATATCGTTAACAAGTTTCACAAAAAGACGATGAAGAAAACACGATGTGAATTGTTGCGGCACAATATGCAAAAAAAACAGAAAGTAAAAGATTGACGGTATAACTCTCTCCATACTTTCGAATTACACTCTCCATTGTCGTTTCATTTCATTCACGGGTGACGACTAGGTCGTTTTCCGCGTAATTGAAAAGTGATTAACGGCCAATTGTTTTTCTGACAAGTCGACGGGCATGTCACCCGCCGTTGCCGCTCTGTCAATCTGATTACAATGTAACTGTCGATCAACCGATTTCCCTCATTAATCGTATCCCAACGGTCTGTGCACGTGCGATGCGGGAGGTATGATAATCGAAGGACTGACCTGCCTCCATAATGGCATCGAACCGTAAACGTTTAACGGGAAAGGTTTCCAACCCATTGCCAGGTATTGTCCGAGCGTGTTCAAATTATTGGATAGCGGATAATTATTTAAAAAACGAGATTACACTGGACGTTTTTGCATAAAACACATTCACTGACATGCTTTCTCAATTTGCAATTCATATGTTTATCATGAAATAAAAAAGTACTAAAGAACATTATATAATAAGCATATATATATATATATATGTATATGTGCATGTACGTGTGTGTGCGTGTGTGTGTATGTGTATGCAAAATTGTTTCAAATTTATTTTATTTGTGCTTTTCCAATAGATCGAATGACTACTGTCTTCAGCAGAGGGTAAACTGAAAATATATTGAAAGTTATATGTATGTACAGCTATACAATATTGAATAATCAATGCAAACATATATCCGAAAAAAATAATAGAATACCCGCGTTCTGCATATTGAACTTATTTCAACAGTTTATTGATTCGTTGACGAGTAATCGAGCACGCTGTCTGCTCTCAATATGTGACAATGGGATGCATATAAATAATAGTAATGTTGTATGTAGAGAGAATATTGTCCTGCATAAAAATGCCGAATACGCAAAACAAAAAGAATTTAATATTTTCTTGGTTTCAATCACGTATTAAAATATCAACTTTTAATATTACCTCTTTTTCTCTCTCTCTCTCTCTCTCTCTCTCTCTTTTTCTCAAAATATATTTAACGTTTATAATTATTTCAGATAATATATATATATATATTTAAAAATATCCTTGTGTTTAAAGAACACACACGCAAACAAAACTACATTATTATCAATACATATATATATATATATAAATAAATAAAGCTTATAAAAGTTACTGTATTTATTTATATATAATGTCTATCCATTTAGATCTTTATTATTCACATAGAGTCTGTGCATCTCTATCGCTCGCAGAAGCTATTCAGTCATCGTAATGGCCGTTTCGAGTTCTAATCCCAGTTACAACTATAACGGGGAACGGGAGGAGGAGGAGGAAGTCAATCAACTGCTAATTAGTAGCTGGTGGACGGGCATAACCTTATCGGCCGCCGAAATGCTCGCGATGCGCTCTCGGCCCTTCATCCGGGATGCAGATAGAAGCCACGTGGCGCACGTGCCAGCAATTAATAATCGATTCAAACAGGAAGTTCCGCCGATTGGGCACGTCCGACCGTGACAGCTTCCTTCGCTCTTTATCGGATAATCTATGCTAGATACTTTGCGGAATTTCTCGCTTATGACGATCTTTATGTAAATTGAATCCGACTAGAGACTATATCTGTGTGTGTGTGTGTGCTATATTGCGATTGATCTTTGCAACATTTTATTTTAATAATATAAGAGAGATATATTACATAGAAGCGAATTAATTATACGTCAGGAGAAAAATTTTTTTATAATATAATATTTTAATAATCAAATTAAAATTTTATAGCTGTATGCTGCAAGAATTTTAACAAGCTTGAACATTTTTTTTGTTTTAAAATCATATATTTGCAAAATTGAATATTATATCTTTGCTATGCAAATATCGAGGCGGAACAAATACATAAAGGATGTTGTACATGCGCCACATATCATGAATGCACCATTTATGTAAATTTGGGAAATTTCTCGTTGAATAATACATTATAACATCGAGAAATCTCGAGACTTCGACGAGAGAGGCGGACTTTGCGTTCGTCAAATCGGTCGGTGATTTCTTGTTATTTTGGACGAGCAATAACGGTACGAAAGGCGCGCTTTGACGCGGCGCGACGTTCACGTTTCGGAATGCATCCCCATAAAGTAACAATGATTTACGTCTCGTCGGGAAGACGAATTTCCCGCCCCGTAGAAAATGAGCGGCTCGACAGAAATGTCCCGTAATAAACGTCCCGCGTTAAACGCGGCCACGGTCGCTTATAACGTCCGTATGAATTATCCGTGTATCACGTTACCGAGGCGCAAGTCAGCTACCAAGCGTGCAGCATACGTCGACCATTACTGTGCTGCCAGTAAAGCGTTGTTTACGAGCGGCGATCAAGTTCTGTTAACATCCGCCGTAATTGATCGTACGTAAAAACGAGAAGGGGGAATACGCGTCCGGGTCCTTCTTGCGCGTTCGCCGTCTAAATAGTTTATTGGCTGGCTGAGATATCGGAACCCTCTTCACTTCAAGAGACCTGCACCGGATTCATCTTCATGCCGGACGAAGGACAAAATTTCCGATCGATTCCTCGACATAATTTTTAGTGATCTTTACAATCTTGCGATAGCGCGCGATCGACGTGTCTCGGGGATAAAAATCGCGATCTCTCCCGTCATGTTGCGGAGGTTTATTAGCGGGATTGGAGAGTCCTCGGAAAATTGCGGCATCATTAGAGCGCAGCCTCCAATCTGCTGGTAAATGGTAACGTCGTAGTGCAGCATACTGATCAAGGTTAAAGATCTCGAGACGGGAAAGCGATTATAACGGGAACAAAATAATAATGGCAATAATAATAGAGGCGAATCCGACGACTAAGACGCGCCGGAAGAAAGACGACGCTGACGAAGCATAATCGGGAGTTATAGAATTTAATGAATCCTTTCGCGAAACGCGCGCGACGTCTCCGCAAATCCGGAGAACAAGTCCGCGACAATACTCACATTGTTGAAAATCGATGCAATAAAGCGATATTGGAGTTTTACGATTGGATACTGGAGATATTCTTCACTTATGGAAACGCGTATATATCGACGATTTGTCATATTTCTTTTCCCAATAGCGACAAGGATGCCGTTGTTGCCATTGTTCAGCCTTCAACTGGAATATTTAAGACTTCTCGAAAGAGTACAAACTTGAAATAAATTACTATATATAAGAGGTATCATTTATATATATATATATATATATATGATATTCTCTTTTCTCGCAAAGCTGATGTAGCTTCGCACCCGAACATGACGCGACGCCTTTGATTTATCGCTTTGGCACCTCGGGCAACTACGTCTACAGACGATTATGGTAATTACGGTTGTTACCAGGTAATTCGATGATCGAGGGACCCGGAGCCAAACGTTGCTGCTATCTGATGTTCAGCGAAAGACTCTCTCTCGTTCGCGCATCGAGCGCTTGCTTCGCGCGATAACTCGCTCGTGGAGCACGAAAAACCGGATGTAGCGAATCGGCGCGCAGAAGAGAGAAGAGAGATTTATCGCCCGGTTCTTAAGATATGGAAGGCGGAGAAACTTATTTATGGAGTGTGTATGAGAACGAAATCAATATCGGGAAAATATAACCGGCGCGCCTGAGATAGCTCGTGTGTATGTAATGCTTCAAATTTTTCATCACCGGCTCGGGAAAATGTCGAACAGCCGATAAAGGCGGTTGTGATTAGGATGATGTACGTAACGCCGATTATTCTTAAATGCTCATTAGATACGTTTGGTTTTGGTGACGCAAATCTTTAGAAAAATTATGTCGAACTTGATAATATACGTGTACACGATGAGATTTTAACACTTGTTCATACAAAAGTATAGATAAAATCCGATACAAATTAATTAATATAACAAATTAATATAACAAATTTTGTAATAGCTTTTACAATAAAAGTAGTTTAGAAATCTGTTAAACGCGTATTATTATATGCATTTCAAGTCATTTATTTGTGTACAAATGTATAAATTAAAATAGAATAAAATATATATCAATTCCCAATAACGATTTCATGCTCCAAGAGATTAGCACTGTTATTGTACAAAAAGGATTATCGAGAGTGATTCACACACATTCGTATATGTTCTGAATAAAAATTTCATGCCTCAAAAAATTAGCTTGTTATATAAAAAGGATTATCAAAAGTAATTCACATGTATATGTATACGAGACTCTATATTTAAATAGAGTCCATTGGGAAATCGCTTTTTAAATGCCACGTATTTTGATATAACTATTTATATAAAAAAATAAAGTCTAAATTATTTGTTATTATCGCGATTTTTTAATTAAAACTTATTTTTTATTTAAACTATACCTTTTTACACACGTTTTATATATATATGTATGTATATGTTATATATGTGCATG
Source organism: Lasius platythorax (assembly GCA_963971435.1). Classification (NCBI taxonomy): domain Eukaryota; kingdom Metazoa; phylum Arthropoda; class Insecta; order Hymenoptera; family Formicidae; genus Lasius; species Lasius platythorax. Next base: position 7,616,142 of record OZ020536.1, read on the forward strand.
TAAAATATAAAAATCTTACATACATATGCCATCTATATCAGATCGTATATGTGTATATACACGTCTTATTTTAAAAATTATGATAATATTATAAGAAAGAAGTGGCAGGCCGATTACATTAATATGCTATTTGTCATCATTTCTTCTTTTCTTCTTCTCGCAATCTTATTTCATTAGCAATTCGAGGGTTTGTTGTAACAACGTAATGGCATCATCCCTCTCGCAGTAGTACGATAATTTTTTGCCCCGGATGTCCGTTCACCCTCTTTCAAATTCACGTCCCGGCAAGTTTGCAGCTTTGACCTCTCAAAGATTCTTACGACTCCTTCTGAGCCCTTCAATGCGCGAAAGGGTGAACTTCGGGGACGAAACTTGCGAAAGTCGAACTGATCGAGTACAGTGCCGTCCTTCCAGCGAATTCTCGACGACTTTATCGAAAATTCTGTATGTTGGAAAAGGACGAGACGTATCGTAACAGAGGATTCGACTGCCACCCCCTCGAACGACCCAGTAGTTTTGCAAGCCTTACATTGTGCCATTCTTGAACATGGCATGCTTCGAAACTCTTCAGGCGATAGAGTTTTTTCTTTTTTTTCCTTGACTGTTAAATTAGATCGCGTCGAGAAAGTTTACGTAAATAGGTAATTATTAAAACTGTTTGTTTGAATAATTAGTTAAATCAATTGCACATTGATTAAGTATCGAATTAAATATATATTGTATATTTTTCTTCCAATCTATGAATCGTAATCAATTAATTAATGAAACGTTATCGCGTTTAATGCTAATGATCTTATATTACTGTCTAATTTTTAATTACACACATGATTCTTTGCGTAAAAGAAAAATATTCTTATATAACTGTTTTTTTGTTTAATATTCCACGTAATTTAATTGATATTATATATAACTGATAATGAAATTAGTTGATTACTTAAGGCGATCATTAGGCAAATATCACGATTACAATGGAGTATGACCAGCAGCAAATTTTCGTGGATTTGATCGTGAAAAATATTCATTGTGCACGACCAGAGAAGAGGAGAGAGCGAATACTAGGCAACTGTCCCTCGACCGAAAGGTTGGACAGCCACAATGAAATAGTCGGTTATCGAGATGGGTCACCATAAACTAGGACGCGTGTTACCGAGTGCGAGCCAAAAGCCGGCGGTAAAATAGCCGCATGAAGGTTCGTCGCTCTCTTTTCAGCTTCTCGCTAGGTCGATTTATCCGTCTACTTCTCTCCGTTCGGTTATCCCTCTGGATGCTGCGCGATCGACCAGTGACCAATATCGGTCGGTTAGGATGTAATAAACCCTCGGGCGTCACAGATCATCCCTCTCCCGCAGTTCCGTTATTGAGGCAATATTATGTGACACGACGTACACGCGTGCGTCCCGTAAAATAGCACGCAATGCGCGATGTGCAAGTCTGTACACGAAAACGAGCGACGTAATTCACTGCATGACCAAAGAGTAGAAGCAACGTCACGGCCAGACTGCATAACGCTTCACGTGCCGTGGCCGATTTAATCGCGCAAAGCGAATTCCCGTTACCACTGGCACGACAACCAATGTAAAGCCCCTTTGGCTTATCCATATCACATTGACATCTTCATAAAAATAATTCATTTGTTGAGAAGATAATCGCATATGTTGTATCATTATGTTACAATCTACTTAATTTTTCACGTCAGAAAATATATTATTTTATTTTATTTTATACGAAAATAGTTTTCAAGATTCGTAAATTTATTATCAGTTTTCCTCTCATCTCATTTTGTACTTACTAGAATATTTCGCATTAAATATATGTTCATGACTTAAATAAATATTAGCACACACACACATTGGAAATGCAAAGAAAACTTTAATAAAGAACGGCGTATAATCAAAACTGTCTTTCAGTTATATTGAAATATATGTATATGATATCAACTAAGTATGAATAGTTCTTGTAATGCAAATTTAATAAAACGATCGAATATCTGGCATATTAGCATATTGCGTATAAAATTGATTTTTGGTTTCAATTTAAATTCGGAGGAACATGATGAAAAAGATCAGCTACTTGATATACATCTTACCTTGAAATTCTCGTGTTGTCTTCAATTTTTGTTCAAAATCAAGGTTTGAGATGTCAAGAACTTATCATACGAAATGTAATTTATTTAAAATCAGAATATATAATTAGAATGCAAGTTTTTCAATAAACACAAATATGTATGTTCGAGCGAGTTGATCAGGATGAAGAAACTCTCAGCACTGTCACTTCTTCAGGATTTCAAAGGAATCTTCACTTCATTGTCATTTATTACAAGATTAAATTAAGTCAAGCAAGTCACTTTCTTTTAAACGACTCATGTATATCCGTACAATTCAACTCCTGTACAGTTTCGCAGAACTTTCGCACTTTAGTAGAACTTCAAGTTGCGCGTCGCGCAATCCTTCAAGGCCATAGCTCGCGTCGATGTGTCGACAATTTTGTCGAAACGCCGTTTTATTGTAGCAGCAGGAATTATACTTTGTGATGATTTGTTAAACGGAAGTTGGCAATAAAAAATGAATGGAAATTTCAATTATTCAAAAATATTATACATTAAACACATTTAAAGCTGCAAAGTTTAATAGCTCAAGTATAATACGAGATTTACAAAAGAATTGTTATTAATCTGAATTGACATCTTTGAACATTTCAGAACGGATTCTCCGTGCCAGACAATTTGGTTTCACCAGTATCTCCAAGTAGATCTTGCCGCGACTAAGGGATGCAGTAAAAGGTACAGTTCGGATCTGACGCCACGATGGGTTATTCTGGTTTGCTTATGCGAAACTCCCGAACCTGGAAGCCAGAGTGCTTCGATGGCATCTTCCGAAGTGTCGTGCGATGGAGTCGAGGAAGAGATCTCACGTGTTCGCCTGTCAATATAGCGTTGGAACGGTGCACTTTACGCGTACGCTGTTTACTCAATATCAGATTACCTTAAGAGATGCACATAGCTTCGCGCGAGATGCCTCTTTCCGTCTCTGCGTAAATCGTTTAAGTATCACAAATGTTCGATGCATCAAAATCGTCGAGCGGTGTTAATGGCACTGATGTTCGTGATGCTAAACTTTCCGTATTAATCGGATACACGTTGACAAAATTACTTGCTCCTCTGTGAAATTTATTTTCCTCGATAATTTCTGAAGATGAATGTGTACTTTTATAAAAGAGCGTCGCGTACAACGATAGCAAAGTTTATCATTGCTTACACGTGGCAACTCTTCGAGAGGAATGATTCGAGAAGAACGATTTTGATCGCGAATCGTTGTAGAAATGAACGTAGGATAATAGACGAAAGATCGCGATCTCTCGAAGGGCTCGACGAGGAAAACTCGCCAAGGCCGAAGTGCGAATCGCGGAGTCCTCTGGACTCGACTGACGGCACGAGCGGGCCACGGCAGGGTCGTCGGGACGGAGGGTGCAAAAGGGGTGTCGTTGAGGGTGGAGGTAGGGGGGGGAGAGCGCAATGCCACCCCAAGATAGAGGGAGAGAAAGAGGGAAGCTGTGGAAACGAGGGCGAGGGTGGATGTCGGACGCGCCGCCGCCTTGACGCTGTTTCCGTAGATATCCACCTTCTCTACAAAATGCGAGAAAGTCGCGGGAAAACGTGGTATATCGGTAGATGGAAGAAGAGGAAGTCACACCGCGGCGAACGGCGACCGGTGTGAGGATGATAGGATGGCAACTATATCCTCTATCCGAAGTTTCCGAGGAAGTAAGTGGAAATCGTTGTAGGTTCCCGTTCGCCAAACACGGACCCGTTGCGCCCGCGCGGTATCCCGACATTCGAAATTTCTCCTCTTTGTCGGGAAAATCTTCCTTCTCGCCTTAACATAAAATCGCATATTCCGCTACACGAAAGTTCGATCCGTCAGCGAAACGTCGTCGCTCAGACATCGCGAGAACATGACGTTTACCAATGTAATGTTAGAAATCGATATGTTAAAGTCGCGAAGCGATTGGAGATGTGTGATGTGATTATCGCGAAAAGTAATTGAGCTAAAAAAAACTCGAGCTACCATATTGTACGGCCGCAAAAATCAAACGGCCGTGATGATCAATCATCCCGATCGTCTTCGGAGTCTCCAACTGAGAATAAGAATTTATGATACGTGTCGCCTGCTCGAAGAAAAATGGCGGGACGAAGAAATGGAGGTGGACAAGATAATTAATTTTATAGGCATTGAAGGAAGAATTGCAGCTTCGCCGAGGATTTAGTCCGGAGGTTCCGGAGAAAAGGAATAGGGGGCAAGGAGGGGGGCCAACGACTCCCACATCCACTCGTCGCGTGTCCCTCTTTTCTGTTCTCCCCCCCGCGCTGGTATCCCTCCCATTAGCGTGCGCTGCGACGAAAAGGGAGAAATTAAAGCGAAAATAAAGCGGGAAAGGCAGATAAAAATAAAAAGTCCTTTCCGCACTGTTGGGTTGGGTTGGACTGGTAGCGACGCGGCAGCGGCAGTTGCATGTATGTATGTATGTATGTGTATGTGTGTGTGTGTGTGTGTGTGTGTGCGCACGGGACTCTGGAATAGTTTCATTTACCTACCCGTAATTTCATAGCCTCTCCAACCTCCTGTCCTCCCGCGCTGTTCCACGCCGCCCACGCCGCGTGGTACTGACGAGGAGGCTGCGATCCCACCGCGCTCGCTCTCTTCGCTCCCTTCCCACCCTTCTCCATCTCTCTCACTCCGGTCCGTCAAATGTCTTCGTTTTATTGTACCTCTCCGCGCCCGGAAGTGAAATTCGCATCCGTGGAGAGCGTCGACCGTCGCAGTCCCTCATAATTCGATTCCACCAGGCACCCGGTCGCCGGCATGGACGCGAATTCTCGCGATTTCGTTCGGAATTTAGTTAAAGGGCCTGCGCACATTACGCCGGATATACGAAACAGCAATATTTAGCGCCGCAATATTTAGAGAGCGACGTGATTTTTATGTATATATAATAGAAAAAAAAAGATTAAACGCGCTCGCACACGTGTCTCTTTTTTTTTTCTATTTAAGCATTTTTTTTAAGGCACTTATGTACTCTCCATTAGATCGCAAAATGTATTTTACATATCCTGTGCCTTCTCGGCTTGTCACACAAATGTAACATGTTATATATTAATAAAGCGTTAAACATCATCGGATGTTGATGAAATTAATATCCTGTCGCGCGCGATCTACATATATTCTGGTACATTTGTATATGCATAACCGAGTAGCTGCCATTAAAATCTTTTCTATATAATCACACGCAAACACACACACACACACACACACACACACTATAAACGGATATGAGACAGATTGTAATGAACGAAACGAGCGGTCTATCTACCGATTAATAACGGACTACAGCGTTGTGCCTTCTGCGAGAGAAGGCAGAGGAGAGGTACGACTTGAGAAAACATTTTGATTTGCTTTTGTGAACGCGAGAACGCAACTGTGCACAGGGAAAGATAAATAAAGGCAATGCGGTAGCGGCACGAGAGAGGGAGAGAGAGCGTGCACACACCCGGCTCGAATGCATCCAAGAGTCGTATTTCTCGGAAGTCCTCATAGGTGGGTAGGCTATCCGCCTTACCTCACCCTGAAGTCGCGGAGGAAACCGGGCGAAGTAGGTATGCTCCTGACAGCTGGGAAATAAATATTTGCACGTATTTCAACGATTAATCTGTTATAAGCGACGCAGGACAACTGCCAATATGCGGCTCGGACGATTACTCAATACTGTCCTCTCCTTCGATTTTTCTCCATCTATAGCTTCGCTTCATATTTAATGGCAATCTCTCCAATGATATTTTTGATATCGCAGAATTGGAAATTATAATTTTTAAAAGAATGGGAATTTTTTTTTATATTTTTTACTTTTATAGCTCCTTTACATAGCAAAACTGCGAACATAATTAAAAAATCTTATATATGCAAAGAATTGTGTGTTTTATATATATATATATTTTCTTTTTGTTATTTTTTAAATATAATATATAAAGCCAATAAACAAATAAAGCCAATAAACAAATTGACTTAATTGAAAGAAGAATGCAAACGGAGAGGATATTCGAATCAATTTGGAGAATTTATACGTAATCAACACACATACCATTATGATTAATTAAAATATATTATTAAAAAAGATTTGCATTCGTTACACGACTCTAATCACGTCTGACAAATGACAGCGGGACACAATGTGAACATTCGTTCCGCCAGGTAATGCCCTTCGTCCGGCACAAATCGTCACGAACGAGCCGCGCTTTGGTACAGGACCGAATTGAATCTCCACGAAATCCCGGTAGGCGTTCCGCGTCATCGTTCCAGCGCAACGTTGCTCCAGTTGACGTTTCAGATTTCCGGCATTAGCATGCTGCGCGCATCGCGCGCTTCGTCGATGCGTGTCACGTCGTCAGCCCGGCGTCGCATTCCTGTGGAAGCGCCCTTAAAGGGCGGCACGTTATGCCGTTTAACCAGCCTCTCTGTGGATCCCTTCCCGAAACGATCTCCGACCCGCCCTGCTTCGGAAAGGTCACTGATCGACATTACGAACCAACGTTTCCGCATCACAGAGGGCTGCTGGTGTCGGCACAAACCAGCGGTCACGATGTGTTTGCTCAGTGAAAAATTATGTCAAAGTCCGTCACGGAGATTTATCTCTCTTAAAACAATATTTTGAGTGACATTTTTTTTTTCCTTTACTCATGATATCCTGTGAAAAAAAATCACACGTGTATGTACGGAAATAGAATCGAGTGGGAGATAGTACCGAGTCACGTACGACAAATCCTTAACTGACGAACTTTCCGTACCGAGAGAGTATTCTAAAAGTCGCCCTTTTAGTTCTGCTTCGAGACGGCAGCTCGTACGTCTTGCTTATTCTTCCTTCCTATAAAGCAACGAATTCTCGTCTTACGAGCGGCAAACTTATTCCACGTAGATTGTCGAGGACGAGAAGAAATGACGTTATCTACGAGAAGCGTAAGATCGGCTGAACAGCGCTCGGAAAGGTGGCCGGGGGGAGAGGTTGAATGTGGTTGCGAAAGATTTAAATCTATTGGAATTGATATCCCACTTCTGGGGAGATTATAGATCGCGGCACTCTATCTACGGAGTTACGTTGTAAATGTAAGGTATGGGCGCGACGTCGAATAGGGTATAAAGCGAAGAGGTAACGGCCAGAGAGGGTTGAGCATCTCATCGTCTGGCATTTTTTCAAGATGGCGTGGCTTTTCGTTGGTTATAGGGGCGCGGCACGGAGGGTGCTAATGTGCCCCCCTCGTGAAAGACTAACAGCCTCGCCATTTTTGCATCGAAGAAATACGATGAGGGACGGCGCGTTATGAGATAAACATTATAAGTAAACCGCCTTGACTCGCTTTCCATGACGTCGCGCGCCCTCGAAAACTTTGCCACCGATGGCTGAGCACATCCCGAGAAAAAATGCACATACATTTGAATTTTTTTTCTACATTCAATAATTTGTATAGTATATTTATGATGAGATATATTTTTAATATGCAAAGATCCACATTTGTAGTCGAGAGCGTTCTACTATAAAGAATCGCGAATCTTACAGTAGTCGCGCGGCTAAACACGAGTACGAGATATTGCGAAAGCCCTATATATATGTATATAGAAACGTCTTGTGCAGTTTCACGGCAGTCGGGAAAGCGGTCTATAAGCGGCGGACGCTGTTGTACACATTGCCACGAAATAACCTCCAGCATTATTTATTTACGCATCTCTCTTTCTTCCCGAGTTGACCGTTGCGGTCGACCATTGTCCAGGCGCAATGACATACGTATATATCAGCGAACCGTAACCGTCCACCGATTTTTCTTACAACCAGCCGTATCCATACATCGACATTTCATTTTGTATGATTGTCTGTGTAGAAAGTAGAGGATGTAGGAAATGGAAGAATCGAGGAAAAAATATCGTTACTAGAATCTCTCTCAGTTTGGATGCAATAAAATTTTCGAGATTAAATCGTCTTTTAAAAATCCGGCATGGCAAATAACGCACGTTATATTCACTGTGTGAGTAATTATATGTATGTGAAAGGATATCATCTGCTTGCGTTAATGCGTGTCTGCGAGACAATAAGAGAGAGAGTGATTGTCGGAACGTGTTACGCATCGTAGTTTTATTTTTCTTTCTGTGTTTGCACCTACTCGCTGCGAATTATCTATGACAGATCGCGATAATTCGACTCGAATGTTTAATTACACCGCTAATGTAAACGCCCAACAAGTTAATAATGCTCGCGGCAAGGGAAGTGGCAATCTCATTGGTAATATGTCATGTACAAAGCGCGTCATTAATATCACTGACGTGATTATCCCGTGTATAGCTTGCGTGTATACTTAGGAACAAGTTTCTTCTGGTACAATGTATAAAAAAGTTATCCACCACCGTGAGATAGTAGATAACCGAAAGTGGAAATTATTTAAACCGCATTAAAATAAAGTTTACGAGAATTTTTCAGTATAATTCTTGGAGAAGCATAAATTTAGATTAAATAGAACATTTTTTTTTAATTACGAAAAGCGCAATGTTAATTATTCTTTTTATTGATACAGGAAAATAACGCAAGAAGATTGACGAGGGGAAAATACAAAAAACTATTATAATGGAAATAAAAAAAGAATATATATATATATAATTCAAATAAAAATAGAAATGAGATATTTAGTTCAGGTAATTTAAGATATCTGCACGAGAATGTAGAATCATGTTCAATTCGCAATAAAGGACTATAACTAGACCAGAAGTTTCTATATCTGGCCGCACAACGTCGCGATAAATTGCATTAGAGGAATTTACGGAGCTATAAAATAATGGACAAAAACCTAAATCAGAAGACGGTTGCTGGAATTTTCATTGATACATTATTGATTCTGCTACTTTTAGTTATTATAGGAAGAGAAGTTATATATATATATATATAAGTTTATTTATCTCTCTGATTCTTATATATTATTACATACATCTGGAGTTTAAAATACACCGACAGATATATACATTTGAGGCAAATAATAATCCATTTAAAAAATTAAAATAATTTCGCTCTCTTCAACCTTGTCGCTTTAAATCCTGAAATATATGGATCTCACGTGCCCAACGTCGGCAATCGTAGCGGAAGATATCTAGAGGCAATTAAATAATACGATAAAGAGGCATCGCCGCGCGCGTTAGGGGCGAGAAATTTGTAAACGAAGTAGCACCCGATAATCTCTCCCAGCTATGGTTTTCGCGTGCACGAAGACACTCTTCCGTTTTCTCGACGAGAGAGACTAACGACGGTTCTCGCCCTCTTATCTGCTCGGTCACGTAGAGGGAAAGGAGGAACGTCGCGCCGTCGCGAGCGGTTCTTCAGAACGTTGCGAAATGCGAGGAGGACGTAAGGGTGTAAGGGCGGGGGAGCGGATAAGGATCGCCGGCATTCCCGGTTAATTTAGCTTGCTAGGAAGTGCCGTAAATAGGAAATGTCACGGCGACGACGCCCGCTCTCCTCCCTCGAGTTCCGGGATCCGTAGATATGGCGCGTCGCGGAAGTAGTCCTTTGGAAGAGGCCGACCTGGCCAAAAACAGACAGTGACGTACGAAGCGGTGGACCGTTTGAGTGGTAAACGTCTGCATTGTATAAGTGTTTACGTGAGCGTATATGGAATATTCATGCACTGCAGTCTCTATCTTTCCAATGTTTCTTATCCAATCGTCCTTCGGAAATGATCTGCTCGCATAGTGTCAACAATCGTGGCTTTTGATGCTATTCAACTTATTGGCAAATATTCGAAATGTGAAAGTTTACAGAGATACATGTACGGAGTATCACTTATGAGCAAACTTGGCTATTGCGCGGTGAAAGCAACATGCTGCGATCAAACTTTATTATTTTTCATCACCAACTTATCGGCAAAAGCAACACGTCGCGAGCTAACTCGTTCATCACATAAATATGTCACGTATAAAGTATCGTATAATCAATGTAAAGAAGTTTATAAAAACAATGTGAGAGGCAAGGAAAGTGTACGGCTAACTAGATATAGCAAGTTTATGTTTTAGTATTCATTAAAGCAATCCTTCGTTAACAATCCTCTGCATTATCATAAAATATAATAATAATATTACATATTTATATATATATATATATATCTTGACGTAATATTTATTGTCAACATGACATATGCTCTTTACTCTCTCCTCTTCCTCTCTCTATGACTTTACCGGCAAACCAACTCGCAGCAGAGCACATAATGCGTGGTAATCGGTTCCCATTTATTAGCTACGCTTCCATCACGCTCGTAACTTGTGCCTTCCACCATACTGGGCCTAAAGCATTATTGAAGTATCCCGGCCGCGTACACCGAGAGGAGATACTGTACACAAATCACAACAAAGCCGGTGCATTAGCGCGACATCATCCTGAACCTTGTATAACATGTCCAGTATTCGGAGCGACGTAAACTACCATGGTAAAGCCGCCCGGTCTGTACGACCACGAGAGCGCATCGATCGTGTGTGGAGAGCGAAATTTACAAACGCCGTTCAATTCCCTTATAATCGCGGTGCGAGATGACCGGGCGCGATTCGAGATCGCCGGCGAGGATGCTGCCGCGGGAGAGACGGAATCGCGACCGGTGTGATTCTTTAATCGTCGCATTTACGCGTTCAAAACGAATCTCACAGTTGCACCGTCATCAATGCGGAAATGGCGAAGCGTATCGTCATTCCTCGGTTAATATCAACAGAGCGAAATTCTACCATCCAGTCCATTGGGAGGTAATACAAACACTGCAGTGTAGGAAACTTGGATTTTCATTTGCATACTCGGCTAGGAGACGGCGGAGTGCATACTAGGGAGTGTATTATACATGCTTTCGAATTAGCATACGCTTGGCATTTGCAGTGATACAATTAACCCGGGCCGACGTAAGCTGTAAAAAGTGTGATTCCTCCTAAAGTTCTTCGAGCGCTTGCGAATATTCGCGAAATTCGCCGTTTCGATACATTTTCTAACTTAAAAGCCAAATATATATATACATATATGCATATAAATATATGCACACATATATCGACTCTTGACGTCATTTTGTGTGTCACGCGAATATCGAGAGAATCTGTTAATAACGTCGACAAGCGATATTAATGAAAGGCTGCCTGCGAACGACATCATTTTGTACTCGGTTCCTCTCTCTCTTTTTTTTTTTTCACCCCCCGTCTGATCACAGGACGCTAACCAAAGCTTTCAGATCGAGCTGAAAACTTTAGACATCCGATCGAACTCCGCGCATGAAGATGAATGGGCCGCGAATTGCGGACTAAGTAGGATGTCACGAGGCAGCTCTCCTGCCATTTTCCACCCCAGCCCTGCACACAACACAGCAAATCTCTCTCCTTCTCTCTCTTCGTTTCTCCGCGTTCTACCCCTCTGTTTGTATCTCGTGTACCACAGCTCTCGCTCTCTCTCTCTCTCTCTCTCTCTCTCTCTCTCTCTTTCTCCCCTTCACCCTTGTTGCCGTACAACTCTCGTTCTCTCTCGGTATCTCGGTTATATCGGCGCTCTCGCTTCTGCCGATGGTGTAACAAACGCGAGCGCGCGCGGCCGCATCCATCATGCGAGCCACTTTGTCACAGCGGGATCAACAGCGCTTAAATTGTATTCGCGATTCGAGAACAGCCCATAAATTCTCATCGTCGCGACGGGCGGTGCTTCCTCCTTAACACGCGCCCGAGCGCCGTGATTCGACGGGGTTCTCTTCTTTCTCGCCGCATATCCCGGTTTACATCTCCCGCTTTTATGGATTATTTTTCGTAGGATTTATGCTACATTACATATTTTGTACGCCGTATGTTTTATTATTCATTCAAGCAGTCCTTCGTTAATAAAATCGAAGAGACATCTCTCACACACACACACACACACACACATGATATAAGCTTGAGATTCGAGTTGTGAAATTAAGATTGCTGAGCAGCGCTAGATACATAATGCAACGAATGCATAATGTATTTCTAATAAAAAATAAAAAAAAAATATACATTACTTTTGAAAGAACCGCTTTAATTCTGCACGCCAGCACGGAATTACGACGATGCGCTAATACAACGCAGTACGGGCAATTTCTCTTGAAACATTTCTAATGGCACCGAGTCAGTTGGATAGTTAGCGCTCAAATACCTGTCGTTAACTAGAGCAATCTAGCCCGAAGCGTACGGCGAACGTATTCATAAGGGAACCGAATATATCATGCTCGCGCATCTCCCTCTTGGTGTGAATGTTCACCGAACAATGGTTAACGATGACATTTTCGAATCGTGTGCGGAGTACAGCGACCAGTTACACGAGTGCTTGTACAAGGGGAATGTACATAGTAATCTATTTGATTTGATCAACGGCTTGTGTGCTTAATACTCGACAAAAAGTTATTTTAACCCTAGGATATATGACTTGCACCCCGCGTATACGCGTGGTGCAACTCGCGCGTGAGCCAATTTTATATCTATATTCGCAAATTTAATTATCCGTACTGATATGCAATATATCATTTTTGCTTCGTAATTGGTCGCCGATGCATCAAACTGAAAATAATAAAAGCAAAAATATAGACTGCACACGTGGAAATAATTTAAAAAATTATTTTTTGTAATTTATTATAATAGTTAATTTAAAGTAAAATGTATTAATAAAAAAAAAAGGATTATTTTAAAAATATTAATAGAGATAATTTGTTTAAGAGCATATATTATTCATCATACGTTTCTTGCAACAAGTGTATCAAAATTTACATTTGCATGCAAAATATCGAAGATGATGGATCGATAGCTTTGAAAAGATATTATCGCGTCACTGATTTAATTTAGTACGATTACGGAAATTTCCGACAACGCAAACTTCTGCGTAAGGAAGGTTAATCGGAAAGCAATGAACATCCCAAACTAATGCAATCAAGATCGTAATTAGCGCGGTAAACTGTATTAATTCTATCCCTGATAGCGGGACGTTTCTGGCTGCAACTCGACGAAAGAACTTTCTTCGATTCGTGCTCGTGAAACAGGGTCACACGGTGGTGCACACATGCAGAGAAATACGGATCTCGAAGATACGACCGAGCCTGCGACCACGTGCGACTGCGGTTCGGTACTTATGCAATTACTGGAATAGCCTTTGCAAATTGAATCTCAACCGCGGGTCGAGGATATCGAGGGAAAAAAAAAAATTAACATCCATGCTACTATTACCCCGAGAGAGGATGGCTTGAAAGGGATAGAGGCAAGGGACACGGCGTGACCAGCCGTATTTCCAGGGCTCCTAACTGTTTCCGGATATTGGATATTACAGCTATCCGCAGAGACATGAGGATACGCGAGAGTTAGATACGTATCGTCGAACATGATAGGCTAACGGATAGTGTATGGATTTTTATTTCATTTCTCGCTCGCATTTCATCTACGAAATTCTAGGAAACGTATAATTGATATTTTACTTTAGGCAGATAAATCGATTTTCTCGTAAGCTCCGAGGAATAGTAGAAAAAAATTACTCCGCAGAAAAATACGACTCTCTCTCTGCAGGAGTTTCTCCTCCTGAATTTTCAATCGGAAAAAAAGAGATAATCTCTCTCTCTCTCTCTCTCAATATATATATTTTAATAAAAATATAATAATTTTATAAAATATCTACACATATATATTATTTTATTCTTATTTCTGTTTATTTAATGATAGTTCTTTTAGCAGAACATTACTGCTTTATTTGTTTCTGCCTTACCTAATTTCTAATGCAGCAACATTTAATGCTGCATTTCGCATCTCAATTATGAAGCAGAAAGCTTGTAATTAACCGTTTAGTAAGCTATCATCGTACAGCGTAACCTATGTTGCGCTATCTTTTCGCTTTCACTCGCCAATTGCAATTCATAATTCTCTAGAACTATTGCAGCTTCAGCGCGGAATCCTGCATCCCGAACTCAAACGCGAAATCATACGCGTTGCGTACGCGTTGGCGCGTATTATTCTAAACACGAAGCGCATCCTATTTGTACTATTAATGAGAACAATACGCGCCCGAATACGTGCGTGTGCGATACACAATATCACGATATACATATATCGCACATTCTCGTCGTTTGCGCGGCAATATATCTGTATTCTCATCTCGCGCGAGAATCGCGATTTCCAAGGACGGAGGCAATACGGAGATGGAGAAGCCATTAATTACGAAAAGAGCATTAGAGTTCGACGCGCGAAATGCGAACTTTCCCGGGAGCGGAGGATCCGCAGGCGCGGATGTCCCGCGTGCGCAACTGGAGGTACATAAGTAGGGCGCGAACTCGTAACGACATTAATATCGAATCGCTCGTTTCGCGTTCGAGTTGGCTGCGAATCGCAGCGTCTCCTGCGCGGAAGAACGGCTCGACTGAAAGCTCCGCGGAATAAATTCAAGCCAGTAATTCCGGAAAGAAGTTCTCCCTGTCGAGGATTTGTTTCGATGCCGAGCATCCTTCACGCTGCTCCTTTTTATCCGGGGATAGTGACGGTGATAACGATAATTCCACTTGATATCAATATTGAAACTCTCCCTCTTCGCGCGTTTACACGCGCCGTACTACAAATGTGAAAACAATCGCCTCAAATTACAACTTCGCCATTATTTCATAATTGTATCTAATATTCATATTCGTGGCAATCATAGCCGATTGTCAGAAAATTCACGCGACGATTAAGAATAAATTTAAATTCAAGTTTTAGCGACAGATTTAGAAAGGAATGTATCTGTGTGAAAAAGATATGGATGAAATGATACAATTTTGAGAGTTAAAAATTTTCGAGCGATATTATGCGAGAAGAGTAAAGAAACGAGAGAGTGGTAGAAAAAGAAACGCGAATGAAGCTATTAAAAGAAGGATTCGAAAAAAACCGTGTATCGTGGAACTTTTATGGATTTTACGTTTTACCAGCCAGAGCAACGATTCTGGAAAAAAACTCGTTCGCGAAAATCTTTTCTCCGATTTCTTCCTCGCATACGAATGTCGAATGTTAACGCGCTTAACTAGCTTATCTCTCGCGTTTCTTCATCCGTGGAAGATTTTGTGTGTGAGTGTGTGTGTGTGTATGTGTGTGTGTGTGTGTGTGTGTGTGTGTGTGTGTGTGTGTGTGTGTGTGTGTGTGTGTGTGTGTGTGTGTGTGTGTGTGTGTGCATGCATACGCAAGCGCGAAAGTCGACGACGACGAGACGTGTCTCTGTCCCATCGCGGAGAGCAACTCTCTTTTTCTGTTCTCGTAATTACTTAATACATTATTAATAGACGGCTGACTTTACATAAGCTCTCCAGGGGAAAGACGGAAAATTTCGAGACGAGAAGTTAAGCAGATTGCCAAGACTGGACATTTGCATACTGGCGCAGTGTACCCCTCTCCCCCCCCCCTTTTACCCGTACAAAATCCTACCATCATTTCACCGCACGTAGTCATAGTAACACTTTTCCAAGCGAAATGCTATATTATTGGATGAATCTCCCGACTTTCAAAAAGTTTTCAATAATGAACTGCGCCTTAAGTAGAGATAAACGGGTTTAACGCAACGAAGAGTAAAAACGTAAACGGAAAAAGACGAAATTTAAATTATCGCATTAATTTTTTACGTGACTCCTTCTTATATATGTATATATATATATATATTTTATATATATATATATTTTTTTTTAAAATGAACGATGTATGTTTTCTGTGATTTCGCAAACGATGCGTCGTCTGCTTAGTAGAGTCCGAGTATAATAAAAGTGTTTTATTCTCATTCTCTCGACGGTATGCTAAATAAACTTGAGAATGTCCTTTTTCGAGGTAACGATAAGACGGCTTTAAAGCGCAGATTTGCACGCTTTAACTATTAGTCGAGGAGCCGTTCGCAAGATACTACGCCATCAACAGTGGGTAGATATCCAACCCTCGGAAGGAGGACAGTGAAGCTCCAGTGTAACTTTAGTGGTAAATTGGAGGTAATTTGCGAGAGAGGCGGTCACCCGGGCAGTTAGCGAGCCAACAACCGCCGCCAGAACAACAGACTTGCTCGCCCAGTGTACTGCTGTTACCTGAACGTTGGCTTTACAAAGGGTTAGAAGGAGCCGCGCGCAAATGGTCCGCTCTTTCGTCCGCATCGATATCGCTTCTTCTATCATCAATCGTATTAAAAAAAAATACGGTAACGATCGAACGGTGACTTAGTTCACTTGAGATTTAGAAATAGAGATTTGAAGAAATTAATCTTAAAGTCGAGAAAAAAAATTAAACCATGTGTCAACTCTTTCGAAGTTTTAAGATTGAATAATATCTCTATTGTATTGAATTTTTCTCAATTGTATCTGTTTCTGTAAAAAGCGATTTGAATGTATCGAACGCTGAATATTTGCAAAAATAAAATGTTGCATTCAAGCTATAAATAGCGATATCCCGGTACGTGTGTAACTTTTGTAAAAATTTACAAAGCATCGTAATGTAAATGTATTCATCATTATTCTGCGAAGAAAGGATACAAAAGGCTCAATAACGAAAGGAAGAAAAAAGCGCTATGCGATTTAAATTTTACATTATTTTTATTCACCCCGTTGGAGTCGACCGGTTAATCATCTCTTTGTCCAGGAATCACAATCAATACTGCCGTTTGTACGATTAGAGAATAAGTAAAGCAAAACGCGTAGTCCTTTCTCTCTCTTTCTCTCTCTCTCTCTCTCTCTCTCTCATATTGATGCGCGAATCACGTACATTGGAACGATAAAGCGCTCAATATGGAGTACAATGAAAAGCAGCGCTCCCGCGCAAGGGGATGAAAAGAGCTTATGTTTCACCGTCGCGCACCGTTTGCAAATCATCGTCACCGATTTCAGACCGCGGGAATTTCACTTCGTTCTATCCCGCACACACACTCGCACTCTATTTTTACACACCGAACGGTGACCAGGCGGCGGCGGCGGCGGCGGCGACCGCGCAAAAAGGCAGTTTCCGCGAATGCGGCGTTTCGCTTTCTCACTTCCGCGGAATATGTGCGGTCTCGGACTTTTTCTTCGTTTTCTTCCTTTTTTTGTTCCCCTTTTTTTTGTAATTTCACGGATATATTTTCTATGCCGACGCATTTGCATTTTAACGAAGGGACCGCGAAAGAAAGTTATAAATAAGAAACACTTGGGCACGAACACTAGATTAAAAGCGGGGTCAAATGGAGGTCGGGTAAGTTGCAAGCGGCGAAATTATTCACGACGAGAGGAGACGGTAGTCATTCTTTTTTTTCACAGTGTCTTGAGAGCCGCAGGTGCGTGCATAATAAATAGCGAGAAGCAATAAAGAAAACTTCGATTCCTAATGTTTATCTTACATCTAGTTGCTAGTCTCGGTAAATGTTATGCGTACGAACGTATTGCGAGATGACGAATCCAAGTAATAAACTCTATTGCTGAATTTAATTATTTGGACACAGATATTTCTTGGCCCGGTTGTTCAATCTTAATAATGACATTATTATGACTTTGCAATACAATCTTCCAAAAAGTTCCTTACGTTTATACTCTTCGTTCGCGCAAGGGATTTGAAGTAAGTATGCGACGTATTATATTTGCCGTGCAGCTTAAAACTGTCTTAGAGACGAGGGTCCGAGGAAATGATCGCGCGATAGACGGAACGATGTACAAGAGTTCCCAATTATCCCGTGGTACGTGGTGAAAAATCACGTCAGCGTCGAAGACGGCAGGCTCGAGCCGTAATACGAGCTTAGTTGAAAAGCTGAATCGCACTCCTGGGGCAACGCCTCGCTCGTTGGCTTGGAACCCTCCTGACTTACGAGCAGATTAAGAAACTCCCCAGGTCTCGATAACCAGCCTCCAAAGTGCCTCGGGTCACTGCGCGGCCGTGAAACGAATATCCCAGCGGAACCCCTCGAAATTCGGCAAGATATTATTTTCCGACTTTCTTCCTTCGCGTGTTAATTACAGACCGGCTTTACGTTATTAACCCCGAGAACCTTTCTCGAAATTCAACGAATCCCTTTTAGGTTTTACGATCCCGGGGAATCGATGCGATTGTTGGAGCGCTAATGTTGCGAAACGCCCGTAAATATGTATCTCTGTTACGTGAAATCTGAGATTCGCCGTAATGAGCGAATCGAGAAAGTCTGATGAGATGGAAGGATTGTATAACCAATAATCAAATTAATTAATATATTAATACGTATAAGAGAACGAATTCTCTCCCTCTCTCAATGCAGATTTATTTCTATAAAAAAATAAACAGAGATTTATAAATTATGATTCTAATCTATATATTGTTTTAATGCATGTTTTAATTACATAGTTTTATATAAAATTTTATATGCCCTTAAGAAAGAGAGAGAGAGAGAGAGAAAGAGAAAAAGAGAGATAATTTAGTTAATACACGTACAGGCAGTGTCTTGCATAAATCTCATCAAACACTTACGCCGCTACTGCATTCATGAGATTCTTTCGCGACGGATGAAATCTCATGCGAAGATGAGCCGTGTATGCACTTAAGTCTGGAGAAGGGGATCCGGTGGCACCGGTTGAGAAATTTTCCATGACACGATGACGTTATGGAGTTTGTCCCATTTTTGTGCGCGGGGGAGATTAAGATTTTAATTGTGCAGCACGCGGTAATTACAGAGCAAACTTCCTCTCCGCGGGCTTTCTCGCACGTCTTCCCTCTCCCACCCATCCTTACCCAACTTCTTTTCCCCGTTCTAAAGTCTATGATGCAATTCTCTCTTTCATTCTCTTTCTCGGTCATGCGTCTTTTCCTTTCTTTTTTTTTTTTTTCTTCGGTGCTCCTTTCACGCGAATCCTACGCCGAGGTAGCAGAAGTTTGCACGGCCTCGGAGCTCTATGATTGGACGAGTTTTCAGGGTAGTGAAGGCAGTTTTGCCTGCTGGAACAGGAGAGAAAGATCTTTTTCCTGGATGGGGCTGGAATAATATTTGTAGATTACGAACCGCGGAACTTATTCGCCGCTTGAGAGAATAAGAGAGGGAGAAAACGTCGAATCAAGTCGAATGGAGTAAGTGAAGAACGGCGGAACAAGAAGAATATCTAGACGTACCGTGCACTCGATAGATCAACATTGGTATATATTTCTCACCTCACTTTAGTCATGCATAAAGGATACACAGGATGATTAAACGATCGTGCCTGAATATACAATATATATAAAAGAGTTATCCATAAAGAAGAACAGCCTCATTAGACTATCGATTCTATAATACTCTTACTATTAAAAATAAAATATTTCGTATAAAATAATAATCTTGCGAAAAAATTTGAAATCGATAATTGCCACTTATTTTAATATAAAATATATTTCAATTTTCTTGTGTTTTATAAATATTAGAGAATTTATATTTCATTTATAAAACTTAAAGGTATTTTATAAATACAGATAGAGATATAAATTCTCTAACATTCACAAACGCGAGGAAATTGAAATATATTTTACATTAAAATATAAGCGAAAGTCCTCAATTTCAGACTATTTTGATTTTGATTTTATTTTATTTATGCTTGTGGAATATTTCATTATTTAATAGTAGAGATATTATAAAATCGATAGTGTAATAATTATTCTTTTTATGGATATTTCTTTAAATAGATAATACATATTCTGTAAGACAAGTGCCTCAGTTATATTATAAATTAATAAATAATGTAGACGATATAATGTATTATTTACGGATCTGAGAGGTAATTGATATAAAGATAATAATTCTCGATTAATTATGATTATACTTTAATGTTTCATAGACTGAGCTAGATACTATAATATTTATTGTCTCCGTGTAAAAGAGTGGAAATAAAAATATTTAAAAATAAATTTGCTTGATACTTATGAAAATAAACTGCTCTTTTTTTATTGAATTAAAAGAGATATGGACATTCGTGATGGAAATTCCGACATTTTGTGTAATGCTAAAATAATACAATATCTTTTGAAAATGTAACTTTTGAAATAAAATAAAAGAATATTATCAAATAAATAAATAAAATATTCACAGTTTTCGCACATAAATCCAATTCTTCCGTATTGTTAATCTGTTATTGAATTATTATTTGCATACACAAATATTTTCATACAATTGTCATAGAATCACTTTTGATATTTTCCACAATATTACATGCAATTCAATTCATTCACATTGTGAGAATAGAGAAACACACTCCACAATAGTAATCAGCGTTTTTGAGATCATCAGCTTTTACAACGTTGCTAAATTATAAAAGTGTCGAGATTTTTCTTGTGCGTGCCTTTCCAAATAAACTTATATTATTTTATATCGTGGTTATATTATGACTTGGCAGAGTGGAAGAGAGTAATATAAGCGTATTGTTAATCCGATGGATTAATTAACGTGTCGCGCGACGCATCCTCCATTGCGTTAAGGACCAGGCAACGAGTCGGCTCCGCGGGTTTCTAGTACTTTCAGTGCGGCAAACTTGGTAAGCTCGGGAGTTATGCGTTCTCCGGGCAAACTTGCTCCGGCCAGCACGCACCGGCAGCCACCGTGTTAGATGGTTATACCACGTACACGGGCTAACTTGAATAATAGACATTGTTGTACGAATTAGGCTGGTAGGGGTAGCCACGAAGAGAGCCGGTGGTGCGACCGGACCCTGCGAACGCGGACCTCCGACTTTAATTAACGATGCCTGAACATCCACAGTCCGCCGGACGTGTTATTAACTCGTCCCTCGTCGGGCTGGCGTCCCGGAATCCGAGAATTCGTGGACGTTTCCTCGACGGGAATCATTGAGAAACGTTTGCCGGTGTCGGAAAGCGAAAAGAATGTCCCGGATAGTTTACCGCGAGGATTTGTCGTCGTTCAAGTTCGAACTCGCGATATAGAAGATATCCTTAAATCCCCCGTTTGACTTTCGAAGTCTTCTCGGTAGAATAGGACGATAAGAAAGTAACAGACGGAAAGAACGGACGGATCGCGCGATGTCAATTTCTAGGAGAGATCCAGAACCGCGATCCAGATGCGCGGAAGAACACGGGCCAAGAAAAAGTTTTTTACCCCCCGCGCGCGCGGTATTACGATTCGGTCTGACCATAAATAAGAAACCGGGGGGGGCGGCGGTGGTTCTCGATATAACTCACTGGATTTCCATACGATGATAAAACGGACGCTCGGACCCTCGGCACGATGATTTATAAGATTCCCGACGCTGTGCCAGTCGCAAAATCTTCCTCGGCCTGATCCGTTCGAGGATGTTTGCGCGCGATAACGGGATCTGTCGTGCGTTTTATCCCGCTCGTCTCTTTGCCTCCTAATCGTACCGGCGGACAAGCGTAAGATTTTTTTTTTCTTTGTTAACGATCCTCTCCCCTAAACGCTCCCTCTCTCTCTCTCTCTCTCTCTCGCGCTTGCTCGTATTTGGTGTGTATATCGATGGGTTACGAGAGCTACATCCATTCCCATACACAAGCGGCTCCTATCAATATGTTTGATGAAATATGGATTATTCCCGATGGACCCAGCGGGTCGGTTCAGGAATACCAAGAAATCATCCACGACGTCCGTATTCACATCTTGATGTACGATCTGTGTGGATAGTGCCGTTTTTCACATCCGTGCTTTTATTGCTGCAAATTTTAACATAAGTGAATTAAACCGTATCTTTGCTCCGTGATCAATTTAGTTTTTATCTTCCTTCAAGATTAAATTTTCTATTTGTCAAATATACTAAAAATTACTTATATAATACACGAATCTTCTGTCTTGTATTTATAAGCAAGTAATGCCGCGAATGTATTATGTTTCATTATAAAGACGAGCATAAAAGTTTAGCGTTAATGAAAAGTCACCCTTAATGAACACGAATACTTTCAGTCGGCAATCGATGTTCGCAAAGTTGGCGCTTAAACGCCAACCTTAAGGTCTGCGGTATCCGGTCGAGTCGGCACAATAATAGCGTGTCGAGAGATTTAATATCGTCGAGTTGTGTGCCGCTCCGACGATCAATTAATGAGCGTCAGATTGTGTTTCGCGGAGTTTCTTCCTCGAATCCCGAAAAATGGAACGGCCATCGAACGAGAGAGGAGGTTGATCCAAAATTAAATTATCCCCTCGTTTCTATCTCACGCGCTTCATTCTTTATCACGTCGTTGGGACCGTGATATATTGCGTGATGCGACGGCGCCGGTCATTTGTCAAGCAGCTCGAAAATATCTATGAGAGACTAGGAACTCGCGCGTATTCACTCGCACGGATTGTGGATTTGTTGACAAAAAGTTTCGCCATAAGTCAGAGGACGAAGAGAGCGGTTGTGCCTTTTTTTCTCGTCGCAGGCTCGAAAATTTCTCTCGCGGCTATTTTATAAATAAAATTGTTCGCTAAATCGAACAAAACTCAAATTTATGGCTACTCTGACCATGTAAAACGAAGTAATAGTGACATATTTTTCTGAGAGCCAAATATGCCCTCTTCAACTAATAGAGTTGTTCTCATAGACGCCTGAATACACGTGCTAGAATTTGAAACTATAACAAATGAAAACAATATATTATTTTTCATCTATAAAACTCTTCAAATTTCTACTTCATA
This sequence comes from Lasius platythorax, assembly GCA_963971435.1. Taxonomy (NCBI): domain Eukaryota; kingdom Metazoa; phylum Arthropoda; class Insecta; order Hymenoptera; family Formicidae; genus Lasius; species Lasius platythorax. The sequence goes on from OZ020536.1 coordinate 7,638,768, forward strand.
ATTTTTAATAATTTTTAGTAGATAACATAATTAAGAGAAAACTTTTAAACTTAAAAAAAAAATAATCTTTTTGATATTTTTATGTTAAATAATAAATTCTGAAATACTAAATTCAGAAATGCTCTATTACGTCACATAGTAAACTATTTTAAAACAATCTGCTATTTTTCATTAAATTTCATTTTCTTAAAATTGTGATGTGGTAGAGCATTTCTAAGGCTGAAATTATAACGAGCATTATTATGCCTTATTATATTAATAAAAATATTTAAATTAGATATTAGATTCATGCGTTTTTGTTTCCAATTTGTTGACATGTGCGATGTATTGACTGAAATAAAAATAATATAAAATTAATGCAATCTCACAAATAAAATTGTATTATTAAATAAGTAAGATAATATATTTTTTAATTTATAATTATTCCAACACAAACAAAAGTTTATTGTAATGTATGATTAATTTATTCCGCACTTTTCCTCTATCGACCTCTATCGATTTACGCTAATCAGTTTGACAAAACTAATCTTTGCTAATTCAAAGATATTCTGTGAAGATTGACAGTTTCTAATATCCTATTGTAATATTTGCGATTGTGTAACTCTTTCTATAATTATTCTCTTATTGGCAATGGATAAGTAATCTAACAGTAAAAGTTAAGAGATGTTAGGCAGATTTATAGAATGTGTATCAATATTTACATTCATACAACGAATTATACATCTTTCAGCGACCTTCTCTTTTTCTTTTATCTGCTTCTATATTCTTCGTATATTTTTCGTTGAAATAATTCCTTTTTGTACTTAGTTAGTAGTGCACGATCTATGATACTCGTACAAAGCAGATATATCATGGCAACGTCGAGCGAAGATAATAACTGGTTATGGAATTATTACACATTAGACAACAATATCGCAAAATGCAATAATTGTGCTGTGAACTATAAAATGAATATAATAAATGAAACAAATATAATGAGACATATAAAAAGTAAACATGGTGATGAGTATCAGAATATTGTCTCATTACAAGGCTCACAAGAAGTTTGCGAGTCGCAATTTGATATAACACAAAACAATGACATTAGATGCAACTATTGTCCTAAAACTTATTTTGCAATAAACAAGTGGCGCATTTTAAAGAAACACTTAAGAAAATATCACAAAGTGGAAGAAGATACAGCGAAAGCACTCTGGCTTCATAATACTGGCTACAATTTTGACGAATCCAATATAAATGCGAGACAACGTTGCAATGATTACAACAATACTATTCCAAATGAACCTCTACTCTCAATGAACCGTTTGAGCAAAGTTCATCAGGTTGATGTACCTTTGGAAACCAGACCAAAGAAGTAAGAGAAACAGCTATAAATTAAATATTATTAATTTCTTCTATTTATTAATTTATACATTATTTTTTGTGTACAATGAGTAGAATTGGGTATAAAAAGTAAGATCATAAAATTCAGATAGTTAGCATGTGTTTATAACAAATATTATATATATTCGAGTCAATTTAATTAAGCTAATATTACATCAAAATACGATAAGGCAAATTCGCTATATGTTGTACTAAATACTCGTGTAATCGGTAATTTGTGACAATTTGTATAAGAATGAAAATTAAAAATTTGACAGAAATTCTTGTATTTGAATAGTTGTGTATGTCGAATTCACGAAAATATCAAATTAAAATTTTCGGGAAAAGATATTTGAATAATAAAAGTGTTTTATTAATAATAACAATTTGAGCTTTATTATTATACAGTGTGCACATGATTCAAGCAAGACTTTATAATATTTATTAATTAAGCAACTTCTATTTTTTATTATATGCAGTTTAATTAGTAGTTCTCGCAGTCTTTCAAATTCTGATAATGATGAAGATACTGCTATATCAAGCAGCTATCAACAGCCAACCTCCAGTTTTGACCAAAGATCTAACGTTGACGATATTAACAATCAAATCGAAGTATTTTCGGAAACCAGACCAATGGGGTGAAAAAATAGCTATAAATTCATTATTACTAATTTTTCTTTTTTTAATCATTTACATTTACCTTTGTGTACATATAAATAAATATTACAATGAATGAGTATGAATTGTGAATAAGTATAAAAATTAAATAATCGCGCATGAATTTTTGTACTTGATAGAAGATTTGTATTTGAGATTATAGAAATTCAAGTTTTAGAAGAAAAAGAAGTTTTAGGAAATAATAAAAGCTTATTAATAATACTAGTTTTAATTTATTGTTAGTAATTATACATTGTGCACGTGATTCGCAAGCAAGCACTTTATAATATTGATTAATCCAGCAATTTTTACTCTTTATTATATGCAGATTATCCATTGTTCTAATCTCTGTTGACTGCTTACGGAAATATTTTATATCAGAAGAGGTAGATGAAAAATGCTTTATTTGTGATAACAATTATCTTCTTCAAAAAACATACTCAAGTATGGAAGGCCACATAAATAAAAAAGATTCTCAACAAAATGTCTCATCAGAAAACTCACAAGTTTTTTATAAGTTATCTTCTACAATAGCAGACGAACAAACGAAAGGCGCTATTTGTGGTAAGACTTATATTATATCACTTATTGTTAACAATAGTATGAGATATCATTCAATGATCATAAACTTGATCGCGCTAAAGAGTATAGTCTCCGCTACTAGTTATTGAATTCCTTTCGTATATTAGACGTCCAGACATCAAGATGCAGGATTTGCAGAAACATTTTTAAAAACTGTAACTCTTTCACCTTAAGGAAACATTTGATCGAAGTTCATCCGCTCGAAATATCTTCGGAAATCAATCCAATGAGGTAAGAGAAATGACGATGAATTAAATATTATTATTTTCTATCTTTCATAATCATTTATAAATAATTTTTGTATACAATGAGTAGAAATGTATATAACGACTAAGATTATAAAATTATGACATTTAATATGTGTTTATTATATATATTAAATATTCGAACTTAACTTACAATCAGCTAATATTATATCAAAATGCGATTTGCCATATATTGTATTTAATGCTCTTGTAATGTATAATTTGTGATAATTTGAATAAGTATGAATTGAGAATAAGTACAAAAATTAAATAATTGGGCAAGAATTCTTGTATTTGAATATTATTTATATGTCGAAATTATAAAAATATCGAAATAAAGTTTTCGGCAGGAGATATTTGAATAATAAAAGTATTATATTATTAATAACAGTTTGAGCTTTATAAGTATATATTGTAAACATATGATTCAAACAAGATTTCATAATATTGATTAATCCAGCTTTTATTTCCTATTCTGTGCAAATTATCGAGTAGTTTTAACAGTCTTTTGAATTCTGATAGAGATGCTGTAGATATTGCTACAACAAGCAGCTTTTCGTTGTCAAACTGTAGTTCTAACTTAACAGAAATTAAGGATCTTAATGTCGATTTTGATCATGACAGAGCAAAGAATATTGGAGATGATAGTAATTTAATGCTCCCACCTGATGAGTATTTTATAGATGTAACATAAAGCGAAATAACACGAAATTATAATTATATCGACTGGCTTGCGAACATATAGCTTGTTAATTATCTACTTATCAAGCATCGACATAAACATACATTTTTTTTTACATTTTTAATTTCATTTATATCTTTCTATAATTTTTTACATGTATGTTATATGCCACGATATATTATATGACATTTATACTTGATTGTGCAAGAATAATTTTTAAATGTATTTATATATTGATGTATCGTATATTAATAAAGATATTTACATAGGTATTAGATTTTTGTTTTCGTTTTTAATTTGTTGGCATTAACTATAATAAAGATAATATAAACTTAATGCAATTTTATAAATGAAATGGTATTATTAAATATAAGTGTGATAGTATATATCTTTTTAATTTATAATTTTTCCAATACATATAAAAGTTTATTATAATATTTGATTAATTAATTCAACATTTCCTTTCTCAAGAAGATATCTGTCATATTTCTCCCATTACTCGGTTTGTCACAAAATTGGTATTATTTATTGCCTAATTAATAGAGCAATACTCTCATATTACACTTAAAACTTTACAAGAAAAACATTTTCTATATTAATACTTTAATTGATAATACTTACTCTCTATACTTTATTCACAAATACATAAATACTAAGTTAAAAGAGCTGTTTGCTACTAAACGAGTACAAGATTAAGATGGAATCAATGATAATATACCGAACAGAAAATTTATTACGTTTTTCATGAGTTACCTCAAAAATCTCTTCAAACATGTGTGCAACTCTTTTAAAACAATTAATTATGCTACTGGGTGCAAATATTTCAATCGATTAAATTTCATAATAAAAGTCCACAAAGATAATATCCCATTAATATTAAATAACAATGTAATTTACAAAATTAATTGCAAAAGTTGCGACGCATGTGTTCGACAAACTAAACATCAATTAGAAATTAGAATAAAAGAATACATATCCAATTTTAAACATTATTTATCTGGACTTTTGGTAGTCTCTCAATATATTATATGTTAGAAAACAGTCATACCATGTATTGGAAAAACATACAAATATTCATATAAATAGATAATAAATTGAATTATCACATAATAGAGTTTAAATTGAAAATTTAATGATAGGTTTAAATGCAATGACAGTGATACATAATTTAAAACAAATTTTGAAGGAGACGCTTTGTATTATCAAGCAGCTACTACCAGCAGTAATAGCAATTTTAACTCCGAGTTACAAATAAATCCGTTTGTTAAATCAAATAAAAAAATTAATGGCTATTTTAACAATGTAAATAAAGTAATAAAGACATATGATTATATTGGATAATATTCACAATTTAAGTGTTCATGATATATAACATGCATGTAAGTTTTAATAATGAGTATTGAATAAACTTGCAACTTTTACTCCATATTCTCTGCAGAAAATCAAGTAATTCAGGTAGTCTTTTAAGTTTTGATGAAAATGTTAAACATATTGCTACATCAAGCAGGGATCCGTAGCCAGGCTGTAGTAAATCTGTTGATATTGATGTCGATTATGATCGTGATAGTGGGATGAAAGAAGTGAAAAGAATGAAATATGAAGATGTTCCCCTGATGAGTAATTATTTGAATTGCTTTTTTGATATAATATTAAGTAATGTAACACGTAATTATAATTATATCGGCTGTTTTAATTGTGTATTTATCAAGCGTCGACGAGGCATACTATTTTCTTTATATTTCTTAAAAGTTATTTATATCTATTATTTGTACTTCATAATTATTTATTGTGCACATCATTCACAAGCAAGATTTTATAATATTGATTTATCCAGTATTTTTTATTTTTTATTCTGTGCAGATTAACGAGTAGTTCAAGCAATCCTCTAGATTTTAATAAAGATACTGAAAATATTGATGCCAGTGATGAATTTATTGACATTGAGGATCTTGGTGACGATGATCCTGATGATTTGATAGCATAAAGATACGAAGAAGAAATAGGAAGAAAAGAAGAAGAGATCAGTGCTATCCCGCCCCTAATGAGTAATCATTTGTATTGCTTTTTTGATGTAACATTAAGTGATATAATACAAAATTATAATTGCATTGAATTTTTGCGAATATATAGCTTGTAGCTTGTTAATTACTTACTTATTTAACATCGACAAGGATATAAAATTTTGTATACCATATATACGTTTCATTTTTTACATATGTTATATGACGTCATATATTATATGAAATTTTATATGTATCTGTGTTTGAGTCTGCAAAAATAACTTTTTACGTATTGTATTAACAGAGATATATATAAACAGAGATATTAAAGATTTCTGAATCTGTTTTGCAATTGGTTGATGTGCATTGACTATAATAAAAATAATATAAAATTAATGCAATCTCATAACTAAAATGTCATTATTAAATAAAGAAAGTGTCATTGTAAATATTTTTATTTTATAATTATTCAATATTCTCATACAAGTTTATTAAAACATTTTATTAACATATTTCGCATCATTTCTCTTTTTATCATTTTGATAGTTTATTCTAAACATTTGGACAGGAATATAATTTCTCCTAAATCAAAGTATCATGCAGAAATTGAAAAATTTTTAATTTTTGCATCTATTGTAATATTTGCGATTATGTAATTTGTCTCTAATCGTTTTCTCAGTAGGATTATCGGCAGTGAATTTACAACTAACCGAAAAAGTCAAGACACGTTAGACAGATTTATACTGTGTATCAATATTTACAACCCTACAACGAATCATACGTTTCTCCGCGACCTTCCCTTTTTTTTTTACTACTTTCTATATTCTTCGAACATTTTTCGATGTAATAGTTCTTCTTTGTACCTAGTAGTGCACGAGCTATAATACAAAGCAGATATCATGGCAACGTCGAGTGAAATAAGTTGGTTCTGGGATTATTCCACATTAGTAGACAATGAGATAGTATGCGATATTTGTTTAGCACCCTATGTCATATCTGTAGACGATGAAGTGAAAATACATTTACATAATCAACATAAGAAAGTTAATGTCTCATCAGAAGACTTACAAGAAAATAAGGATTTGCAATTTTATAAAATACAAAACAATAGCATCCAATGTACGTTATGTAATAATGAAATTTATACTTTAAAGAACACTGATTATGTTATAATTATAAGACACTTAGAAGATAAACATGGAATTACAAAAAATTTAGCGGAAGAAATCTATAAATTGCTACATGACTACTACAATTTAAAATTAGACGAATCCGATAGAAATGAGAAACAATGTTGCAATAATTGCAAAAGTATGATTCCAAATAAATCTTCATTTTTAATAAATCATTTTCACGAAGCTCATCGCCGCTCTATACATTGGAAAGTCAGACTAAGGTAAGAGAAATGGCGATAAATATTATTATTTTCCATCTTTTGAATCATTTATAAATAACATCTATAAAATAAGTACAATAGTGTATAACGAATAAAATCCTAAAATTTAAATAGCATGTGTTTGATTTTCCACAAATATTATTAATATTTGAGTTAACTTAGTTATTATTATATCATAATATGCTATAAATATGTAAAATTTGATATAATATAAATTTGTCATCTATAATATTTAGTACTTCTGTAATCGGTAATTTGTGACAATTCTTATAAGTATGAATAAGTGTGACTAAGTATTTGAATGAAATAATCGAGAAAGAATATTTGTATTTGAATAATTTTTTAAATGTCAAATGTTTGAGAATATCGAAAATTCATGTTTCTTTAAGGAGCAGAAGTTTTAAAAGATAATAAAAACTTATTAATAATATTTATTTTGATTTATTGTTAGCAATTATACATTGTGCGCAAGATACAAACAAAACTTTATTATATAATATTGATTGATTTAGCAATTTTTACTTTTTATTCTGTTCAAAATCGATTAGTTATATTGCTGAAAACTGGGTATGGAATTATTTTACAAGAGACGAAGAAATTGCAACATGCAGTCTTTGTAATATGCCTTACAAAAACTACCTCACAAAAAACTCAAGTATACACATACATATACAAAGAAAGCATAAAGAGGATTATGATCGAGTTGTCTCATCAAAAGATGAAAAGTTGCCCTATTCTGAAATGCCAAACAATCAAGTAAAATTTGATATTTGTCCCAAAACTTATCCTATACGGTTTGTTCCTAACTGTAAATTATCATGTCATTTAATCACTAAACATAGACTTGATAATAAAAAATCGAATAATCTCCGCGATTGGCAATTGAATTATTTTAATAAAGTGAACTCACAGACATCACGATGCATGCTTTGCCCAAAGATTTTCCGAAAAATGTGTTCTTTCAACTTAAGTGAACATTTGATTTCTCGACATAACATCGAAATACCTACCGAAATCAGTTCAATGAGGTAAGAGAAACGCCGATAAATTGAATATTACTATTCTACCTCTTTTGAATCATTTAGAAATAATTTTTATGTACAATGAACAGAATTCTGTATAATGAATAAAATTCAGAAATTTATCACAAATATTATAAGTATTCGAGTCAACTTAACTTTGCTAATATTATATCAAAATACGATAATACAAATTTGTCATGTGTTGTATTTAATACACCTATAATCGGTATAATTTGTGACAATTTGTATAAGTATAACTTGTGAATAAGTTGGAGATGAAAATTAAATAAACGTGTAAGAATTTTTGTATTTGAATATTATTTCAACGCCGATTTTTTTGAGGATATCGTTTTATTGTTAGTAATTGTACATTTTGCACATAATACAAACAAAGCTTTATAATATTGATTAATCTAGCAACTTTTACTTTTTATTATATGCAGAGCAACGAGTAGTTCATGCAGTTTTTTAAATTCTGATAATGATAAAGATACTGCTATATCAAGCAGCAATCAACAGCCAACCTCCAGTTCTGACCAGAAATATAACATTTACGATGTTAATGATCAGATCGAAGTATTTTCGGAGACCAGATTAACGGGGTGAAAAAACAGCTATAAATTATTTAATACTAATATTTCATTTTTTAATTATTTACATTTATCTTTGTGTACATATAAATAGATATTACAATGAATAGGATTGTGTATATTTAATAAAATCATAAAATTTGGATATTAGGATGTATTTATCTCAAATATTAAAAATATTCGATTTCACATAGCTTATAAACTTTCGAGTTATCTTAGCTAATATTATATCAAAATACGATAATACAAATTTATGATCTACTGCATTTAATATTCCTTTAATCGGTAATTTGTGGCAATTTTTATGAGTATAAATTGTGAATAAGTATAATAATTAAATAATCGCGCATGAAATTTTGTATTTGATAGGACAGTTTTTAAATATCAAATTTTTGAAATTATTTACATTCAAATTTTAAAAGATAAAAGAAGTTTTAAAAGATAATAAAAGCTTATTAATATTATATACATTTTATTTATTGCTAGTATTTATACATTGTGCACGTGATTCACAAGCAAGCTCTTTATAATATTGATTAATCCAGCAATTTTTACTTTTTATTATATGCAGATTATCGAGTAGTTCAAGCAATGTTTTAATCTCTGTTGACTCCTTACGGAAATATTTTATATCAGAAGAGGAAGATGGAAAATGCTTTATTTGTGATAACAATTATCTTCTTCAAAAAACCTACTCAAGTATGGATGGCCACATAAATAAAAAAGATTCTCAACAAAATGTCTCATCAGAAAACTCACAAGTTCTTTATAAGTTATCTTCTACAATAGCAGACGAACAAACGAGAGGAGCTATTTGTGGTAAGACTTATATTATATCATTTATTGTTAACAATAGTATGAGATATCATTCAATGATGATAATCTTGATCGCGCTAAAGAGTATAGTCTCCGCTACTAGTTATTTAATTCCTTTCGTATATTAGACGTCCAGACATCAAGATGCACGATTTGCGGAAACATTTTTAAAAACTGTAACTGTTTCACCTTAAGTCAACATTTGATCGAAGTTCATCCGCTCGAAATATTTTCGGAAATTAATCCAATGAAGTAAGAGAAATGACGATGAATTGAATATTATTATTTTCTCTCTTTCATAATCATATATAAATAATTTTTGTGTGCAATGAGTAGAAATGTGTATAACGACTAAGATTATGAAATTATGACATTTAATATGTGTTTATTATAAATATTAAATATTCGAACTTAACTTACAATCAGCTAATATTATATCAAAATGCGATTTGCCATGTATTGTATTTATTACTCTTGTAATGTATAATTTGTGATAATTTGAATAAGTATGAATTGAGAATAAGTACAAAAATTAAATAATTGGGCAAGAATTCTTGTATTTGAATATTATTTATATGTCAAATTTATAAAAATATCGAATTCAAGTTTTCGGCAGGAGATATTTGATAAATAAAAGTATTATATTATTAATAACAGTTCGAGCTTTATAAGTATATATTGTAAACATATGATTCATACAATATTTTATAATATTGATTAATCCAGCTTTTATTTTTTATTCTGTGCAAATTATCGTGTAGTTTAAACAGTCTTTTTAATTCTGATAGAGATGCTGTAGATATTGCTACAACAAGCAGCTTTTCGGAGTCAAACTGTAGTTTTAACTTAACAGACATTAAGGATCTTAATGTCTATTTTGATCATAACAGAGCGGAGAATATTGGAGAAAAACGTAATTTAATGCTTCCACCTGATGAGTATTTTATAGATGTAACATAAAGCGAAAAAACGCGAAATTATAATTATATCGACTGGCTTGCGAACATATAGCTTGTTAATTATCTACTTATCAAGCATCGACATAAACATACATTTTTTTACATTTTTATTCCATTTATATCTTTCTATAATTTTATACATATATGTTATATGCCACGATATATTATATGAAATTCATTCTTGATTGTGATCGAAGAATAATTTTTTAAATGTATTTATATATTGATGTATCATATATTAATAAAGATATTTACATAGGTATAAGGTTTGTGTGTTTGTTTTTAATTTGTTGGCATTAACTATAATAAAGATAATATAAACTTAATGCAATTTTATAATTGAAATGGTATTATTAAATATAAGTGTGATAGTATATATCTTTTTAGTTTATAATTTTTCCAATACATATAAAAGTTTATTATAATATTGAATTTATTAAATCATTTCTTTTTCTCAATAAGATATCTGTATTATTCTCCCATTATTCGGTTAGCCACAAAGTTGGTACTATGTTTTGGCCTAATTAATAGAACAATACTCTCATATTACATCTAAAACTTTACAAGAAAAACATTATTTTCTATATTAATTCTTTAACTGATAATAATTACTTTCTATACGTTATTTACAAATACATATATACTATATTAATAGTGTTGTTTGCTACTAATCGAGTACAAAATTAAGATGAAATCATTGATAATATAGAGAACAGAAAATTTATTACATTTTTTATCAGTTTCTTCAAAAATCTCTTCAAACATGTGTGCAACTCTTTTAAATCAATTAATTACGCTACTGGGTTCAAATATTTCAATCGGTTAAATCTTATAATAAAAGTCTACTAAGATATTATTCCATTAACATTAAATAACAATGTAATTTACAAAATTAATTGCTAAAGTTGCGACGCATGTGTTTGAGAAACTAAACATCAATTAGAAATTAAAATAAAAGAATACATATCCAATTTTAAACATTATTTATCTGGACTTTTGTTAGTCTCTTAATATATTATATGTTAGAAAACAATCATACCATGTATTAAAAAAACATACAAATAATCATATAAATAGATCACAAATTGAATTATCACATAAATGAGTTTAAATTGAAAATTTAATGATAGGTTTAAATTCAACGACAGTGATACAGAATCCAAAACAAATTTTGAAGGAGATGCTTTGTATTATCAAGCAGCTACTACCAGCAATAATAGCAGTTTTAACTCCGACTTACAAATAAATCCGTTTGTTAAATCAATTATAAAAATTAATGGCTATTTTAACAATGTAAATAAAGTGATAAAGACATATGGTTATGTTGGGTAACATTCACAAATTAAGTGTTTATGATATATAATATGCATGTAAGCTCTAATATTGAGTATTGAATATACTTGCAATTTTTACTCCTTATTTTCTGCAGAAAATCAAGTAATTCAGAGAATCTTTTAAGTTTTGATGAAAATGTTAAAGATATTGCTACATCAAGCAAGGATCCGCAGCCAGGCTGTAGTAAATCTGTTGATATTGATGTCGATTATGATCGTGATAGCGGGATGAAAGAAGTGAAAAGAATGAAATATGAAGATGTTCCCCTGATGAGTAATTATTTGAATTGCTTTTTTGATATAATATTAAGTAATGTAACACGTAATTATAATTATATCGGCTGTTTTAATTGTGTATTTATCAAGCGTCGACGAGGCATACTATTTTCTTTATATTTCTTAAAAGTTATTTATATCTATTATTTGTACTTTATAATTATATATTGTGCACATCATTCACAAGCAAGATTTTATAATATTGATTAATCCAGTATTTTTTATTTTTTATTTTGTGCAGATTAACGAGTAGTTCAAGCAATCCTCTAGATTTTAATAAAGATACTGAAAATATTGATGCCAGTGATGAATTTATTGACATTGAGGATCTTGGTGACGATGATTTGATGATTTGATAGCATAAAGATACGAAGAAGAAATAGGAAGAAAAGAAGAAGAGATCAGTGCTATCCCGCCCCTAATGAGTAATCATTTGTATTGCTTTTTTGATGTAACATTAAGTGATATAATACAAAATTATAATTACATTGACTTTTTGCGAATATATAGCTTGTGGCTTGTTAATTACTTACTTATTTAACATCGACAAAGATATAAAATTTTTTATACCATATATACGTATTATTTTTTACATATGTTATATGACGTCATATATTATATGAAATTTTATATGTATCTGTGTTTGAGTCTGCAAGAATAACTTTTTACGTTTTATTGTATTAACAGAGATATATAAACAGAGATATTAAAAATTTCTGAATCTGTTTTGCAATTGGTTGATGTGCATTGACTATAATAAAAATAATATTAAATTTATCCAATCTTATAACTAAAATGTTCTTATTAAATAAAAGAAGTGTCATTGTAAATACTTTTAATTTATAATTATTCAATACTATCATACAAGTTTATTAAAATATTTTATTAACATATTTCGCATCTTTTCTTTTTTTATCATTCTGATAGTTTATTCTAAACATTTGGACAGGAATATAATCTTTCCTAAATTAAAATGTCATGCAAACATTGGAAAATTTTTAATATTTGCATCTATTGTAATATTTGTGATTATGTAATTTGTCTCTAATTGTTTTCTCAGTAGGATTATCGGCAGTGAATTTAAAATAATAATAAAAATAATATTACCGAAAATACTAACCGAAAAAGTCAAGACACGTTAAACAGATTTCAACTGTGTATCAATATTTATAATCTTACAACGAATCATACGTTTCTCCGCGACCTTCCCTTTTTCTTTTACCACTTTCTATATTCTTCGGATATTTTTCGATGTAATAGTTCTTCTTTGTACCTAGTAGTGCACGAGCTATAATACAAAGCAGATATCATGGCAACGTCGAGTGAAATAAGTTGGTTCTGGGATTATTCCACATTAGTAGACAATGAGATAGTATGCGATATTTGTTTTGCATCCTATGTCATATCTGTAGACGATGAAGTAAAAATACATTTACATAATCAACATAAGAAAGTTAATGTCTCATCAGAAGACTTACAAGAAAATAAGGATTTGCAATTTTATAAAATACAAAATAATAGCATCCAATGCACATTATGTAATAATGAAATTTATACTTTAAAGAACACTGATTATGTTATAATAGTAAGACACTTAGAAGATAAACATGGAATTACAAAAAATTTAGCGGAAGAAATCTATAAATTGCTACATGGCTACAAATTAAAATTTGACGAATCCGATAGAAATGAGAAACAATGCTGCAATAGATGCAAAATTATGATTCCAAATAAACCTTCATTTTTAATAAATCATTTGAACGAAGCTCATCACCTCTCTATACATTGGCAAATCAGACTAAGGTAAGAGAAGCGGCGATAAATATTATTATTTTCCATCTTTTGAATCATTTATAAATAACATTTATACAATGAGTACAATAGTTTATAACAAAAATATTCCTAAAATTTAAATAGCATGTGTTTGTTTTTCCACAAATATTATTAATATTTGAGTTAACTTAGTTAATATTATATCATAATATGCTATAAATATGTAAAATATGATATGATATAAATTTGTCATGTATAATATTTAGTACTTCTGTAATCGGTAATTTGTGACAATTCTTATAAGTATGAGTAAGTGTGAATAAGTATTTGAATGAAATAATCGATAAAGAATATTTGTATTTGAATAATTTTTTAAATGTCAAATGTTTGAGAATATCGAAAATTCATGTTTCTTTAAGGAGCAGAAGTTTTAGAAGATAATAAAAACTTATTAATAATATTTATTTTGATTTATTGTTAGCAATTATACATTGTGCGCATGATACGAACAAAACTTTATTATATAATATTGATTGATTTAGCAATTTTTACTTTTTATTCTGTGCAAAATCGATTAGTTATATTGCTGAAAGCTGGGTATGGAATTATTTTACAAGAGACGAAGAAATTGCAACATGCAGTCTTTGTAATATGCCTTACGAAAACTACCTCACAGAATGCTACTCAAATTTATATAATCACTTACAAAGAGAGCATAAAGAGGATTATGATCGAGTTCTCTCATCAAAAGATGAAATGTTGCCCTATTCTAAAATGCCAAACAATCAAGCAAAATGTGATATTTGTAACAAACCTTATCCTATACGATTTAAACGTAACGCTAAATTGCAATATCATTTATTAAAAAAACATGGACTTGATGTTAATAAATCGAATAATCTCTGCAATTGGCAATTGAATTATTTTATTAAAGTGAACACACAGACATCACGATGCATGCTTTGCCTGAAGATTTTCCGAAAAATGTGTTCTTTCGACTTAGTAGAACATTTGATTTCTCGACATAACATCGAAATACCTACCGAAATCAGTTCTATGAGGTAAGAGAAACGCCGATAAATTGAATATTACTATTCTATCTCTTTTGAATCATTTATAAATAATTTTTATGTACAATGAACAGAATTCTGTATAATGAATAAAATTAAGAAAATTTATCACAAATATTATAAGTATTCGAGTCAACTTAACTTTGCTAATATTATATCAAAATACGATAAAACAAGTTTGTCATGTGTTGTATTTAATACTTTTATAATCGGTATAATTTGTGACAATTTGTATAAGTATAACTTGTGAATACGTTGGACATGAAAATTAAATAAACGTGTAAGAATTTTTGTATTTGGATATTATTTCAACACCGATTTTTTTGAGGATATCGATTTATTGTTAGTACTTGTACATTTTGCACATAATACAAACAAAGCTTTATAATATTGATTAATTTAGCAATTTTTACTCTTTATTATATGCAGAGCAACGAGTAGTTCATGCAGTGTTGTAAATTCTGATAATAATAAAGATACTGCTATATCAAGCAGCAATCAACAGCCAACCTTCAGTTTTGACCAGAGATCTAACATTGACGATGTTAATGATCAGATCGAAGTATTTTCAGAAACTAGACCAACGGGGTGAAAAAACAGCTATAAATTATTTATTATTAATCTTTCATTCTTTAATTATTTACATTTATCTTTGTGTACATATAAATAGATATTACAATAAATGGGATTGTGTATATTTAATAAAATTATAAAATTTGGATATTTAGCATGTATTTATCACAAATATTATAAATATTCGAATCTACTTAGCTTATAAACTTTTGAGTCAACTTAGCTAATATTATGTCGAAATACGATAATAAAAATTTATGATTTACTGGATTTAATATTCCTGTAATCGGTAATTTGTGGCAATTTTTATGAGTAAAAGTTGTGAATAAATATACAATTTAAATAATCGCGCATGAAATTTTGTATTTAATAGGACAGTTTTTAAATATCGAATTTTTGAAATTATTTACATTTTAATTTTAAAAGAGAAAGAAGTTTTAAAAGATAATAAAAGCATATTAATAATATTATATTGTTTTGATTTATTACTAGTAATTATACATTGTGCACGTGATTCACAAGCAAGCATTTTATAATAATGATTAATTCAGCAACTTTTAATCTTTATTATATGCAGATCAACGAGTAGTTCATGCAGTCTTTTAAATTCTGATTATGATAAAGATACTGCTATATCAAGCAGCAATCAACAGCCAACTGAGCCAACCTCCAGTTCTGATCAGAGATCTAACATTGACGATGTTAATGATCAGATGGAAGTATTTTCGGAAACCAGACCAACAAGGTGAAAAAGCAGCTATAAATTATTTATTACTAATATTTCATTTTTTAATTATTTACATCTATCTTTGTGTACATATAAATAGATATTAAATGAATATGATTGTGTATAATAAAATCATAAAATTTGGATATTTAGCATGTATTTATCACAAATATTATAAATATTCGAATCTACTTAGCTTATAAACTTTTGAGTCAACTTAGCTAATATTATGTCGAAATACGATAATAAAAATTTATGATATACTGGATTTAATATTCCTGTAATCGGTAATTTGTGGCAATTTTTATGAGTAAAAGTTGTGAATAAGTATACAATTTAATTAATCGCGCATGAAATTTTGTATTTAATAGGACAGTTTTTAAATATCGAATTTTTAAATTATTTACATTTTAATTTTAAAAGAAAAAGAAATTTTAAAAGATAATAAAAGCATATTAATAATATTATATTGTTTTGATTTATTGCTAGTAATTATACATTGTGCACGTGATTCACAAGCAAGCATTTTATAATAATGATAAATCCAGCAACTTTTAATCTTTATTATATGCAGATCAACGAGTAGTTCATGCAGTCTTTTAAATTCTGATTATGATAAAGGTACTGCTATATCAAGCAGCAATCAACAGCCAACTGAGCCAACCTCCAGTTCTGATCAGAGATCTAACATTGACGATGTTAATGATCAGATCGAAGTATTTTCGGAAACCAGACCAACGGGGTGAAAAAACAGCTATAAATTATTTAATACTAATTTTTTATTTTTTAATTATTTACATTTATCTTTGTGTACATATAAATAGATATTACAATGAATAGGATTGTGTATATTTAATAAAATCATAAATTTTGGATATTTAGCATGTATTTATCACAAATATTATAAATATTCGAATCCACATAGCTTATAAACTTTCGAGTTAACTTAGCTAATATTATATAAAAATACGATAATACAAATTTATGATTTACTGCATTTAATATTCTTGTAATTGGTAATTTGTGGCACTTTTTATGAGTATAAATTGTGAATAAGTATAATAATTAAATAATCGCGCATGAAATTTTGTATTTGATAAAACAGTTTTTAAATATTAAATTTTTGAAATTATTTACATTCAAATTTTAAAAGATAAAAGAAGTTTTAAAAGATAATAAAAGCTTATTAATAATATTATATAAATTTTATTTATTGCTAGTAATTATACATGGTGCACGTGATTCACGAGCAAGCACTTTATAATATTTATTAATCCAGCAATTTTTACTCTCTAATATATGCAGATTATCGAGTAGTTCAAGCAGTGTTTCAATCTCTGTTGACTACTTACGGAAATATTTTATATCAGAAGAGGTAGATGAACAATGCTGTGTGTGTAATAACAATTATCTTCTTCAAAAAACCAACACAAGTATCGAAGACCACATAAATATAGAAGATTCTCAACAAAATGTCTCATCAGACAACTCACAAGTTTTATATAAGTTATCTTTTACAATAGAAGACGAACAAACGAAAGGCTATATTTGTGGTAAGACTTATATTATATCACTTATTGTTAACAATAGTATGAGATATCATTCAGTTATCATAAACTTGATCGCGCTAAAGAGTTTAGTTTCCGCTACTAGTTATTGAATATTTTTCGTATATTAGACGTCCAGACATCAAGATGCACGATTTGCGGAATCAGATTTATAAAGTGTAACTCTTTCAACTTAAGTCAACATTTGATCGAAGTTCACCCCCTCGAAATATTATTGGAAATCTATTCAATGGGGTAAGAGAAATGACGATTAATTGAATTGATTATTATTTTCTCTTTTTCATAACCATTTATAAATAATGTTGGTGTACAATGAGTAGAAATGTGTATAACGACTAAAATTATAAAATTATGACATTTAATATGTGTTTATTACAAATATTAAATATTCGAACTTAACTAAAAATCAGCTAATATTATATCAAAATGCGATTTGCCATGTATTGTATTTAATACTCTGATTATGTATAATTTGTGATAATTTGAATAAGTATGAATTGTGAATAGGTATAAAAATTTAATAATTGGGCAAGAATTCTTGTATTTGTATATTATTTAAATGTCGAATTTATAAAAACACTGAAATAAAGTTTTTGGCACGAGATACTTGAATAATAAATGTATTTTATTAATAATAACAGTTTGGGCTTTATAAGTATATATTGTAAACATATAATTCAAACAAGATTTCATAATATTAATTAATTTAACAGCTTTTATTTTTTATGTCGTGCCAATTATTGAATAGTTCATACAGTCTTTTGAATTCTGATAAATATGCTGTAGATATTACTACAAGCAGCTTTTCGGAGTCAAACATAAAGTTTTAACTTGGCAGACATTAAGGATGTTAATGTCGATTTTGATCATTATTCACAATCAAGATTTTATAATATTAATTAAAGTATTGTTTATTTTTTATTTTGTGCAGATTACCGAGTACTTCAAGCAATATTTTAGATGATGAAGATACTGATGATATTGCTGCATCGAACATCGATCAGCAGTCAGCCCGTGATGAAATTTCTAACACTAGGTAATATAAGAATTATACATTGTGCACATGATTTACAAGCAAGAATATATAATATTGATTAATCTAGTATTTTTATTTTTTATTTTGTGCATATTTCCGAGTAGTTCAAGCAATCCTCTATATCATGCTGCCGAAAATGTGCTAGATCCTACATACGATAACGATTTTGAAGATATATTTTCTGTAATTGATAATGAGGATTCTGATAATTTTAATATACCATAGATATAAATACGAAGAAGAAATAGGAAGATAAGAAGAAGAGAATAGGTCAGTGCCCCACTCCTCTAATGAGTAATTATGTACATTGCTTATTTCATGTAACATTAAGCGAAATAACACGAAATTATTATTATATCGACTGTTTTGCGAACATATAGTTTGTTAATTATTTACTTATCGAGCATCAACATAGACAAACATTCTTTTTTTTACATTTTTCATTCCATTTGAATCGTATAATTTTTTACGTATATGTTATATGCCATCATATTTTATATGACATCTATTTTTGATTCTGCAAGAATAATTTTTTAAAGGTATTTATATATTGATATATCGTATATTAATAAAGATATTTACATAGGTATTAGATTTATGTGTTTGTTTTTAATTTTTTGGCAATAACTATAATAAAGATACTAAAAACTGAATGCAATTTTATGAATAAAATGTCATTAATAAATAAGTGTAATAGTATATATCTTTTTAGTTTATAATTTTACCAATACAAATAAATTTTATTATAATATTGAATTTATTAAATCATTTTTTTTTTTTCAAGAAGATATCTGTATTATTTTCCCATTATTCGGTTAGCCACAAAGTTGGTACTATGTTTTGGCCTAATTAATAGAACAATACTCTCATATTACATTTAAAACTTTACAAGAAGAACATTATTTTTTATATTAATTCTTTAACTGATAATAATTACTTTCTATACGTTATTTACAAATACATATATACTATATTAATAGTGTTGTTTGCTACTAATCGAGTACAAAATTAAGATGGAATCATTGATAATATAGAGAACAGAAAATTTATTACATTTTTTATCAGTTTCTTCAAAAATCTCTTCAAACATGTGTGCAACTCTTTTAAATCAATTAATTACGCTACTGGGTTCAAATATTTCAATAGGTTAAATCTCATAATAAAAGTCTACTAAGATATTATTCCATTAACATTAAATAACAATGTAATTTACAAAATTAATTGCTAAAGTTGCGACGCATGTGTTTGAGAAACTAAACATCAATTAGAAATTAAAATAAAAGAATACATATCCAATTTTAAACATTATTTATCTGGACTCTTGGTAGTCTCTCAATATATTATATGTTAGAAAACAATCATACCATGTATTGGAAAAACATACAAATAATCATATAAATAGATCACAAATTGAATTATCACATAAAAGAGTTTAAATTGAAAATTTAATGATAGGTTTAAATTCAACGACAGTGATACAGAATCCAAAACAAATTTTGAAGGAGATGCTTTGTATTATCAAGCAGCTACTACCAGCAATAATAGCAGTTTTAACTCCGACTTACAAATAAATCCGTTTGTTAAATCAAATATAAAAATTAATGGCTATTTTAACAATGTAAATAAAGTGATAAAGACATATGGTTATGTTGGGTAACATTCACAAATTAAGTGTTTATGATATATAATATGCATGTAAGCTCTAATATTGAGTATTGAATAAACTTGCAATTTTTACTCCTTATTCTCTGCAGAAAATCAAGTAATTCAGAGAGTCTTTTAAGTTTTGATGAAAATGTTAAAGATATTGCTACATCAAGCAAGGATCCGCAGCCAGGCTGTAGTAAATCTGTTGATATTGATGTCGATTATGATCGTGATAGCGGGATGAAAGAAGTGAAAAGAATGAAATATGAAGATGTTCCCCTGATGAGTAATTATTTGAATTGCTTTTTTGATATAATATTAAGTAATGTAACACGTAATTATAATTATATCGGCTGTTATAATTGTTTATTTATCAAGCGTCGACGAGGCATACTATTTATTTTATATTTCTTAAAAGTTATTTATATCTATTATTTGTACTTCATAATTATTTATTGTGCACATCATTCACAAGCAAGATTTTATAATATTGATTTATTCAGTATTTTTTATTTTTTATTCTGTACAGATTAACGAGTAGTTCAAGCAATCCTCTAGATTTTAATAAAGATACTGAAAATATTGATGCCAGTGAAAAATCTTTTGACATTGAGGATTTTGGTGACGATGATCCTGATGATTTGATAGCATAATGATAGATACGAAAAAGAAATAGGAAGATAAGAAGAAGAGAATAGATCAGTGCTACCCCGCCCATAATGAGTAATCATTTGTATTGCTTTTTTGATGTAACATTAAGTGATATAATACAAAATTATAATTGCATTAAATTTTTGCGAATATATAGCTTGTAACTTCTTAATTACTTACTTATTTAACATCGACAAGGATATACAATTTTGTATACCATATATACGTATCATTTTTTACATATGTTATATAACGTCATATATTATATGAAATTTTATATGTATCTGTGTTTGAGTCTGCAAGAATAACTCTTTACGTATTGTATTAACAGAGATATATAAACAGAGATATTAAAAATTTCTGAATCTGTTTTGCAATTGGTTGATGTGCATTGACTATAATAAAAATAATATAAAATTAATGCAATCTCATAACTAAAATGTCGTTAATAAATAAAAAAAGTGTCATTGTAAATATTTTTAATTTATAATTATTCAATACTATCATACAAGTTTATTAAAATATTTTATTAACATATTTCGCATCATTTGTCTTTTTATCATTCTGATAGTTTATTCTGAACATTTGGACAGGAATATAATCTTTCCTAAATCAAAATATCATGCAGAAATTGGAAAATTTTGAATATTTACATCTATTGTAATATTTGCGATTATGTAATTTGTGTCTAATCGTTTTCTCATTAGGATTATCGGCAGTGAATTTACAACTAACCGAAAAAGTCAAGACACGTTAGACAGATTTAAACTGTGTATCAATATTTTTAATCCTACAACGAATCATACGTTTCTCCGCGACCTTCCCTTTTTCTTTTACCACTTTTTATATTCTTCGAATATTCTTAGATGTAATAGTTCTTCTTTGTACTTAGTAGTGCACGAGCTATAATACAAAGCAGATATCATGGCAACGTCGAGTGAAATAAGTTGGTTATGGGATTATTCCACATTAGTAGACAATGAGATAGTATGCGATATTTGTTTTGCACCCTATGTCATATCTGTAGACGATGAAGTGAAAATACATTTACATAATCAACATAAGAAAGTTAATGTCTCATCAGAAGACTTACAAGAAAATAAGGATTTGCAATTTTATAAAATACAAAACAATAGCATCCAATGCACGTTATGTAATAATGAAATTTATACTTTAAAGAACACTGATTATGTTATAATTATAAGACACTTAGAAGATAAACATGGAATTACAAAAAATTTAGCGGAAGAAATCTATAAATTGCTACATGGCCACTATAAATTAAAATTAGACGAATCCGATAGAAATGAGAAACAATGTTGCAATGAATGCAAAATTATGATTCCAAATAAACCTTCATTTTTAATAAATCATTCTAACGAAGCTCATCGCCTCTCTATACATAGGAAAATCAGACTAAGGTGAGAGAAACGGCGATAAATATTATTATTTTCCATCTTTTGAATCATTTATAAATAACATTTATACAATGAGTACAATAGTGTATAACAAATAGAGTACTAAAAGTTAAATAGCATGTGTTTGTTTTTTCACAAATATTATTAATATTTGAGTTAACTTAGTTAATATTATATCAAAATATGCTATAAATATATAAAATATGATATAATATAAATTTGTCATCTATACTATTTGGTACTTCTGTAATCGGTAATTTGTGACAATTTTTATAAGTATGAGTAAGTGTGAATAAGTATTTGAATGAAATAATCGATAAAGAATATTTGTATTTGAATAATTTTTTAAATGTCAAATGTTTGAGAATATCGAAAATTCATGTTTCTTTAAGGAGCAGAAGTTTTAGAAGATAATAAAAACTTATTAATAATATTTATTTTGATTTATTGTTAGCAATTATACATTGTGCGCATGATACGAACAAAACTTTATTATATAATATTGATTGATTTAGCAATTTTTACTTTTTATTCTGTGCAAAATCGATTAGTTATATTGCTGAAAGCTGGGTATGGAATTATTTTACAAGAGACGAAGAAATTGCAACATGCAGTCTTTGTAATATGCCTTACAAAAACTACCTCACAGAATGCCACTCAAATTTATATTATCACTTAAAAACAAAGCATAAAGAAGATTATGATCGAGTTGTCTTATCAAACAATGCAAGATATGTAAAGTTGCTTTATTCTGAAATGCCAAATAATCAAGTAAAATGTGATATTTGTAACAAACCTTATCCTATACGATATATTCGTAACAGAAAATTGCCATATCATTTATTCAAAAAACATAGACTTGATGTTAATAAATCGAATAATCTCTGCAATTGGCAATTGAATTATTTTATTAAAGTGAACACACAGACATCACGATGCATGCTTTGCCTGAAGATTTTCCGAAAAATGTGTTCTTTCAACTTAGTAGAACATTTGATTTCTCGACATAACATCGAAATACCTACCGAAATCAGTTCTATGAGGTAAGAGAAACGCCGATAAATTGAATATTACTATTCTATCTCTTTTGAATCATTTATAAATAATTTTATGTACAATGAACAGAATTCTGTATAATGAATAAAATTCAGAAATTTATCACACATATTATAAGTATTCGAGTCAAATTAACTTTGCTAATATTATATCAAAATACGATAAAACAAGTTTGTCATGTGTTGTATTTAATACTTTTATAATCGGTATAATTTGTGACAATTTGTATAAGTATAACTTGTGAATAAGTTGGACATGAAAATTAAATAAACGTGTAAGAATTTTTGTATTTGGATATTATTTCAACGCCGATTTTTATGAGGGTATTGATATATAGTTAGTAATTGTACATTTTGCACATAATACAAACAAAGTTTTATAATATTGATTAATCCAGAAATTTTTACTCTTTATTATATGCACATCAACGAGTAGTTCATGCAGTGTTTTAAATTCTGATAATGATAAAGATACTGCTATATCAAGCAGCAATCAACAGCCAACCTCCAGTTCTGACCAGAGATCTAACATTGACGATGTTAATGATCAGATCGAAGTATTTTCAGAAACTAGACCAACGGGGTGAAAAAACAGCTATACATTATTTATTACTAATTTTTCATTCTTTAATTATTTACATTTATCTTTGTGTACATATAAATAGATATTACAATAAATGGGATTGTGTATATTTAATAAAATTATAAAATTTGAATATTTAGCATGTATTTATCACAAATATTATAAATATTCGAATTCACATCGCTTATAAACTTTCGAGTTAACTTAGCTAATATTATATCAAAATACGATAACACAAATTTATGATCTACTGCATTTAATATTTCTGTAATCGGTAATTTGTGGCAATTTTTATGAGTATAAATTGTGAATAATTATAAAAATTAAATAATCGCGGATGAAATTTTGTATTTGATAGAACAGTTTTTGAATATCGAATTTTTGAGATTATTTACATTCAAATTTTAAAAGAGAAATAAGTTTTACGAGATAATAAAAGCTTATTAATAATATTATATAGTTTTGATTTATTGCTAGTAATTATACATTGTGCACGTAATTTACAAGCAAGCACTTTACAATATTGATTAATCCAGCAATTTTTACTCTTTATTATATGCAGATCAACGAGTAGTTCATGCAGTCTTTTAAATTCTGATTATGATAAAGATACTGCTATATCAAGCAGCAATCAACAGCCAACTGAGCCAACCTCCAGTTCTGATCAGAGATCTAACATTGACGATGTTAATGATCAGATCGAAGTATTTTCGGAAACCAGACCAACGGGGTGAAAAAACAGCTATAAATTATTTAATACTAATTTTTTATTTTTTAATTATTTACATTTATCCTTGTGTACATATAAATAGATATTACAATGAATAAGATTGTGTATATTTAATAAAATTATAAAATTTGGATATTTAGAATGTATTTATCACAAATATTATAAATATTCGAATCCACATCGCTTATAAACTTTCGAGTTAACTTAGCTAATATTATATCAAAATACGATAACACAAATTTATGATCTACTGCATTTAATATTTCTGTAATCGGTAATTTGTGGCAATTTTTATGAGTATAAATTGTGAATAAGTATAAAAATTAAATAATCGCGTATGAAATTTTGTATTTGATAGGACAGTTTTTAAATATCGAATTTTTGAAATTATTTACATTCAAATTTTAAAAGATAAAAGAAGTTTTAAAAGATAATAAAAGCTTATTAATAATATTATATAGATTTTATTTATTGCTAGTGATTATACATTGTGCACGTGATTCACAAGCAAGCACTTTATAATATTGATTAATCCAGCAATTTTTACTTTTTATTATATGCAGATTATCGAGTAATTCTAGAAGTGTTTCAATCTCTGTTGACTGCTTACGGAAATATTTTATATCAGAAGAGGTAGATGAAAAATGTTGGATGTGTGATAACAATTATCTTCTTCAAAAAACCAACACAAGTATCGAAGACCTCATAAATATAGAAGATTTTCAACAAAATGTCTCATCAGAAAACTCACAAGTTTTATATAAGTTATCTTCTACAATAGAAGACGAACAAACGAAAGGTTATATTTGTGGTAAGACTTATATTATATCACTTATTGTTAACAATAGTATGAGATATCATTCAATTATCATAAACTTGATCGCGCTAAAGAGTTTAGTTTCCGCTACTAGTTATTGAATATTTTTCGTATATTAGACGTCCAGACATCAAGATGCACGATTTGCGGAATCAGATTTATAAAGAGTAACTCTTTCAACTTAAGTCAACATTTGATCGAAGTTCACCCCCTCGAAATATTTTTGGAAATATATTCAATGGGGTAAGAGAAATGACGATGAATTGAATATTATTATTTTCTTTTTTTTGTAACCATTTATAAATAATGTTGGTGTACAATGAGTAGAAATGTGTATAACGACTAAAATTATAAAATTATGACATTTAATATGTGTTTATTATAAATATTAAATATTCGAACTTAACTAAAAATCAGCTAATATTATATCAAAATGCGATTTGCAATGTATTGTATTTAATACTCTTATAATGTATAATAAGTGATAATTTGAATAAGTATGAATTGTGAATAAGTATAAAAATTAAATAATTGGGCAAGAATTCTTGTATTTGTATATTGTTTAAATGTCGAATTTATAAAAACATTGAAATAAAGTTTTTGGCACGAGGTACTTGAATAATAAAGGTATTTTATTAATAATAACAGTTTGGGCTTTATAAGTATATATTGTAAACATATAATTCAAACAAGATTTCATAATATTAATTAATTTAACAGCTTTTATTTTTTATGTCGTGCCAATTATTGAGTAGTTCATACAGTCTTTTGAATTCTGATAAATATGCTGCAGATATTACTACAACAAGCAGCTTTTCGGAGTCAAACTTAAAGTTCCAACTTGGCAGACATTAAGGATGTTAATGTCGATTTTGATCATTATTCACAATCAAGATTTTATAATATTGATTAAAGTATTGTTTATTTTTTATTTTGTGCAGATTACCGAGTACTTCGAGCAATATTTTAGATGATGAAGATACTGAAGGTATTGCTGCATCGAACATCGATCAGCAGTCAGCCCGTGATGAAATTTTTAACATTAGGTAATGTAATAATTATACATTGTGCACATGATTTACAAGCAAAAATATATAATATTGATTAATCTAGTATTTTTTATTATTTATTTTGTGCAAATTTCCGAGTAGTCCAGGCAATCCTCTAAATCTAAATCTTGCTGCTCTTATAAATGAGCTAGATTTTACATACCATATCGATAATGAAGATATATTTCCTGAAATTGATGATCAGGATCCTGATAATCTTAATATACCATAGATATAGATACGAAGAAGAAATAGGAAGATAAGAAGAAGAGAATAGATCAGTGCCCCACTCCCCTGATGAGTAATTATATACATTGCTTATTTCATGTAACATGTAAGCGAAATAATTATTATATCGACTGTTTTGCGAACATATAGCTTGTTAATTATCCACTTTTCGAGCATCAACATTGACAAACATTCTTTTTTTCTACATTTTTCATTCCATTTGTATCATTATATAATTTTTTACATATATGTTATATGCCATCATATATTATATGACATCTATTCTTGATTCTGCAAGAATAATTTTTTAAAGGTATTTATATATTGATGTATCGTATATTAATAAAGATATTTACATAGATATTAGATTTATGTGTTTGTTTTTAATTTGTTGGCAATAACTATAATAAAGATACTAAAAACTTAATGCAATTTTATGAATAAATTGGCATTAATAAATAAGTGTGATAGTATCTTATATATATTTTTAGTTTATAATTTTTGCAATACAAATAAAAGTTTATTATAATATTGAATTTATTAATTCATCTTTTTTTTCAAGAAGATATCTGTAATATTCTCCCATTATTCGGTCTGCCACAAAATTGGTACTATTTTTTGGCCCAATTAATAGAGCAATACCCTCATATTACATCTTAAACTTTACAAAAAAAACATTATTTTCTATATTATATTTTTAATTGATAATAATTACCTTCTATACGTTATTTACAAATACATAAATATTAGATTAAAAGATTTGTTTGCTACTAATCGAGTACAAGGTTAAGATGGAATCATTGATAATATAGAGAACAGAAAATTTATTACATTTTTTATCAGTTTCTTCAAAAATCTCTTCAAACATGTGTGCAACTCTTTTAAATCAATTAATTACGCTACTGGGTTCAAATATTTCAATCTGTTAAATCTCATAATAAAAGTCTACTAAGATATTACCCCATTAACATTAAATAACAAAGTACTTTACAAAATTAATTACAAAGGTTGCGACATATGTGTTTGACAAACTAAACATCAAATAGAGACTAGAATAAAAAAATACATTCAATTTTAAATATCATTTTTCTGGACTTTTGGTAGTCTCTCAATATATTATATGTTAGAAAACAATTATACCATGTATTGGAAAAGCATAGAAATATTTATATAAATAAATCACAAATTGAATTATCACATAAAAGAGTTAAAATTGAAAATTTAATGATAGGTTTAAATTCAATGACAGTGATACAGAATCCAAAACAAATATTGAAGAAGATGCTTTGTATTATCAAGCAGCTACTACCAGCAGTAATAGCAATTTTAACTCCGACTTAAAAATAAATCCGTTTGTTAAATCAATTAAAAAAATTAATGGCTATTTTAACAATGTAAATAAAGTGATAAAGACTTATGATTATATAGGGTAATATTCACAATTTAAGTGTTTATGATATATAACATGCATGTAAGCTTTAATAATGAGTATTGAATAAACTTGCAATTTTTACTCCATATTCTTTGCAGAATATCAAGTAATTCAGGTAGTCTTTTAAGTTTTGATTAAAATGTTAAAGATATTTCTACATCAAGCAGGGATCCGTAGCCAGGCTGTAGTAAATCTGTTGATATTGATGTCGATTATGATCGTGATAGCGGGATGAAAGAAGTGAAAAGAGTGAAATATGAAGATGTTAATTGTTCCCCTGATGAGTAATTATTTGAATTGCTTTTTTGATATAATATTAAGTAATGTAACACGTAATTATAATTATATCGGCTGTTTTAATTGTGTATTTATCAAACGTCGACGAGGCATACCATTTTCTATATATTTCTTAAAAGTTATTTATATCTATTATTTGTACTTTATAATTATATATTGTGCACATCATTCACAAGCAAGATTTTATAATATTGATTAATCCAGTATTTTTTATTTTTTATTTTGTGCAGATTAACGAGTAGTTCAAGCAATCCTATAGATTTTAATAAAGATACTGAAAATATTGATGCCAGTGATGAATTTATTGACATTGAGGATCTTGGTGACGATGATCCTGATGATTTGATAGCATAAAGATACGAAGAAGAAATAGGAAGAAAAGAAGAAGAGATCAGTGCTATCCCACCCCTAATGAGTAATCATTTGTATTGCTTTTTTGATGTAACATTAAGTGATATAATACAAAATTATAATTACATTGACTTTTTGCGAATATATAGCTTGTGGCTTGTTAATTACTTACTTATTTAACATCGACAAGGATATAAAATTTTTTATACCATATATACGTATCATTTTTTACATATGTTATATGACGTCATATATTATATGAAATTTTATATGTATCTGTGTTTGAGTCTGAAAGAATAACTTTTTACGTTTTATTGTATTAACAGAGATATATAAACAGAGATATTAAAAATTTCTGAATCTGTTTTGCAATTGGTTGATGTGCATTGACTATAATAAAAATAATATTAAATTTATTCAATCTTATAACTAAAATGTTCTTATTAAATAAAAGAAGTGTCATTGTAAATACTTTTAATTTATAATTATTCAATACTATCATACAAGTTTATTAAAATATTTTATTAACATATTTCGCATCTTTTTTTTTTATCATTCTGATAGTTTATTCTAAACATTTGGACAGGAATATAATCTTTCCTAAATTAAAATGTCATGCAAACATTGGATAATTTTTAATATTTGCATCTATTGTAATATTTGTGATTATGTAATTTGTCTCTAATTGTTTTCTCAGTAGGATTATCGGCAGTGAATTTAAAACTAACCGAAAAAGTCAAGACACGTTAAACAGATTTCAACTATGTATCAATATTTATAATCCTACAACGAATCATACGTTTCTCCGCGACCTTCCCTTTTTCTTTTACCACTTTCTATATTCTTCGGATATTTTTCGATGTAATAGTTCTTCTTTGTACCTAGTAGTGCACGAGCTATAATACAAAGCAGATATCATGGCAACGTCGAGTGAAATAAGTTGGTTCTGGGATTATTCCACATTAGTAGACAATGAGATAGTATGCGATATTTGTTTTGCATCCTATGTCATATCTGTAGACGATGAAGTGAAAATACATTTACATAATCAACATAAGAAAGTTAATGTCTCATCAGAAGACTTACAAGAAAATAAGGATTCGCAATTTTATAAAATACAAAACAATAGCATCCAATGTACGTTATGTAATAATGAAATTTATACTTTAAAGAACACTGATTATGTTAAAATTATAAGGCACTTAGAAGATGAACATAGAATTACAAAAAATATAGCGGAAGTAATATATATATTGCTACCTCTCCACTACAAATTAAAATTAGACGAATCCGATAGAAATGAGAAACAATGTTGCGATGAATGCAAAATTATGATTCCAAATAAACCTTCATTTTTAATAAATCATTCTAACGAAGCTCATCACCTCTCTATACATTCGGAAATCGAACTAAGGTAAGAGGAGCGGCGATAAATATTATTATTTTCCATCTTTTGAATCATTTATAAATAACATTTATATAATGAGTACAATAGTGTATAACGAATAAAATCCTAAAATTTAAATAGCTTGTATTTGTTTTTCCACAAATATTTTTAATATTTGAGTTAACTTAGTTAATATTATATCATAATATGCTATAAATATGTAAAATATGATATAATATAAATTTGTTGTCTATATATAATATTTAGTACATCTGTAATCGGTAATTTGTGACAATTTTTATAAGTATGCATAAGTGTGAATAAGTATTTGAATGAAATAATCGATAAAGAATATTTGTATTTGAATAATTTTTTAAATGTCAAATGTTTGAGAATATCGAAAATTCATGTTTCTTTAAGAAGCAGAAGTTTTAGAAGATAATAAAGACTTATTAATAATATTTATTTTGATTTATTGTTAGCAATTATACATTGTGCGCAAGATACAAACAAAACTTTATTATATAATATTGATTGATTTAGCAATTTTTACTTTTTATTCTGTTCAAAATCGATTAGTTATATTGCTGAACACTGGGAATGGAATTTTTTTACAAGAGACGAAAAAATTGCAACATGCAGTCTTTGTAATATACCTTACAAAAGCTGCCTCACAAGAAACTCAAGTATATACACACACATACGAACAAAGCATAAAAAGGATAATGATCGAGATGTCTCATCAAAAGATAAAAAGTTGCCCTATTCTGAAATGCCAAACCTTCGAGTAAAATGTGTTCTTTGTCCCAAAACTTATCCTATACGGTTTATTCCTAACCGTAAATTGTCATGTCATTTATTCGCTGCACATAGACTTGATAAAAATAAATCGGATAATCTCCGCAATTGGCAATTGAATTATTTTAATAAAGTGAACTCACAGACTTCACGATGCATGCTTTGCCCGAAAATTTTCCGAGGAATTTGTTCTTACAACTTAATACAACATTTGAGACTTCATGGTATCGAAATACCTCCCGAAATCAATTCAATGGGGTAAGAGAAACGGCGATTAATTGAATATTACTATTTTATCTCTTTTGAATCATTTAAAAATAATGTTTGTGTACAATAAATAGAATTGAATATAATGAATAAATTACAGAAATTTATCACAAATATTATAAGTATTCGAGTCAACTTAACTTTGCTAATATTATATCAAAATACGATAATACAAGTTTGTCATGTGTTGTATTTAATACTCCTATAATCGGTATAATTTGTTACAATTTGTATAAGTATAACTTGTGAATAAGTTTGACATGAAAATTAAATAAATTAAATAAATTAAACGTGTAAGAATTTTTGTATTTGGATATTATTTCAAAGCCGATTTTTTTCAAGATATCGATTTATTGTTAGTATTTGTACATTGTGCACATAATACAAACAAAGTTTTATAATATTAATTAATCCAGCAATTTTTACTCTTTATTATATGCAGAGCAACGAGTAGTTCATGCAGTGTTTTAAATTCTGATAATGATAAAGATACTGCTATATCAAGCAGCAATCAACAGCCAACCTCCAGTTTTGACCAGAGATCTAACATTGACAATATTAATGATCAGATCGAAGTATTTTCGGAAACCAGCCCGACGGGGTGAAAAAACAGCTATAAATTATTTATTACTAATATTTCATTTTTTAATTATTTTCATTTATTTTTGTGTACATATAAATAAATATTACAATGAATAGGATTGTTTATAATAAAATCATAAAATTTGGATATTTAGCATGTATTTATCACAAATATTATAAATATTCGAATCTACATAGCTTATAAACTTTCGAGTTAACTTAGCTAATATTATGTCGAAATACGATAATACAAATTTATGATCAACTGCATTTAATATTCCTGTAATCGGTAATTTGTGGCAATTTTTATGATTATAAATTGTGAATAAATATAAAAGTTAAATAATCGCGGATGAAATTTTGTATTTGATAGGACAGTTCTTGAATATCGAATTTTTGAGATTATTTACATTCAAATTTTAAAAGAGAAATAAGTTTTAAGATATAATAAAAGCTTATTAATAATATTATATAGTTTTGATTTATTGATAGTAATTATACATTGTGCACGTGATTTACAAACAAGCACTTTACAATATTGATTAATCCAGCAATTTTTACTCTTTATTATATGCAGATCAACGAGTAGTTCATGCAGTCTTTTAAATTCTGATTATGATAAAGATACTGCTATATCAAGCAGCAATTAACAGCCAACTGAGCCAACCTCCAGTTCTGATCAGAGATCTAACATTGACGATGTTAATGATCAGATCGAAGTATTTTCGGAAATCAGACCAACGGGGTGAAAAAACAGCTATAAATTATTTAATACTAATTTTTTATTTTTTAATTATTTACATTTATCCTTGTGTACATATAAATAGATATTACAATGAATAGGATTGTGTATATTTAATAAAATTATAAAATTTGGATATTTAGCATGTATTTATCACAAATATTATAAATATTCGAATCTACATAGCTTATGAACTTTCGAGTTAACTTAGCTAATATTATGTCGAAATACGATAATACAAATTTATGATCAACTGCATTTAATATTCCTGTAATCGGTAATTTGTGGCAATTTTTATGATTATAAATTGTGAATAAATATAAAAGTTAAATAATCGCGGATGAAATTTTGTATTTGATAGTACAGTTCTTGAATATCGAATTTTTGAGATTATTTACATTCAAATTTTAAAAGAGAAATAAGTTTTAAGAGATAATAAAAGCTTATTAATAATATTATATAGTTTTGATTTATTGATAGTAATTATACATTGTGCACGTGATTTACAAACAAGCACTTTACAATATTGATTAATCCAGGAATTTTTACTCTTTATTATATGCAGATCAACGAGTAGTTCATGCAGTCTTTTAAATTCTGATTATGATAAAGATACTGCTATATCAAGCAGCAATCAACAGCCAACTGAGCCAACCTCCAGTTCTGATCAGAGATTTAACATTGACGATGTTAATGATCAGATCGAAGTATTTTCGGAAACCAGACCAACGGGGTGAAAAAACAGCTATAAAATATTTAATACTAATTTTTTATTTTTTAATTATTTACATTTATCCTTGTGTACATATAAATAGATATTACAATGAATAGGATTGTGTATATTTAAAAAATCATAAATTTTGGATATTTAGCATGTATTTATCACAAATATTATAAATATTCGAATCCACATAGCTTATAAACTTTCGAGTTAACTTAGCTAATATTATATCAAAATACGATAATACTAATTTATGATTTACTGCATTTAATATTCTTGTAATCGGTAATTTGTGGCAATTTTTATGAGTATAAAATGTGAATAAGTATAATAATTAAATAATCGCGCATGAAATTTTGTATTTGATAGGACAGTTTTTAAATATTGAATTTTTGAAATTATTTACATTCAAATTTTAAAAGATAAAAGAAGTTTTAAAAGATAATAAAAGCTTATTAATAATATTATATAAATTTTATTTATTGCTAGTAATTATACATGGTGCACGTGATTCACGAGCAAGCACTTTATAATATTTATTAATCCAGCAATTTTTACTCTCTAATATATGCAGATTATCGAGTAGTTCAAGCAGTGTTTCAATCTCTGTTGACTACTTACGGAAATATTTTATATCAGAAGAGGTAGATGAACAATGCTGTGTGTGTAATAACAATTATCTTCTTCAAAAAACCAACACAAGTATCGAAGACCACATAAATATAGAAGATTCTCAACAAAATGTCTCATCAGACAACTCACAAGTTTTATATAAGTTATCTTTTACAATAGAAGACGAACAAACGAAAGGCTATATTTGTGGTAAGACTTATATTATATCACTTATTGTTAACAATAGTATGAGATATCATTCAGTTATCATAAACTTGATCGCGCTAAAGAGTTTAGTTTCCGCTACTAGTTATTGAATATTTTTCGTATATTAGACGTCCAGACATCAAGATGCACGATTTGCGGAATCAGATTTATAAAGTGTAACTCTTTCAACTTAAGTCAACATTTGATCGAAGTTCACCCCCTCGAAATATTATTGGAAATCTATTCAATGGGGTAAGAGAAATGACGATTAATTGAATTGATTATTATTTTCTCTTTTTCATAACCATTTATAAATAATGTTGGTGTACAATGAGTAGAAATGTGTATAACGACTAAAATTATAAAATTATGACATTTAATATGTGTTTATTATAAATATTAAATATTCGAACTTAACTAAAAATCAGCTAATATTATATCAAAATGCGATTTGCCATGTATTGTATTTAATACTCTGATTATGTATAATTTGTGATAATTTGAATAAGTATGAATTGTGAATAGGTATAAAAATTAAATAATTGGGCAAGAATTCTTGTATTTGTATATTATTTAAATGTCGAATTTATAAAAACATTGAAATAAAGTTTTTGGCACGAGATACTTGAATAATAAATGTATTTTATTAATAATAACAGTTTGGGCTTTATAAGTATATATTGTAAACATATAATTCAAACAAGATTTTATAATATTAATTAATTTAACAGCTTTTATTTTTTATGTCGTGCCAATTATTGAGTAGTTCATACAGTCTTTTGAATTCTGATAAATATGCTGTAGATATTACTACAAGCAGCTTTTCGGAGTCAAACTTAAAGTTCTAACTTGGCAGACATTAAGGATGTTAATGTCGATTTTGATCATTATTCACAATCAAGATTTTATAATATTAATTAAAGTATTGTTTATTTTTATTTTGTGCAGATTACCGAGTACTTCAAGCAATATTTTAAATGATGAAGTTACTGATGATATTGCTGCATCGAACATCGATCAGCAGTCAGCCCGTGATGAAATATCTAACACTAGGTAATATAAGAATTATACATTGTGCACATGATTTACAAGCAAGAATATATAATATTGATTAATCTAGTATTTTTATTTTTTATTTTGTGCATATTTCCGAGTAGTTCAAGCAATCCTCTGTATCATGCTGCCGAAAATGTGCTAGATCCTACATACGATAACGATTTTGAAGATATATTTTCTGTAATTGATAATGAGGATTCTGATAATTTTAATATACCATAGATATAGATACGAAGAAGAAATAGGAAGATAAGAAGAAGAGAATAGATCAGTGCCCCACTCCCCTAATGAGTAATTATGTACATTGCTTATTTCATGTAACATTAAGCGAAATAACACGAAATTACTATTATATCGTCTGTTTTGCGAACATATAGTTTGTTAATTATTTACTTATCGAGCATCAACATAGACAAACATTCTTTTTTTTACATTTTTCATTCCATTTGTATCATTGTATAATTTTTTACATATATGTTATATACCATCATATTTTATATGACATCTATTCTTGATTCTGCAAGAATAATTTTTTAAAGGTATTTATATATTGATATATCGTATATTAATAAAGATATTTACATAGGTATTAGATTTATGTGTTTGTTTTTAATTTTTTGGCAATAACTGTAATAAAGATACTAAAAACTGAATGCAATTTTATGAATAAAATGGCATTAATAAATAAGTGTAATAGTATATATCTTTTTAGTTTATAATTTTACCAATACAGATAAATTTTATTATAATATTGAATTTATTAAATCATTTTTTTTTCTCAAGAAGATATCTGTATTATTCTCCCATTATTCGGTTAGCCACAAAGTTGGTACTATGTTTTGGCCTAATTAATAGAACAATACTCTCATATTACATCTAAAACTTTACAAGAAAAACATTATTTTCTATATTAATTCTTTAACTGATAATAATTACTTTCTATACGTTATTTACAAATACATATATACTATATTAATAGTGTTGTTTGCTACTAATCGAGTACAAAATTAAGATGGAATCATTGATAATATAGAGAACAGAAAATTTATTACATTTTTTATCAGTTTCTTCAAAAATCTCTTCAAACATGTGTGCAACTCTTTTAAATCAATTAATTACGCTACTGGGTTCAAATATTTCAATCGGTTAAATCTCATAATAAAAGTCTACTAAGATATTATTACATTAACATTAAATAACAATGTAATTTACAAAATTAATTGCTAAAGTTGTGACGCATGTGTTTGAGAAACTAAACATCAATTAGAAATTAAAATAAAAGGATACATATCCAATTTTAAACATTATTTATCTGGACTCTTGGTAGTCTCTCAATATATTATATGTTAGAAAACAATCATACCATGTATTGGAAAAACATACAAATAATCATATAAATATATCACAAATTGAATTATCACATAAAAGAGTTTAAATTGAATATTTAATGATAGGTTTAAATTCAACGACAGTGATACAGAATCCAAAACAAATTTTGAAGGACATGATTTGTATTATCAAGTAGCTACTACCAGCAATAATAGCAGTTTTAACTCCGAATTACAAATAAATCCGTTTGTTAAATCAAATATAAAAATTAATGGCTATTTTAACAATGTAAATAAAGTGATAAAGACATATGGTTATGTTGGGTAACATTCACAAATTAAGTGTTTATGATATATAATATGCATGTAAGCTCTAATATTGAGTATTTAATAAACTTGCAATTTTTACTCCTTATTCTCTGCAGAAAATCAAGTAATTCAGAGAGTCTTTTAAGTTTTGATGAAAATGTTAAAGATATTGCTACATCAAGCAAGGATCCGCAGCCAGGCTGTAGTAAATCTGTTGATATTGATGTCGATTATGATCGTGATAGCGGGATGAAAGAAGTGAAAAGAATGAAATATGAAGATGTTCCCCTGATGAGTAATTATTTGAATTGCTTTTTTGATATAATATTAAGTAATGTAACACGTAATTATAATTATATCGGCTGTTTTAATTGTGTATTTATCAAGCGTCGACGAGGCATACTATTTTCTTTATATTTCTTAAAAGTTATTTATATCTATTATTTGTACTTTATAATTATATATTGTGCACATCATTCACAAGCAAGATTTTATAATATTGATTAATCCAGTATTTTTTATTTTTTATGTTGTGCAGATTAACGAGTAGTTCAAGCAATCCTCTAGATTTTAATAAAGATACTGAAAATATTGATGCCAGTGATGAATTTATTGACATTGAGGATCTTGGTGACGATGATTTGATGATTTGATAGCATAAAGATAGATACGAAGAAGAAATAGGAATAAATGAAGAAGAGAATAGATCAGTGCTATCCCGCCCCTAATGAGTTATCATTTGTATTGCTTTTTTGATGTAACATTAAGTGATATAATACAAAATTATAATTACATTGACTTTTTGCGAATATATAGCTTGTGGCTTGTTAATTACTTACTTATTTAACATCGACAAGGATATAAAATTTTTTATACCATATATACGTATTATTTTTTACATATGTTATATGACGTCATATATTATATGAAATTTTATATGTATCTGTGTTTGAGTCTGCAAGAATAACTTTTTACGTTTTATTGTATTAACAGAGATATATAAACAGAGATATTAAAAATTTCTGAATCTGTTTTGCAATTGGTTGATGTGCATTGACTATAATAAAAATAATATTAAATTTATCCAATCTTATAACTAAAATGTTCTTATTAAATAAAAGATGTGTCATTGTAAATACTTTTAATTTATAATTATTCAATACTATCATACAAGTTTATTAAAATATTTTATTAACATTTTTCGCATCTTTTCTTTTTTTATCATTCTGATAGTTTATTCTAAACATTTGGACAGGAATATAATCTTTCCTAAATTAAAATGTCATGCAAACATTGGAAAATTTTTAATATTTGCATCTATTGTAATATTTGTGATTATGTAATTTGTTTCTAATTGTTTTCTTAGTAGTATTATCGGCAGTGAATTTAAAATAATAATAAAAATAATATTACCGAAAATACTAACCGAAAAATTCAAGACACATTAAACAGATTTCAACTGTGTATCAATATTTATAATCTTACAACGAATCATACGTTTCTCCGCGACCTTCCCTTTTTCTTTTACCACTTTCTATATTCTTCGGATATTTTTCGATGTAATAGTTCTTCTTTGTACCTAGTAGTGCACGAGCTATAATACAAAGCAGATATCATGGCAACGTCGAGTGAAATAAGTTGGTTCTGGGATTATTCCACATTAGTAGACAATGAGATAGTATGCGATATTTGTTTTGCATCCTATGTCATATCTGTAGACGATGAAGTGAAAATACATTTACATAATCAACATAAGAAAGTTAATGTCTCATCAGAAGACTTACAAGAAAATAAGGATTTGCAATTTTATAAAATACAAAATAATAGCATCCAATGCACGTTATGTAATAATGAAATTTATACTTTAAAGAACACTGATTATGTTATAATTATAAGACACTTAGAAGATAAACATGGAATTACAAAAAATTTAGCGGAAGATATCTATAAATTGCTACATGGTTACTACAAATTAAAATTTGACGAATCCGATAGAAATGAGAAACAATGTTGCGATGAATGCAAAATTATGATTCCAAATAAACCTTCATTTTTAATAAATCATTCTAACGAAGCTCATCACCTCTCTATACATTCGAAAATTAGACTAAGGTAAGAGAAGCGGCGATAAATATTATTATTTTCCATCTTTTGAATCATTTATAAATAACATTTATACAATGAGTACAATAGTTTATAACGAATAAAATCCTAAAATTTAAATAGCATGTGTTTGTTTTTCCATAAATATTATTAATATTTGTGTTAATTTAGTTAATATTATATCATAATATGCTTTAAATATGTAAAATATGATATAATATAAATTTGTCATGTATAATATTTAGTACTACTGTAATCGGTAATTTGTGACAATTTTTATAAGTATGCATAAGTGTGAATAAGTATTTGAATGAATTAATCGATAAAGAATATTTGTATTTGAATAATTTTTTAAATGTCAAATGTTTAAGAATTTCGAAAATTCATGTTTTTTTAAGGAGCAGAAGTTTTAGAAGATAATAAAGACTTATTAATAATATTTATTTCGATTTATTGTTAGCAATTATACATTGTGCGCAAGATACAAACAAAACTTTATTATATAATATTAATTGATTTAGCAATTTTTACTTTTCATTCTGTTCAAAATCGATTAGTTATATTGCTGAAAACT
The DNA here is from genome assembly GCA_963971435.1 of Lasius platythorax. Lineage (NCBI taxonomy): Eukaryota > Metazoa > Arthropoda > Insecta > Hymenoptera > Formicidae > Lasius > Lasius platythorax. Next base: position 7,678,380 of record OZ020536.1, read on the forward strand.
GGGTATGGAATTTTTTTACAAGAGACGAAGAAATTGCAACATGCAGTCTTTGTAATATGTCTTACGAAAACTGCCTCACAAGAAACTCAAGTATATACACACACATAAAAGGAAAGCATAAAGAGGATTATGATCGAGTTGTCTCAAAAGATGAAAAGTTGCCCTATTCTGAAATTCCAAACAATCGAGTAAAATGTGATCTTTGTCCCAAAACTTATCCTATACGGTTTAATCCTAGCTATAAATTGTCATGTCATTTATTCGCTGAACATAGACTTGATTATAATAAATCGGATAATCTCCGCAATTGGCAATTGAATTATTTTAATAAAGTGAACTCACAGACTTCACGATGCATGCTTTGCCCGAAAATTTTCCGAGGAATTTGTTCTTACAACTTAATACAACATTTGAGACTTCATGGTATCGAAATACCTCCCGAAATCAATTCAATGGGGTAAGAGAAACGGCGATTAATTGAATATTACTATTTTATCTCTTTTGAATCATTTAAAAATAATGTTTGTGTACATTAAATAGAATTGAATATAATGAATAAATTACAGAAATTTATCACAAATATTATAAGTATTCGAGTCAACTTAACTTTGCTAATATTATATCAAAATACGATAATACAAGTTTGTCATGTGTTGTATTTAATACTCCTATAATCGGTATAATTTGTTACAATTTGTATAAGTATAACTTGTGAATAACTTTGACATGAAAATTAAATAAATTAAATAAATTAAACGTGTAAGAATTTTTGTATTTAGATATTATTTCAACGCCGATTTTTTTGAAGATATCGATTTATTGTTAGTATTTGTACATTGTGCACATAATACAAACAAAGTTTTATAATATTAATTAATCCAGCAATTTTTACTCTTTATTATATGCAGAGCAACGAGTAGTTCATGCAGTGTTTTAAATTCTGATAATGATAAAGATACTGCTATATCAAGCAGCAATCAACAGCCAACTGAGCCAACCTCCAGTTCTGATCAGAGATCTAACATTGACCATGTTAATGATCAGATCGAAGTATTTTCGGAAACCAGACCAACGGGGTGAAAAAACAGCTATAAATTATTTAATACTAATTTTTTATTTTTTAATTATTTACATTTATCCTTGTGTACATATAAATAGATATTACAATGAATAGGATTGTGTATATTTAAAAAATCATAAATTTTGGATATTTAGCATGTATTTATCACAAATATTATAAATATTCGAATCCACATAGCTTATAAACTTTCGACTTTACTTAGCTAATATTATATCAAAATACGATAATACTAATTTATGATTTACTGCATTTAATATTCTTGTAATCGGTAATTTGTGGCAATTTTTATGAGTATAAATTGTGAATAAGTATAATAATTAAATAATCGCGCATGAAATTTTGTATTTGATAGGACAGTTTTTAAATATTGAATTTTTGAAATTATTTACATTCAAATTTTAAAAGATAAAAGAAGTTTTAAAAGATAATAAAAGCTTATTAATAATATTATATAAATTTTATTTATTGCTAGTAATTATACATGGTGCACGTGATTCACGAGCAAGCACTTTATAATATTTATTAATCCAGCAATTTTTACTCTCTAATATATGCAGATTATCGAGTAGTTCAAGCAGTGTTTTAATCTCTGTTGACTACTTACGGAAATATTTTATATCAGAAGAGGTAGATGAACAATGCTGTGTGTGTAATAACAATTATCTTCTTCAAAAAACCAACACAAGTATCGAAGACCACATAAATATAGAAGATTCTCAACAAAATGTCTCATCAGACAACTCACAAGTTTTATATAAGTTATCTTTTACAATAGAAGACGAACAAACGAAAGGCTATATTTGTGGTAAGACTTATATTATATCACTTATTGTTAACAATAGTATGAGATATCATTCAGTTATCATAAACTTGATCGCGCTAAAGAGTTTAGTTTCCGCTACTAGTTATTGAATATTTTTCGTATATTAGACGTCCAGACATCAAGATGCACGATTTGCGGAATCAGATTTAGAAAGTGTAACTCTTCCAACTTAAGTCAACATTTGATCGAAGTTCACCCCCTCGAAATGTTATTTGAAATTTATTCAATGGGGTAAGAGAAATGACAATGAATTGAATATTATTATTTTCTCTTTTTCATAACCATTTATAAATAATGTTGGTGTACAATGAGTAGAAATGTGTATAACGACTAAAATTATAAAATTATGACATTTAGTATGTGTTTATTATAAATATTAAATATTCGAACTTAACTAAAAATCAGCTAATATTATATCAAAATGCGATTTGCCATGTATTGTATTTAATACTCTGATTATGTATAATTTGTGATAATTTGAATAAGTATGAATTGTGAATAGGTATAAAAATTAAATAATTGGGCAAGAATTCTTGTATTTGTATATTATTTAAATGTCGAATTTATAAAAACATTGAAATAAAGTTTTTGGCACGAGATACTTGAATAATAAATGTATTTTATTAATAATAACAGTTTGGGCTTTATAAGTATATATTGTAAACATATAATTCAAACAAGATTTTATAATATTAATTAATTTAACAGCTTTTATTTTTTATGTCGTGCCAATTATTGAGTAGTTCATACAGTCTTTTGAATTCTGATAAATATGCTGTAGATATTACTACAAGCAGCTTTTCGGAGTCAAACTTAAAGTTCTAACTTGGCAGACATTAAGGATGTTAATGTCGATTTTGATCATTATTCACAATCAAGATTTTATAATATTAATTAAAGTATTGTTTATTTTTATTTTGTGCAGATTACCGAGTACTTCAAGCAATATTTTAAATGATGAAGTTACTGATGATATTGCTGCATCGAACATCGATCAGCAGTCAGCCCGTGATGAAATATCTAACACTAGGTAATATAAGAATTATACATTGTGCACATGATTTACAAGCAAGAATATATAATATTGATTAATCTAGTATTTTTATTTTATATTTTGTGCATATTTCCGAGTAGTTCAAGCAATCCTCTGTATCATGCTGCCGAAAATGTGCTAGATCCTACATACGATAACGATTTTGAAGATATATTTTCTGTAATTAATGATCAGGATCCTGATAATCTTAATATACCATAGATATAGATACGAAGAAGAAATAGGAAGATAAGAAGAAGAGAATAGATCAGTGCCCCACTCCCCTGATGAGTAATTATATACATTGCTTATTTCATATAACATTAAGCGAAATAACACGAAATTATTATTATATCGACTGTTTTGCGAACATATAGCTTGTTAATTATCCACTTATCGAGCATCAACATTGACAAACATTTTTTTTTTTACATTTTTCATTCCATTTGTATCTTTCTATAATTTTTTACATATATGTTATATGCCATAATATATTATATGACATCTATTCTTGATTCTGCAAGAATAATTTTTTAAAGGTATTTATATATTGATGTATCGTATATTAATAAAAATATTTACATAGGTATTAGATTTATGTGTTTGTTTTTAATTTGTTGGCAATAACTATAATAAAGATACTAAAAACTTAATGCAATTTTATGAATAAATTGGCATTAATAAATAAGTGTGATAATATCTTATATATATTTTTAGTTTATAATTTTTGCAATACAAATAAAAGTTTATTATAATATTGAATTTATTAATTCAATTTTTTTTCAAGAAGATATCTGTAATATTCTTCCATTATTCGGTCTGCCACAAAATTGGCACTATTTTTTGGCCTAATTAATAGAGCAATACTCTCATATTACATCTAAAACTTTACAAAAAAAACATTATTTTCTATATTAATTCTTTAACTGATAATAATTACTTTCTATACGTTATTTACAAATACATATATACTATATTAATAGTGTTGTTTGCTACTAATCGAGTACAAAATTAAGATGGAATCATTGATAATATAGAGAACAGAAAATTTATTACATTTTTCATCAGTTTCTTCAAAAATCTCTTTAAACATGTGTGCAACTCTTTTAAATCAATTAATCTCATAATAAAAGTCTACTAAGATATTACCCCATTAACATTATATAACAATGTAATTTACAAAATTAATTACAAAGGTTGCGACGCATGTGTTTGACAAACTAAACATCAATTAGAAATTAAAATAAAGGAATACATATTCAATTTCATTTATCTGGACTTTCAATATATTATATTTTAGAAAACAATCAATACAAATATTTATATAAATATAAAGATTTAATAATAGATTTAAATTTAATGACAGTGATACAGATTCCAAATCAAGTTTTGAAGAAAAATGCTTTGTATATAAAGCAGCTACTGCCAGCAGTAATAACAATTTTAACTTCGACTTACAAATAAATCCGTTTGTTAAATCAAATAGAAAAATTAATGGCTATTTTAACAATGTAAATAAGGTGATAAAGACATATGATTACATCGGGTAATATTCACAAATTTTTTATGATATATAATATGCATGTAAGCTTTAAAAACTGTATACGAGAATATATAAAAACGCATATATAATTTTATTTCACAAAATATAAATATATTTTTGTATAAATCGATAAATAATTTATATGTTTTAATACATGGAATTTTTGTATTTTTCAACTTTTTCTAAAAATGTTATAATCGGAATAACGTTACAATATAAGATGTATTCTATTTACGTAAGTGATTATTCGACATTTTCTCAATTGCGCGTTTCCGCCTCTCCGATTTCAATCAACCACACTGCCATGATGGAAGTAAAGTCAACGATTTGATGAAAACCGTTCGATTATCGGTGAATTCGATGTCAATGCTGTTAGAGACTCAAAGGTAGGAGGATGTGTCGAGACAATCGAAGCTATATAATCGAAGCAATTAGCTATCGGTAAATAGATTTCAAAAGCGAAAAAGGGAGGTCGAATTAGCTGGAACTTCGGCCTCAAAAAGCGCTCGAAAGGTCGAATGTATATAGATATTAAAAATTCGAACAATGAAACATGGCTGCATAAAATAAATATATATAATAATTTTGAAAAACTTTATTGTATCGTATATCTGCAACATAATTATATCAAAGTTGCGTAACGCATGTTATTACGTAATATTAGCTGACATTATATATGATTAATAAACGAATTAAATATACTAATACATTGTAGTACTATACGCATATAGAATACACATTATATTTTTAACATAATACTGAAAGGAAGTAAAGTTGCTTGTTCAAAAGAGAGAGTAAAGTTAAGAAAAAATATTTATTCCCGAGTAACTTTTATCCTGCGAAGCGAAGTAATACGCCGATAAACAATCTCATTTTCTGTACAAATCTTTAAGTTGTTCCCGATGAGTTTATAAGTTGTAGGTGCCGGGCTAACAATGCGTCCGCGAAAATTGAAGGAGTCATGGATGACAATTATCAACAGAATGCTTTAATTATTCTGCTGACTTCCGCGAGCCAGGCCCGTCGAAGTTTTGGTAATCGAACGAGGGGACAACGAAAAATTTGTAAGGGAAGGAATATTCTCCACGGCAACAGCGAACATTCTCGTCAATTTTTAATATGACAGGACAATAGTGCAAACGACAAGAGAGAGAAAGAGAAAGAGAGAAAGAGAGTGAGAGTGAGAGGGGGGGGGGAGAGAGAGAGATATTTCCGTTAATTAATATCGGAAGAAGTTTAGGTAAAGTCTCGTCACAAAACTTTTATGTTTTCTTCGTTTTTTAATCTCTCGATTTACTGATCAGTATTGCACAATCGAAAAATATTCTCCTCTCATTATATCTGTATCAAAATAGAAATATAAATATTTAGAAAAAAATAATACAACAAAAATGATTATACTACTGATAAATGACTAAGTATAATGAAAATGTTATTTCTTTTTTCTTTATTATTTGTGAATTTTATTTATCGTTACAGTTTCATTTTTTTACCCTCAAATCTATTATATGTATTAATAAACCAAATCTTTTCAAAGTTCAATTATATATTCCAATGTATATTATTTTACGTATATACCAAGGTATATACATTGTAAATTCGTGTACATAAATCGATTATATAAATGCTAAAAATAATTTTAATTTGCTCAGCAGTCGACGATTTTTAAGAGTGTCCTTTTTATGAATTTGTATTGGAAATTCTATATTTTTCATTTACTTTGCGCATTCTAAAATAGTGAAATAAATCCATATACGTATTCATTGAAGTATAACGCAAATAAACACAGACGCGAGCAGCAGAAAATAAAAAACGTCTGATTTTAATTAATATCGGGAATAGGAAAAAAGCGTAGATTCATCAAAAACTTTTCATATTTTCCTCTTCTCTCTCGAACCACTGGCGAGTTCGCTAATCTTTTCGGCATGGTTCACGAATTAACATCGTTTCGTGATTACTTCGAAGTTCGTCGCATGATTATTAACTTGAGAGAAATAGACAAACTGAGGAGAGAGAACTACGAAGATCTCGATTAACATTTTGATGAACATAACAGCCAGATAGAGAGATGCCGGATTATTACAGAAATGATCGTCAGATTCGGATTTAAGAGGAAATTCTGCGGTCGCTAAGAATTTCAATTATATCGATTATTGCAATTTTAATGTTAAGCTGTCATCAATGTTAATATATATGTGATTTGTCTTAGTTTTCGGATAGATGATATTTAATATGCAACTCTTAATAATTCATTGAAATAAAAAGATTATAACGTATGAATTATAATTTAGTTTGCAATATTTACAAGATTTGTTTGAGTAATTGTTAACATTATTAGAAATTTATTGTCTTTTTTATATATCTATCATAATATTGCATAACATTGGTATAAAGAAAGAGGTAAGCTCTACATTTAACAATTTATAGTAACGTCTATAAACATAAAACGCTAAGGATTAAGTTTTCTTTTTCGACTATTTGCATCAGTCCCTCCTATTCTTTTTTTCGTCCTTGCCTAATACAACGAGAGAAATTAAAACTCCTTGCTAAGTCATTTTTTCATGCAATGGATGATAAAGGATTTATATACGAAATGGTATGTATGCGACTCGTGTGCCGTACACATATGTACAATAATGCACCACGAAGAAACCGCGTTTTGTGTCCATTACTTTGTTTTAATAAGATATTCTCACGATGGGTGGTCAGTACGGGGATACACGCCAACCCGTGTCCGAGGATTTTACGTGCCCGACCACAGTTTCCAGTTAATCCGCGAAGATAAGACCGGTGCAACTGTATATTTCTATGTTTATTATACTCCGGTAACAAGGCAAGAGAGAAAGAGAGAGAGAGAGAGAGAGAGAGAGAGAACGGATCCAGATACGCGGTCCCCGAGACGTGGCCCGGTAACGAAGCATCGAGAGAATTTCACTTCGAAATACATACACATATGTACAAAGCCCGATGACGATGGAAATACGTGCGTATGTGTGTTGTGTATGTGTCACCACTCGTTTACCAACATGCTCGTCGAGATCTGGAAACAACGCGACGTATTATGCACGAAACTACATGTGATTCTCTCTCTCTCTCACTCTCTCTCTCTCTCTTTCTCTTTATGTTTCCCTGAATCATTTCTTTATACAAAAATCCTATAATATATCCTCTTGCAATAAGAATATCGAAATGTTTCGTAAGTGCGCACAGCACGCTTCTCGTTGCACGTTTCGTGGCGATTACTCGAAATGCGCTGACGTACAGCTGCATTATGCAATTCTCGCGATAGTTGACGAGTCAATCGACCGCGAGGATCGCGACCGCACGCGATTGCACTCATTTACATTTCTACGAGCTGTCTTACAATAGAGACGCGCGTTTTTATCACGGCAAACTCCCCTCCTCGATATAGACCACCCATGCTATGTTGGCGCAATATTGGATTACACATTCCTATAAATTGTCACGTATGTGTATGTGTGAACATTTCGCTCACATAGCGCGCGCGCGCACACAGACACATACACACCGTACATAATGTACAAAGCTGGATAATGTACAAGGTGGATGGAACAGGTACGACATAACGTACGCGGACCCTCGACGGGAAACGAGGCTTTATATCAAATGCATAACAACGCTATTACTACACTCAATTGCTATAAGCCGTAGATTGCGGATTATCTGGTCGCGCTCTGCCTTGCAATACACAGCCTCTCCGGGCACGCGCTAACGTTAATATAATATTAATCGCCTAATGATTATGAATGCCAATTGATATTAGCAGTCGGCGATAGTGAGGCGCGCGATGCTCGCAGCTGGAATCGCGCTTAATGCAACTGCGAATGGCGACTCGTTATACTACACGCAGCGGTGATGATAATGCGCTGTCGTTTTCATGGTACTCACTATGCCGCGTTCGACTAGCCAACGATATGTCAAACTTAGTACAGGAGATTTGTATTTTTTAAATACTTAAATAATAATCAATTGTACGCTACACTGAAAACTATATTAAAAATGGATAAGATAGAAATGAAGAGATCTGTGTAGAAAATAATATATTATATAGTTCAACAAGAAGAATTTAAGAGAACGGATAATCACTTCTCGTAATTTTTTTTATTATAAAAATATATAGCCTTTTGTTTTAATAGAAAGAGTCAAATGTTACGCCATTTATTAGAATATTTGGAGCTGTTAATCCATTTTTGGATCACAGAAAAACTTTGTTTCATGGAACTCACCAATGTAATTAACAAAATAAATAACAAAAGGAAATTAATTAATTAAACTGTGAGAGATGCAAAATAAATTAATTGAACATTATGTTAAATTTTTGTCTTGAAACGATTATAAAATAAAATGCGAAAGATATATTTCTAAATTTATTTAAGAATGTTATTTTATAAATGAAAATGCATTGATTTTATATACCATAGAAATATCACATAATAATAAATTTAGAGAGAGAGAGAGAGAGAGAGAGAGAGAGAGAGAGAGAGAGAGAGAGAGAGAGAGATTAAGAGAGAGAGAGTGAGAGAGAGGGGAAGGGGGAGAAATAAAAATATATAATAATATCTAAACTTACATATTCTCATTTGTATTATACATTTTATAACAATTATTCTCATAAATTATGACAAATTCATATTATATAAGATGCATAAAGTAGTGAATGCATAGATAAAAATAAGTTTCAAATATTCGGTGTAGTTTGATTAGAATAGAACTAACAAATTATATATTTACAAGAAGGTTAATGTTTGATTCATAAAAATGCTCTCCGATATATAAAAATGCAAAAGTGAATAAATACACTTGTCAGGAGCGCCAATTTCTTCATTTATTCGGGATAATTTAAGCCGTAAGTCGGAGTTAAAACTGCTATTACTGCTGGTAGTAGCTGCTTGATATACAAAGCATTTCCTTCAAAACTTGTTTTGGAATCTGTATCACTGTTTCATTAAATTTAAACCTATTATTAAATTTTCAATTTAAACTCTTTTTGTGATAATTCAATTTGTGATCTAAAATTTATATAAATATTTGTATGTTTTTCTCTCTCCAATACATGGTATGTGTGTGGTTGTTTTCTAACATATAACATATTGAGAGAATATCGAAAGTCCAGATGTTGAAACTGAAATGATGTTTGAAATTGAATATGTATTCTTTTATTCTAGTCACTAATTGATGTTTAGTTTGTCAAACATATGCGTCGCAACTTTTGCAATTAATTTTGTAAATTACATTGTTATTTAATGTTAATGGGATATTATCTTTATGGACTTTTATTATGAGATTTAATCGATTGAAATATTTGAACCCAGTAGCATAATTAATTGTTTTAAAAGAGTTGCACACATGTTTGAAGAGATTTTTCAGGAAACTAATAATATAATATAGAATTATACTATTAATATAGAAAATAATGTTTTTCTTGTAAAGCTTTAAGTGTAATATGAGAGTATTGCTCTATTAATTAGGCCATAAATAATACCAATTTTGTGGCAGACCGAGTAATGGGAGAAATATGACAGATATTTTCTTGAGAAAAATAAATGAATTAATTAATCAAATATTATAATAAACTTTTATATGTATTGGAAAAATTATAAATTAAAAAGATATATACTATTACACTTATTTAATAATGCCATTTCATTTATAAAATTGCATTAAGTTTATATTATCTTTATTATAGTTAATGCCAACAAATTAAAAACGAACACAAAAATCTATTATCCATGTAAATATCTTTATTAATATACGATACATCAATATATAAATCAATATTTAGATCAATATCTAAATTAATATTTAAAAAATTATTCTTGCAGAATCAAGAATAGATGTCATATAATATATAACGGCATATAACATATATGTAAAAAATTATAGAAAGATATAAATGGAATAAAAAATGTAAAAACAAATGTATGTTTATGTCAATGCTTGATAAGTAGATAATTAATAAGCTATATTTTCGCAAAACAGTCGATATAATTATAATTTCGTGTTATTTTGCTTTATGTTACATCTATAAAAAACTCATCAGGTGGGAGCATTAAATTACTATCTTCTCCAATATTCTCCGCTCTGTTATGATCAAAATCGACATTCAGATCCTTAAAGTCTGCCAAGATAGAACTATAGTTTGACTCCGAAAAGCTGCTTGTTGTAGTAATATCTACAGCATCTCTATCAGAATTCAAAAGACTGTTTGATCTACTCGATAATTTTCATACTCTTATTCACAATTCATACTTATTTAAATTATCACAAATTATACATTACAGGAGTATTAAATACAATACATGGCAAGTCGCATTTTGATATAATATTAGCTGATTGTAAGTTAAGTTGACTCGAATATTTAATATTTATAATAAACACATATTAAATATCATAATTTTATAATCTTAGTCGTTGTACACATTTCTATTCATTGTACACCAAAATTATTTATAAATGATTATGAAAGATAGAAAATAATAATATTCAATTCATCGTCATTTCTCTTACCTCATTGGATTGATTTCCGAAAATATTTTGAGCGGATGAACTTCGATCAAATGTTTCCTTAAGGTGAAAGAGTTACAGTTTTTAAAAATGTTTCCGCAAATCGTGCATCTTGATGTCTGAACGTCTAATATACGAAAGGAATTCAATAACTAGTAGCGGAGACTATACTCTTTAGCGCGATCAAGTTTATCATCATTGAATGATATCTCATACTATTGTAAACAATAAGTGATATAATATAAGTCTTACCACAAATAGCGCCTTTCGTTTGTTCGTCTGCTATTGTAGAAGATAACTTATAAAGAACTTGTGAGTTTTCTGATAAGACATTTTGTTGAGAATCTTCTTTATTTATGTGGCCTTCCATACTTGAGTAGGTTTTTTGAAGAAGATAATTGTTATCGCAAATAAAGCATTTTTCATCTACATCTTCTGGTATAAAATATTTCCGTAAGCAGTCAACAGAGATTAAAACAATGCGTGAACTACTCGATAATCTGCATGGTCTGGAGGTTGGCTGTTGATAGCCGCTTGATATAGCAGTATCTTCATCATTATCAGAATTTAAAAGACTGCATGAACTACTCGTTGATCTGCATATAAAGAGTAAAAATTGCTGAATTAATAAATATTATAAAGTCTTGCTTGAATCATGTGTGCACACTGTATAATTATAAAGTCCAAACTGTTATTATTAATAAAATACTAGTATTATTCAAATGTCTCTTCCCGAAAATTTGAATTCGATATTTTCATGAATTTGACATACACATACTATTCAAATACAAGAATTTCTGTCAAATTTTTTAATTTTTATACTTATACAAATTGTCACAAATTACCGATTACACGAGTATAAAGTTCAACATATGGCAAATTTGTATTACCGTATTTTGATGTAAAATGAGTTTAGTTAAATTGACTCGAAAAATATAATATTTGTGATAAATGCACGCTAAAAATCTGAATTTTATGATTTTATTTATTATACACAATTTTATTTATTATAATATTTATTTATATGCATCAAAAAGTAAATGTAATTGAATGAAGAGAGATAAACTAGTAACGTGGAGTTTGTTGCCGTTTCTTGTACATCATTTTTCTGATTCCCGAAGAGTTATCGATCTGATAGTAATAATTATCACAGTCACAATTCTGGTTAAAATTATGTGTTGGCTATTTGATATAGCGATATCGTCAGCATATTTGGCAGAATTTAAAAGATTGCGTGAACTCGGTAATTTGCATAGAATAAAAAATAAAAATTTGTAAATTGATCAATATTATAAAGTGTTGCTTGAATTATGTGAGCAATTATTAAGCACAAACTGTTATTATTAATAGAACACTTTTACTATCCAAACAAATCTCGCTTGAAAGCTTGAATTTAGATATTCTCATAAATTCGACATACTATCTGAATACAAAAATTCTTGCCCGATTATTTAATTTTCATACTTATTCACAATTCATACCTAATGAAATTGTCAAAAATCACCGATTATAGAAGTATTAAACACAACAGATGGGAGATTTGTATTATGTAATTATGATATACTATTAGCTAAGTTAAGTTGACTCAAATATTTATAATATGTATTTGTGGTAAAAATTTAAATTTTATGATTTTATTTATTATACACAATTCTACTAATTGTAATATGTATTTATATGTACACAAAAATATGTAATAAATTGGAAAGGCTCTGAAATATAAATATGAAATCAATATAAAGGGGCTAATAAGAGCCAGTAAGCGGGTATTGGTTTCCTTTATTTGCGGAGGTGAGGACGTTCGCGCCTTGTCCTTCATCTCATCCTCGCTTGCTATGAGAAAATATCAGAAATGTGGAACGAGAATGCGAGCATTGACACGTGATTTTTATTATTAATTAACATACTGAAAATAGTCCAAAGGGAGGACCAATACGTTTAAAGAAGAATTTAAAAATAAAACTGTGTGTGTGTGTGTGTGTGTGTGTGTGTGTGTGTGTGTGTGTGTGTGTGTGTGTGTGTGTGTGTGTGTGTGTGTGTGTGTGTGTGTGTGTGTGTGTGTGTGTGTGTGTGTGTGTGTGTGTGTGTGTGTGTGTGTGTGTGTGTGTGTGTGTGTGTGTGTGTGTGTGTGTGTGTGTGTGTGTGTGTGTGTGTGTGTGTGTGTGTGTGTGTGTGTGTGTGTGTGTGTGTGTGTGTGTGTGTGTGTGTGTGTGTGTTACGCTTAATACCCGCGCACTGGCTCTTGTTAGCCCATTTTCATACTGATTACAAAAATATATGTAAATTATTGAAAAGAGATAAAATAGTCATAATGAATTTATCGCCGTTCTTTTACCCCGTTCGTCCGGTTTCCGAAGATCGATCGGATTCCGAAGATAAATCGATCTGATTGTTAACATTGTCAAAATTAGAACTCTGATCGAGACTGGAGGTTGGCTGTTGATAGCTGCATGTAGCATTATGTTGAGCATATGTATTAGAATTAAAAAGACTGCTTAATTTACTCGATAGTCTGCACAAAATAAAAAATAAAAATTGCTGAATTAATCAATATTTTAAAGTCCCCTCCTTGAATCGTGTGCTCAATAATTAGTATACACTGTAATTATTAATACTTTTATTATCCAAACATTTCTCGTTGAAAACGTGAATTCGATATTCTCATAAATTCGACATACAAATACTATTCAAGTACAGTAATTCTTGCCCGATTATTTAATATCCATACTTATTTACAGTTTATACTTATTTAAATAATCACAAATAACCGATTACAGAGGTACTAAATACAACATATGGCAAATTTTTTATTGTATTTTGATATAAATTAGTTAATTGTAAGTTAAGCTGACTTGAATATTTGTGTTAAACACTTACTAAATATCTGAAATTTATTATTCATTATGCACAATTCTGCTTACTATTGTACACATAAATACATATAAATAATTTTAAAAAATAGTAATATTTAATTTATCACTGTTTCTCTTACCCCGCTGGTATGATTTTCGGAGATATAGGGAAGTCATGAGCTTCTTTCAAATGTATCAATAAGTTAAATGAATTAGTATTTTGAAAAATGTTCTCGCAAACAGTGCATTCTAATGTCTGTATACATAAATTTGATTTATAAAAATGTTCTAATACCCAGGTGCAGAGATTTTGTGCTATATCTTCATTAAGATTATGTGTCTTGACTAAGTGTTTTTTCACACATGAACTAGGTTGTAAAATTACATCATAAGTCTCATCACAAATATCGCATTTTATTTGTTTGTTTTCTACTATAGAATAGGGCCATATTTTCTTTCCTTGTTTTTTGAGTTTTTCTTGAGCTTTTCTTGAGTTTTTATAGACATCTATAATATTACGATGTACTTTTTTTATATGGCGTGTCATAATTGTCGCATCTATTCTGTGGGCGTATTTTTTATTACAAACACTGCAGTTTGCAGATTCCTTGACTTTTGTAAAATATTCCCAAATCCAATTATTAGAGATTAAAAATCTGCATAAAATAAAAAATAAAAATTTCTGGATTAATCAATATTATTAGATCTTGCTTGAATTATGTGTACAATGTATAATTACTAACACTATATCAAAACTAATGTTATTAACTAATATTATTAACTTAATATTATAAGCTCTTATTATCTTTTAAAACTTTTCCTTCGTTTAAGACTTGAATTTTCGATATTCCCAAAAATTTGACATTAAAAATACAAACATTCTTGCCCGGTATTTAATTTACATGCTTATTCACAATTCAAACTTATTCAAATTGTCACAAATTATCGATTATAGGAGTTTTAAATACAATAGATGGCAAATTTGTATTATTCTATTTTGATATAATATTAGCTAAGTTAGGTTGACCCGAATATTCATAATATTTTTGGCAAACACATGCTAACCATCTGAATTTTATTATTTTAATTATTATATACAACTTTACTCATTGTACACAAAATGATTTGTAAATGATTCAATAGAAGAAATTAATAATATTTAATTCATCTCCGTTTCTCTTACTTTGGTCGGGTTTCCAAAGGTACATCAACTTGATGAACTTTGCTCGAACGGTTCATTGAGAGTGGAGGTTCATTTGGAACAGTATTATTGTAATCGTTGCAACGTTGTCTCGCATTCATATCGGATTCGTCAAAATTGTAGCCAGTATTATGAAGCCAGAGTGCTTTCGCTGTATCTTCTTTCACTTTATGATATTTTCTTAAGTGTTTCTTTAAAGACCACCATTTGTTTATTGCAAGATAAGTTTTAGTACAATAGTTGCATTTAATGTCATTGTTTCGTGTTATATAAAATTGCGACTCGCAAACTTCTTGTGAGCCTTGTAATGAAACAATATTCTGATACTCATCACCATGTTTACTTTTTATATGTCTCATTATATTTGTTTCCTGTATTCGATTCATTTCATAGAATGTACAACAATTATTGCATTTTGCGATATTGTTGTCTAATGTGTAATAATTCCATAACCAGTTATTATCTTCGCTCGACGTTGCCATGATATATCTGCTTTGTATCATATATCGTGCACTACTAACTAAGTACAAAAAGGAATTATTTCAACGAAAAATATACGAAGAATATAGAAGCAGATAAAAGAAAAAGAGAAGGTCGCGGAAAGATGTATAATTCGTTGTATGAATGTAAATATTGATACACATTCTATAAATCTGCCTAACATCTCTTAACTTTTACTGTTAGATTACTTATCCATTGCCAATAAGAGAATAATTATAGAAAGAGTTACACAATCGCAAATATTACAATAGGATATTAGAAACTGTCAATCTTCACAGAATATCTTTGAATTAGCAAAGATTAGTTTTGTCAAACTGATTAGCGTAAATCGATAGAGGTCGATAGAGGAAAAGTGCGGAATAAATTAATCATACATTACAATAAACTTTTGTTTGTGTTGGAATAATTATAAATTAAAAAATATATTATCTTACTTATTTAATAATACAATTTTATTTGTGAGATTGCATTAATTTTATATTATTTTTATTTCAGTCAATACATCGCACATGTCAACAAATTGGAAACAAAAACGCGTGAATCTAATATCTAATTTAAATATTTTTGTTAATATAATAAGGCATAATAATGCTCGTTATAATTTTAGCCTTAGAAATGCTCTACCACATTACAATTTTAAGAAAATGAAATTCAATGAAAATAGAAGATTGTTTTAAAATAGTTTATTATGTTAAGTTATAGAGCATTTCAGAATTTATTATTTAACATAAAAATAGCTGTGCGAAAAGATTATTCTTCTTTTTTTAATTTAAACAAGTTTTCTCTCAATTATGTGTTATTTACTGAAAATTATTAAAAATTATGAAGTAGAGATATGAAGAGCTTTATAGATGAAAAATAATATATTGTATTTTCATTTGTTATATAGTTTCAAATTCTAGCACGTGTATTCAGGCGTCTATGAGAACGACTCTATTAGTTGAAGGGGGCATATTTGGCTCTCAGAAAAAAGAAGTAAGAAAACCTTTCTTTTTTTTATTCGACATTTATAAGCGCAAGAAGCTTGAAGTGTGTTGATATTGATGTTTCAGGAACCGTTAAATGGATGTACGTGTCTGGACTCTTGATGGGAATCACGGAAATGCACGGCACGCACCTCGTCGAAGCGAACAAGTATCTTTCACTCACCACGAAATCGTGACATAGGACATCAGCTGTTATTTATACCGGAGCAATATTTCTCTTCTTTTTGCCGCGGAGTACGAGCAGGAAGTAAAGTTTAACTGTCAATATTATCTTCGCGGGATGAAACGCGATATCTCGAATATTTTTTTCAGAAGCTTTACAACCAACGTCTTAAATAGTTAATATGAATATAAGCGTCATGTATATCATCTCATTGCACTAATTGTCAGAGCTTAAAACAGGTATGCGTGTTGAAGTCAACTTTCGCGAAATTGAAGCATGTCACAAAACAATTAAAAGATTAATGAGAGCATCCCCTAGCGTGTCACTTAAGATACTAATATTTTAATTTTATTGTTAACACGAAGTATCTCAACAGTCTGCTTATAATTGATGTCTTATCTTGAAAACTTCCATTAATTTTGCAAAGATAAACGCGCGAGATTAATCGGATATTAATGTCATTAGATTTTGTGCACCAGACAAGCTATTTGTCAAACATTATTCGGAAATCAAAAATGTTTAGATAAAACATCGTCTTATTAATACGTGCCGGTCGTAAAACTGCTCGGGTGCACATCTGGAAGCTTGCAACTTGCAACGAGTGACAAAGGACCGGAAGAGGATGTACGGAGGGAAAAGATTTTGGAAAGATAATCACCGACTGGTTGATTTGTCAGTTCCACGAATTGGAACACAGTCATTTATCTATGTTAATGTCAAAGTGAAACAATTTGTAGTTACAGATTGCGATATTAAAATATTTATTTTTCAAGCATTACGTTAGTCACTTTATTCATCTTTTGCATATATAAATATATATATTTTTATTTATTTATTCGAAGCACTGTTGATATTTTTAATGCCTGATAATATGATCTTATATGTTTACAATGGCGTTTTTAAATGAAATACAAGATGCTCAAAATATGTGTTGTATCCGTAAATTATATGCAATAAATTATGTTTATATTTTGTTTATATGCTAAAAAAAGACACAAACTTTTGACAGTTTAAAGCAGCAGCAGTAGAACGTTCGCGTTGACATTTAATTCAGGAGACATATATTCTGTCCGAAGATCGTTGACACGTTCCTTATACCCCGTTCGCGCGATCCTTCCGTAGCGAAATGTGGCACTCTGGCCGGAATTGTCTCCGTGGCTCCGCGAAACAATGGCTCGAAAAATATTCAGCACCTCGTGTTTTTCTCTATTTAACACCGGAGCAGGAGAGAGGCCTTTTTTCCGTCCGTTGACGTGACGGAACTCCGCCGGAGAAATGGAGCGTGCGCGTGGCAAGGGAGCCTCGCGAAAAAAGAAAAAGAGGAAAAAAAAAAAAAAAGGAAGAAGCGTATTCCCGCGGGGATGCGCCTCGGAGCGACTCGTGCGAAAAAAAAAGAATTTGTCGAGCGCTCCGCGTGCGTTTTCCACGGCGTTTTCCATCGTCGCCTCCACTCGTTGCCGGCGGAAAATAATGAAAATATTGACCCACGCGAGAAACGACGACGCATTATCTCGACGTTTCCCAGGGCCCGGGGACCTGTACCGGTTACGTAGTCGTCGTCGTCGTCGTCGACAAGCATTGCGAGTGTTTCGGAGAGAGTCGCCTGCGCGGCTTTTAACGCCCGGTTTTTCGGGCGCCTCTCCTAAGCAAACAGACAGACCTTCCGACGAATATGCGGGGAATCCCGCGCTTCTTTCTCCACCGCGTGCAAGCACGTGTCCGTTTTGTCCGCCCCCGCGTGACCATATTACGGTCGGAGGAGAATGGTATCCACGTTTTTCAGCCTCGCGGCCATCGACAAATATCCCACTAGCTCTAGGTATGTACGTGCGTAAACAAGTCGCGGCTCGAATCGTCCCGCATTCTTCGACATACACGCGCTCCGAAAACATTCACGATCAAACAATGACTTGTGCAGGGAGAGAAAAAGAGATGGAGAGGTATTGAAGGGGGCTTTGATAGGCGAGATGAGTTACATGTGAAACAGATTTGACAGACGAGCAACTGAAAACGCATAAATTATGGATTTTACATTTTCCTCCGACGTGATAATTTGTACCATCATCAAAGGGAGGTGAAAATGTTGTTAAAAATTACACCGATGATAAATTTAATTATTCTATTGGATTGTAAATAGAATTCTGGTCGACAGAAACGCGCATATACGGAAATATTGGAGAGCTTGAAAGTTCGAAAATGAGATATAAATGCACGCTCGCGAAACTATCAGCCTGTCCGCATAAATGCGGATGCTGGGGGAGTGCATTCGAATAAAGTGCATGCAACGCGATGAATTGGCCACGATAGAAACTCACGATGGCGCAAAATCGCGAACGCTATTGAATAGCAAGCCACAATGTCACATTTACAATCTGTAAAATGTTGAACGCTTATATAAACGAATTAATACAACGCCGTATATACACACACATACATACGTACGTACGAATACCTATGTATTATAAAGGGCGTGAAATGTACAATATTGAAATTCACATTTAATCTGCCTTCTACAAGCTGCCATTCTTGCAGGATCATTTCCATATATTGTTTGTTTAATTTGTATGGCTTTTACATTTTTATTAAAAATATAAAGCAGATAAAAAATTTTTTTTTTCAAACTTTTATAAAATTACATTACCTACAAAGTGTTTCATGGAAAGTTATTATTTTTAAACGCATATAGAGAGCAGAAAGTAAAATATTTTTAAGTAGAGGACAGTTTTATTTACATAAGGACTAAAAATAATCCGAAGTCTAAAATCTTAAACCTTTTTAAAATATCTCCGATTGTTTTTAGTCTATATGTAAATAAAACTACCAAATGTCCACTATTAGAAGATATTTTATTTTTCCTGTTCTCTACATGAGTTTACAAATAACAGCTGATAAGTTTCAGCAACTTTCCGTGCGACATTCTGTAGGTAATGTAATTTTATAGAAGTTTGAAAGAAATATTTATTTGTTTGATTTATATTTTTAATGAAGATGTAAAAATCATATAAATTAAACCAATAATATATGGAAATCGATGATCCTACAAGAATGGCAACTATTTAAAACTTTTTGTTTAATTTAAAATTTTTTTCATAAACATTTATTAAATAAACATATCTCTGATCTTTAGACCATATATATAAATAAAACTATCTCTATTAAAAGATATTTTACCATTTTCTTGCTGCCTATATGCCTTTAAAAATGATAGCTGATTAATTTCAACAACTTCCTATGAGACACTCTATATCTTACAAAACTAAAAAGATAATACACGTTATTCTTTTCGTTCAAGATTAGAAAAAAATGTGTTATAATTTAAATCTTTTAAACATCTTAACTGTGTGAATTATTAATATATAATAACCTTCTCTATAATCTAAATAAATTCTATTACACACATTTTCTCTCTCTCTCTCTCTCACTCTATCTATCTATCTATCTATCTATCTTTTTCTCTTTCTCTCTTAATGAATCTGGATACAGCTAGTTCCTGGTTAGAGACACATTTATTATTACAGCAGTCGTAAAGTCATAATTAATAAAGATAACATGTGAACTCTCGCTAATATTTATTATTAACAATGTAGAAGCGGCTTTGCCTGCGTTATATCAGCGAAAATAGTAATGAATATCCCGCCACACAACGGGATATCATTAGTATTACGCTTTAAAATTCGCCGTAAAATTACCGAGAGATCCGGCGCTCTCCTTTTTCCATTTCTATGCCTGGGGAATGTGTTTCTGAGGACTTGTAAAAATGGCACGGCGTGTGACACTGTCGGCACCATTCTACTGTATTTCTCATCCTAATTATATCTTCCCAATGCAAAACTCGTTACGCTTCACTATCGCGTCGCCTAGCATTAACCTGCAGAATGTTTTACTCGCTTAATTATAGCAATTTCGCTAATTAGGTCAGGCACGTATGTTGTCGTAATCGCGGCGACTTATGTGTATCTGAAAGTATTCGAGTTATAACTATTCGTATCTCTTCTTCTTGATTTTAAATAAATATTGATGAATTTTTAGAAAAATAAAATTTGGAATGCACATATTGAAATCATTGATTTTAATAAATCATCGATTTAAATAGAGAACATTATTTTGAGTAAATAGATGTGCTTTTAAATGTCAATCAAGATTAATTGAACTCAAATCAAAATTAATTAAAGATTAATTGATTTTATTTCAAACCGAGAGATATTGCGAGGATCGCACTTTCTTATTCTTTGCTGCTTCTGACATACAGTTTGCTTTTCTGTTGAAAAGCAATAAAAGTGTGCGCGTTTTTTTCCTTTTGACGGAAACAGCGAAGATTGCGGGTTTAAAGCTATTCGGAAAATGACGGAAATGGAAAGCGACGTAATCAGGTCGACAGCGTTATACGCCGTTAATTCTGTTCTTATTCGAGAATAAATGGTACCGCTTCTAAACAAGGACATTGAAGTGCTATTTCAATTATCAACTTTATTTGCGTAAATAAATGTGCAAGCATACACATTAATTTTTGATTTAATAATATTATTATTACATTAATTTAAATATTAAAAAATTAATAATATGTGAAAAAATATCTCATACTACAATATTAAATAAATTAAAAACCTATCATTATTTTTAGACGTGATAACATTTGATTTCGTTAAAATCCATTATTCATTTGTCAAATTTAAATCGCAAAAAATACTCGTTAAAATCCTTATAGTAGCCTCCACAATTACGCGATTAATGATCAACACATGCGTAGTCAATCTTCAGTTTTATGATCAATCGCAAAACAAGTAAAATTTAATATCAAAATTCTCTTCTACAATTCGAATCTTTTGAATTCGTTATCGTTCGTGACCCGGCGTGCTCAATTATGTGCGCGACTTGCAAATGCTTAGATATGTACCGATGCGATACCGTGCAGAGAAAACGCAGCCTACATTACAAATTAGATGTTATGCGATTACTTAGCGATTAAATTAGGTGTCGCAATGGTCGCGTTTGTAACGGTAACGCGTTACAGGTACCGTATCTGTAAGCAACCGCACTCACAAAGCGGCCTTAACAATCCGAGCGTTTACTAAGCTCGCGAAATACTTTGTTCCACAACGAGCTGTGACTAATTACGAAATGTCGTTAAGAACATTCTCCGCGATTCTAAGCGCCCGCTGCATCTCGCTGCAGAAAGATAAATTGCATTTTACACCATCCATTTTACGTTGCACGAGCGCATAGGACCAAAAGTGCTTTAATCTATTAATATACCGCTCTAATGTGTCAAAGAGTAAACTTTAAAATCCAGTTTCCGTAAAACAATCCAAATTCTCAGTGATATGCGCGCAATTGGATTATGCGTTATAAAGTTGTAGACAACGGAAATTATATCTTTTTCGTAATACACACACACACACACACATACACGCATATATATATATATATATATATATATATATATATATATATATACATACAATATATAAGTTTTATTAAATTTCTTTCTTATACCTCTATTTTAATTCAATGCGAGATGCGAGACGTTAAAATTAATCTGTTCGCGTTTTCGACTTTTTTCAAACTCGACGTTTTACGGCACGAAACGTGGCTAAAAGATCGGCAAAGAGTGTTCAAAGGACTGTCGTTCTCGCGTTCTTATTCTCCCGTTCACTCGTTGAGACCATTAAGGCCAACCAGTTGGGTGGCCGATTTTCAGCGTTGGTGTCGTCGTTGGTATGTCTTTAGTTCCGAAAATAGTCGCACTAGTAATGCACATAACCCGATATTTCTGAAGTCTACGGTTCTCGCACTTGGAAATTCTCGGAGGTAACGATATTTCGGTCGAACATCCGCGCGGGTGGTCCCGTCTGTGGATATTTCGCTATCGACATAATAAAAACGGAAGATTGAAATCAAAGCTTTAAAAATCGGTGTACGAGAGAGTTTTATAATTATTACCACGATAATATTCAATATCGTGGATGAACAGAAATATTTAGGAAAAAAAAATGTATTAAATTAACCAGTTTATTTTAACATCGCGCGGATAATATGTCACATGCGCATCAATAAGTTGCTATTCAATTAGATTTCGGTTCAATAGAATTGCTATATTAAATCTAATGATTTCTATTACTGTGTACTTAGAGGAATGACTGCAAAGTGCGTCGCAAACGCGGGAGTAAAAATGCCATTATGATGTTCGGAATAAAAACAAGGAAAACTGCTAGAAAAAGAAGAGAGAGAGAGAGAGAGAGAGAGAGAGAGAGAGAGAGAGAGAGAAAGGAGAAAGAGATGTAAGTGCGAAATCGATTTAAGATACTACACATACCGCCGTGATGCGAACACGTACAGGAAAAACTCGACGCATCCGTCTTGGCGGTCGCTGACGGATCGTTTGATTGCTTCTCATACATATCGCGGGGAAAAGCATTTGCGAGGAAGATTACCCCTTGCTGAGATGCTCGCGAGGGATGACGTTCGAAGGGGAATACGCGATAACGTCCCGAAACGAGCTCGGTGAGGCTCGGGGTGCCTCGCCTGTTCCGTTATTTATGGTTGCATTACCGAAAGCGGCGTAAGGACAGTAAGTGCGTGGGAGATGCCGCGTGCGAGGCTAAAGTATGTATAAAGTGGAGAAGCACATTTTTACGATGCCACGCTGAGCTTAATCCGCTTCCTCCGCGATCGGTTTCACCCCCGCGCGTTTCCGCCTGCTTTCTCACGCGCGGGGGGTCTTCGCGCGCCCCTGTATGTTACGGCGGATCGCGTTGTAACGGCGAACGGATATTTTTTCGTAAACATTATATATATATATATATATATATATATATATATATTGATATATATAATGCCAGAGGAGTATTCTCGTAAACCAGAGAATTTCATTACTTACATTGTAGTAAAGTTGTAGTAAAAATACGCGGATCAGTAAAAATCAAAAATAGCAAAGAACAATCTTCTCTCACCCGAAAAATGGAGATTTATTACTGTTATAAATGTAACATTTTTTATGATATATATATTTTTTTAACAGAATATTTCGTAGGAGCTTTATTTACTGACAGTTGAAGAATCGTCAAATTAAGTTGTAAACTGTAAAATAATAATATGTATAGAGTATCCCTACAGTTCCTGATATTTTAATGAAATAGAGTGCTCGGAATTAGTTGCCCTTTTCGGGCCGATATCTGAAGCGACAACGGTAGTGGGGGGATCGTAAGCGTCGCTTCAGATATCGGCCCGAAAAGGACAACTAATTCCGAATAGAGCGTATTTCTCAAATAATTCTTTTTAAGATATAGAAATATTAATAATTAACATAAATCTTGACTAGATTTCAATAATTCTTCTCGATTCTCTCTCTCTCTCTCTCTCTCTCTCTCTCTCTCTCTCTCTCTCTCTCTCTCTCTCTCTCTCTCTCTCTCTCTCTCTCTCTCTCTCTCTCTCATCTCTCTCTCTCTCTTTTCTCTCTCTCTCTCTCTTTCTCTCTCTCTCTTTCTCTCTCTCTCTTCTCTCTCTCTCTCTCTCTCTTTCTTGCTAGTTTTTGTCACATCATGTTTAAATTACACACACACACACACACACACACACACACACACACACACATCTCTCTTATACAAACATATACAAAACATAAAAACATATCAAATATAAAAAGACATATACAAACATATCTATACAAAAACATATACAATAACATTGTAAGAAAATGTTTTCTGTTCCCTTCCAATGTAAATTATCAATATTTTTCGTATCGTTAAGAAGTTTATATTTCAATTTATCAAAATATGTAAGGATTTAGAAATATTCTATGTTTTAAGACTTAAGAATTGGAGATTGAATATCTTAATAAATATCTTATAAAATATCTCTTTTTCTCCGCTCCCGACAACACAATCTTCGACGTATTATTTGATTTCACACAAACGCACATTTATTCAATTATCCTGTAGTTTTGTTAGTGTTGATATGTACTCTATGATTTCTTCTATGATAAATAAATATCTTATCATTTACGAATATATTGGAACCTATAACTGAAAGCACCAGTGAAGAATAAGCAGGCAGCGGTTGACGCGACCAAAGAGAGCAGAAATACGCGATGGGACCTTAATTAAAAGAATCTTCGTTTACCCAGTCTGGAGTGCCAATCACCGCGTTTAATTACTTGCCACTTTTTTATCATTTAAACTTTTCATTGGGAGTTAAGGAAATTTACGTGCGGCCCTCATTAACGTTTATCAACGTCAACCTGAAAGTCGAAAGTACTAGCTACTCAACGATTAGAAGCGAGCGAGCTTGTTTCGCTTACGATATGCTAATGAGGCTTTTCGACGCTATGTACGTTCATGTTTGTAATGAACGATAGAAAGGCGACGTCATCGCGAAGGCAATCTCGCTTTTGTCGTGTTATTATTGCAATGCATCGTGGTAATTTGTCACGTTCGTCAAGATCTCTCGGCACGATTGTACGTAATTCGAAGCGCCCTTTTTATTAACAAAATCACAAGGATGTTTTATGATCTTTCGAATAAGTGAAAAGGAAGCAACCTTAAATATTAAATATATGTATATTGAATAATGGAAATTTGTGAGCCGAATATTTGCTTGTTAAAATGAAGCATTCAATTCTCATAACTAACAAAAAATTATAGTCAATATAAATAAATGTTGTTTGTCTACTAAATAAAAAATATAATAAAACAGATATAAAGCTAGAAAAACTAAAAAAATTAGCAATAATATATATATATGTATGTATGTATGTGTGCGTGCATGTGTGTGTGTGTGTGTGTGTGTGTGTGTGTAAGAAAAATCATTTTTTTTTTAAAGTACTCTAAAATACCGTGAAATTTGTAAGGATAGGGATTTACAGAAGAATATCAAAAAGGAGGCGCTAAAATGTGAATTTCTTTAAAATAAAAGGATATTATCAGCACGTGGCGTTGAGTGTTTTCGCACTTTTCTCGACTCTTGAGAACGGAGCGCAAGCTATTGTCAGGGTTGCTGGAATAACAAACTCGATCGACTCGACCCTTTCTAGGGAACAGCCCAGCCATCGGGACTGTCGGGAAGCATTTCGAAATGGCAAGCTCCTTTCGATCATAACCTAGTCACGTTTGCGAAAGAAAGCTTCCTACAAACATTGCTCGGTTTCGGCGATGGATATACTTCAAATGTCAACGACGTGACGAACGTATCCGCGTTGGTCTCTGCTGCTGGCGCGAGCTTGCTCGAGGTATATTTGCAAAGGATCAAGATTGAAACTTACAGAATAATCCCTCGCAGTGTATCATTTCGAGAAAGTATCGCATAAATCCTATCTGCATTTCATGCATTTATCAAAAACAAACTGAACAGACTGATTTTTTTTTTATTACTTTCTTATCGAGCGAATGTTTCTGAGAGTTTCTGCGATAATTTTATAAAACGCGCTTTTGATGGGATGCACTTACGTCCGTCGAACGGAATGCACAAATCATCGAGGTCAAGTAGCAAGATCTCGATGAATAATTCAATTGGAGAGAAGCGAAGAGATAAAGGCGAGGGTACGGACGGAGTCTCAAAGATATCCTTCATTAATTTACGAAAGATGCGCGATCGTTAATGACGGATTCCTTCACAGATACGTTAAAGTGCGCATTGTCGACGATATTATAACGTTGCTGGTTGTGGAACAAACGACAATATTATCGTCGTGAAACGGCAGGCCTGCATATAAATACCGATACGGCAATATGGTACTAATTTATTGCCGAGAACCACGGGGATACGATTTCGCTCCCTTATCGTGTCAACTTCTCTCGTTTCCTGTTTCTTTCCTCACGAGTGCATGAATGTCACTATTATACATTATGATGTGTAATTCCGCCCGTAATGATAACCACAGATCGCTTGGCAATTTCACAAATACTGTGAATTCAAGAATGCTCAAGGATGCTGATTTCTTCGCGCCAAGTTTAAAGTAAAATCATCGTAGATCATCAAGATTTTAATAAATTTAATAATTGATAATTGTGTAACGCGCAAAGTTACAACGAAATATAAAGTAACGTTACTAATAATAATCCGTTGCATCAATCTTTATATAATTTAAATATTGATCTTATACATATATGCAAAATATAGCGTCGTGTACTAACGCGAATATTTACAGCATATGAATTTTAGAAATAGAGACAATAATAAATATTATGTCGAGCGAGCTACATTTATTATACTAGCAGCATTCTACTCAGAAGGTGATTAATAATTTCGTTTTTATGTACTACGTGTTGTCAAATCGACAATTTTATTTACCGGAAAACCGCTGTTAAACCGATGAAGAGAGAGAGAGAGAGAGCGATTTATGAAATTCCAAACAGTCGCGATAGATCGACAAAGTCGGTACTCCGCGGTAATGCTCGCGATATAACGCGCGTAATAGTCCGCGTGAGTCTACGACACGATAACATCAAAGTGTGTATCGCGAGAAAATTGTGCTCCGCTCGAGGAGAATCCGAGGCTGAATCCGTTTCCGTGAGAAAGTATCGATGCGCGAATAACGAAGCACTTTGAGAATCGTAGATGCTGCGCGTCCCGAGACACGCGCATCTAAGGTGACTCGATAAAAGGAGTATCGGCGGTTGTAAACACCGAGCTACCGGTTTACACCTGTGCATGCTCGCGCATACAAAAGCGCGCGACTGCAATAGCAACTGCATTTACCATAAGCCCGGTGTTTTCCAGTGTTCGGAGTACACGCTGATGCTATCGGCAAGTAAAGAGAATCGATGTTATTATCAAAACTCTACTTTTTTTTTTTTTTTTCAACGAAGTGATTACATTAAAGAATGTTTCAATGTTGCTTAACGTTCTTTCGAAACAGAATAATGGAGCTTTTTTGAGGAAGATATTTTTAGATAATCCAATATTTAGATATATATATATATATATATATTATTTATATATATATATATATATATATATGTATATATATACATATATATATATATATATATATATATATAGATATATACATGTATATAAATGATTTATATATCGTTGTTTGTATACTGATCTGCTCGCTATCATGACGGTTCGCATCTTTTAGCGTAGTCAGCCGAATCTTTAACGATTCCCAGAGGTTCTCGCCGCTAATGGAGTTGAATATCTCAATACCTATCTTAATATCATTCTCCCCCCCTGATATCCCCTCGTTTCTTCGAGGCTTTGCTTCCTTCTTGGCCGCCTCCCATCCACGTCTTTAGACTGGAACAACCGAGTGAGTCATTCCGCGAAATCGTTTCGCATAAACATGTCTCGCAGATACCTGGTATAGTCAGCATGAATTTCCAATATCAAAGATAACACGAGGGTTTTAAGAAATTTATTTTCGGACGGACATTAAGATAAAATGCGAGAGGAATCGCGGATAAAAAGATCCTTTTCTTGCGACCAGATACAAAAAATAATCGAAATAACGTGAAAGCGAAAATACTCCTAAAAATCAACTAAAATATATAAAGTGTTATTTTTTTTTTTTTTTTACAAGATAAATCGGCGAAACATCGCATTTTCAAATCAGAACATTTTATGATCATTTTATCGATCCAGTTGAACAAACGATAATGAATCGCGTCGACATTTTCAAACTTTTAGAGAGACAGAGGCAAACACGAAAATTCAGTTTACGAGATGATTGCCGTCACACGATCATCGAGATTGTCACGGCGTATTATCGGCGCCAGTGTATGTTATCTCTTTTCAATGATTGAGGAGGGTTTTGCGGCAACACAGGTGGAGTTGCAAGAGCAGGGGAGTGTATTTACATGTCGTACACAGAGACAGCAAACAGGCACACAGCGCTGATTTAAATAATGTATCGCCAAACAGAGTCCGGGGGCACAGAGGTGTGATGTAGAATCACCCTTTTATTAGCGGTCCGAAATCTCGTCTATTCGACATATCGATTTTTGCGCGAAAATAATGGCGCAAAGTTCAACGTACTTTAAAAATAATACTAAAAAATATAATGGTTCGAATTTGCTCGCATCGTTCATTAAAGATTTCGATCGATGTATCATCTCGAATTGCTGTTTATTTTATCCGTATTCGATATTCTGAGCTTGGAGCTTAAAGCAGGTGCGACGTGATTACAACCGCGTGTAATAATTTCGCTTCGTGTAACACATCGGATAACCTGTCGGATTCGCGGTTGCGCGCACCCGCGATATATCTGTCAAAGTATCCCACATACGATAGCGCATTAGAGAGCGTTTCTCCGGGATGTATCCTACGCGTCGAAGATAGAGTAGCCTGTACGAGTAAATGTATGGTACAAGATTGGGCGAGGAAACCGGAAGATGAAAACAAACTCTTCAACAATGAGGCCGGCAGGACGACGGCGATATCAGGGGAGAAGAGTCGCCGGTTGATGTTTCGCCGGACAGGAGAAAGGGACAAGAGGGATAAGAACCCATCGCACCGAGAAGGGAAATTAATACGAAGTAGTATCATTGTCTCTCATTTCGCATCGTCTCGATGCCGGGAACTCCGAGGAATTGTGGTCGACAGCGGGAAAGTTCCCGGAGTCGGAGGCAAACCTGGATAATGACTTTTTGATTACAAGACTCGTCGTCAACGGGGCGTCGTCGCAGACGACGACGACAACGACAACGACGACGACGACGACGACGACGACAAATGCAATGAGAAAAGAATGGAGAGAAAGATAGAGAGTCGGGAATGGTGAATCGGGCAGTCGGATCATCTTGGTTCCGACCGATAAAAGTTCCATCTGTGTACGTCCGTTGACTTTTGTACTTTTTTTGGCGCACCTTTTTTCCCCCGACCGTCCATTAAAAGTCATGTCATCTGTGCGCGTCGAGCTTTAGATGTAGGACGACTTACATTTTCGCCGTCATCGATCGAGAATTATTAAAAAAGAATTACGTCTTCGAGTCACGAGCTGCTTCGTGTTATAGGTTGACCAGTTCGCGAATTATTTATCTGACATGTGCAACCGTGAATTTTCGAGTTTATTTTGATACTGATTCATGATCAAGACAAATTCGCAATTTTCCAATTATACCGAATTTATTCTTTAACGTCATTTCAACGAACATTTTATAAATGTAATAATTTCTTGTCGCAATTTTATTCTCCTTTTATTATTTTCTGCGCATAATCGTATCTTTAATTTTTAATTTCGAACGCTTTTGCAAAACTGTAATATGTATAATATGTACTTACATATGTATGCCGCTAATTTAGAAATTGGTACTGGATTCTGTCTTGCGTGAACTTTTATATACGTACCTGTAAAAAAGAAAAATGACAATATAAGCGTAACATGTAGCATTTCATTATTTCGCGTTCAAATATAAATTTATTTTAATCTTTTTCTATACAACATGTAAATTATCCACTCTGTAAGAAGGAATGTTTAGTAGATTTCTTTATTAAGAGTGAACAATAATGTGAAGTCACTATCGCATTGCATTTCCGGCTTTCATTTTTCGCAATTCCTTTCAATGCAATGCGACTCTTCCAATTGAAAATATCGGCGATTTACGGCGTGCGATCGCGCCTCGTAGGTGTGCGAATCACGCGAGTCGCGCGACCGACGACGAACAGCTGATAAGTTCAGTCACGTGAGTCTAGACTCACGTGACTGAGCGAATTAACTGTTCATCGTCGCATCGCGCGACTTGCGTGCACGCATGCCTTCGTTCATAGATTCATATGGGTGAGCAAATTAGCTGTTCATACAGGAAATTATTATTATTTCGTTTTAATGTATAATTCATTTTAATCTCGTTTGATATAACATGTAAATTATTATAATATTAATTAATATTATAATAATATTAATTAATAAAAATAAGCGTGTTTAGAGACGTCCGAGCGCAGTATAATTGTCTGAAATATACTACGCGGATAAATTCACGGAATATACATATATCGAGCGAAGCTATAACTTCCTTGGCGCTCATATAGCAGCGAATCGAAGATCATACGGGATTTCATATCGATGTAACGCGCTATCTGACCAGCTCCGAGCGGAAAGGACACAAGGGGGATCTGAATCATTGGGAGATTCCGCATATCTCGCACTCGTGCCCGTAGTATCGCAGACCCTTGGAATTGTATCGCATTCGCGACGATAAATAAGCGAGGACAATACGCGACGCACGGTATCATTCCCGTTGCGATGGACACGTACGTGAAACCCATAAAGCGAGATGATCTGCCTCCGTTCCTCGTTTCTTACATTAGTGAGAACATGCTCCGTTTGACGTATGGGATCGGTAAAACCATAGATAATCGGGTGCGATTCTGTCACACCGGAGGTACACACGGATGGAATGTTCCTCTCTAGGTTGTTCGCCGAAAAAATGTGCTCGTCGCGTATGTGTGGCACGGTACTTACGTATCGTGTTCGGAAATGTATTGTTTTTTCATAATTATTTAAAGGAACATAATTAAAAGAATTCATTTGCACAAATTAAAACTTGCATTTAGAGAAAACTATGAAATTAAAGATAATTTTCTAAGTAGATAATATGTATATGTATATATCTCACTAATGTACGTATTATCATTAGTTCGTACAATATAATAAAAAATTTACATTTCTTTTAGTCACACGAGTTTAAACAGATCACTATTAACTGCTAAAATCATTTTACTGAGAAGATAACAAAATTCGCTAAACGTGCAAATGTTAAAACCGCTCTAGTGAAAAGAAATTAATTTTCGGACTCGTCAGTCTGCGTGTGCCATGCGGGCACTAAATTAAAAGTGATAAAAAATTTGGTATCAGCAAACGAGAGAGCGGATGAGTGAGTAAATGAATAAAATAACTGTAGTCTAATATACGATAAATCTACACATTTGAATTATGTTATATAAGATTTACGCAATTGTGTGTTATATAAGATGACGCAATTTCCAGTCGTGATTTACAATTATTGCTATCGTATGTGTGCGCGAATTAACGATAGTCATGTCACGGTTGCTCCGCTTGATTCAAGTTTATTTGACGGACAAATTTTACGAAAGAAAAAAGAAGCGCAAGTAAAAGCGTGAAAGGCGTTATACAATATAAATACACATAAAGTCGTTCTTTTACAAATATGGAAACATTTAATATAAATCGACAATAAATATGTACGGTTAAATTATATGTTAAAAATTAAAGTTATATTTATCAAATTTTTGTGTTATTATAAGAAATAGTTTTATATTGTACATAGACACATTGTATATATACCTACACACACATATTGTTCGAGCTTGTAAGCCCATTTTATGCAACTTTGAACTTTTATGCGTGTAAAGCAATAAATTATTTAAAAAATTTTTAACATTATCTGTAAAATGCACACTTTTTCTATACGAAATAGAGAAATCCTAAGTCGTTTAGTGTCGATTAAATTAATATTACGTAATCAAGTATATAATTAATATTAAGTCTACTTATAATTAATATAATAAATATATAATCATCAAGCAGGTAATTGCATTAAATCTTCTATTGAATAGTCAATATTTTAACAATATTGAACTGTTTTATATATTCCTTAGACATTTTTATTTATATTTTTTGACTTTTTATTTGTTACATATATAAGTTTAAAAATGTTTATATACTTGGCACTTGGCGTATCTTTTTCACTTTTTTTAAAAAGAATTTCGCATTACTCTTTATAAATTCTCCGAAAATGTAATATGTGAAAGAATAAGTTATACAAAGATTGCTGACATGTAGCAACGCCAAAAAAGTGAACAAGTAATCTGTTTCTAATAAAATATTCAAATCATTTTGTTTAAGAAATTCTGTTATTTTTGAGAATAAACATCACGTACTAAGCGATTTATCATTAAGATATGAGAGACAGGTTTAGGTTGAGAATAATATTTATATTGTCATATTTATATACAAAGAATTATACGTCATTCCGCGATCTTTCCATTTCTCTTTTATTAGCTTTTATATTTTTCGTATATTTTTCATTAAGATAATTCTTTTGAATTTAGTTATACACAATCTGTGATATTAAACGGATATTATGTCAAGGAAAATTACATAGTTAAATATGGGAATATTTTATTTCAGAAGGCGATAAAGCAAAATGCATTATTTGCGGTATATTTTGTACTCCTACAATAAGCAAATCGAATATACTGAAACACATAACATCTCGATATAGTGACATTTATCACAGTATTGTCTCATCAGGAAGCTCACAAGATGAAATTGCACAATTTTATATAATAAATAATAAAATAATAAAATTATAATAAACCATTTGATCGAAGCTCATCAGGTCGATGTATCTTCGGAAAGCAGACCAACGGTGTACGAGAAACGGCGATGAATATTATTATTTTCCCTCTTTTAAATCATTTATAAATAACTTTTGTACAATGAGTAGAATTGTGTATAACGTATAAAATCATAAAATTTAGATATTTAGCATGCGCGTATCACAAATATTATAAATATTTAAATTAACTTAACTAAGCTAACATTATATCAAGATATGCTATAAACATGCAAAAGATGATATAATATAAATATGTTACCTATTATATTTAGCATTTTTGTAATCGATAATTTGTGGCAAATCAATTTAATATAATACTATCAGTAGCCAACCTGAATTTTGACTTTGATGACTTTGATGATCTAATAAGTATAATATTAATGATTTAATAAATAATCTCAAACAAGTGAAAGAATTAATGCACCCCTAGTGAGTAATCATTTGTATCGTTTTTTTGATGTAACATTAAGCGATATGAAATTTCATATAAATCTGTTTTTGAGTCTGCAAGAATAACGTATTGTATTAACAGAGATATTTAAACAGATATTAGAGAGAGGAGAGAGAGAGGAGAGGAGACTCCTGAATCTGTTTTCAATTGATTGATATGCATTGACTATAATAAAAGTAATATAAAATTAATGCAATCTTATAAATAAAATGTCATTATTAAATAAGTGTCATAGTATATATTTTTAATTTATAATTATTCAATACACATACAAGTTTATTATAATATTTGATTATAACATATTTCGCATATTTTTTCTTTTTTGTATCATCCTGATATTTTATTCTAATCATTTAGACAGGAGTATAATCTTTCCTAAATCAAAAATGTGCAGAAATTGGAAAATTTTTAATATTTGCCTCTATTGTAAAATTTGCGATTATGTATTTATTTCTAATCGTTTTCTCGGTGGGATATCGGCAGTGGAATAATAACTAATCGTAAATATTAAGCCACGTTAAACAGGTTTAAACTGTGTATCAATATTTACAATCCTACAACGAATCATACCTTTTTCCGCGACCTTCCGTTTTTCTTTTACCACCTTTTATATTCTTCGAATATTTTTCGTTGAAACAGTTCTTCTTTGTACCTAGTAGTGCGCGGTCTATAATACAAAGCAGACATCATGGCAACGTCGAAAGAAATTAATTCTTTAAAGAATTATTTTACATTAGACTACGAAGAGATTGTGATCATAAAATGCGATTATTGTGATCATACCTATGACATAGAAATCAGCACAGAAGTAATAGAACATTTAAAAGTTCATGCTAACGATGTGGGTGCTGTCTCATCAAACACCTCAGAAGAGGATTTAAAGGAATATTATGAAATAAACAACAATACCATCAAATGCAAATTTTGTGAAAAAGTGTATATTCCATTGAAGACGCATTCTATTATCAAACACCACTTAGGAGATGGACATATGTTTAAGGAATTGACAACGGATTATATCATCTACTGGCTACGTGATAACAACTACAGATTAGATGAATCCACCGAGGAGAACCGCAGTTGCAATGAATGCGGCAGTATTTGTAAAAATAAACCTCTAAGTATAATAGACCATTTAAGAACCGCTCACAACGTCAATGTAGAGCTGTATACGACACCATCGAAGTAAGAGAAACGGCGATAAATATTATTTTCCATCATTTGAGTCATTTATAAATAACTTTTGTACAATGAGTAGAATTGTGTATAATGAATAAAATCACAAAATTCAAATAGCATGTGTTTTTTCACAAATATTATAAATATTTGAGTTAACTTAGTTAATATTATATCAAAATATGCTATAAATGTGTAAAATATAATATAACATAAAATTGTCATCTATAATATTTAGTACTTCTGTAATCGGTAATTTGTGACAATTTTTATAAGTATAAATAAGTGTGAATATAAGTATGTGAATTAAATAATCGAGAAAGAATATTTATATTTGAATAATTTATTAAATGTCGAATGTTTGAGAATATCGAAAATTCAAGTCTTTTTTTTAGGAGCAGGAGAAGTTTTAGAAAATAATAAAAACTTATTTATAATATTTGTGTTTTGATTTATTGTTAGTAATAATACATTGTGCACATGATACAAACAAAACTTTATAATATTGATTAATCCAGCAATTTTTACTCTGTTCTATTCTGTGTTTTTATTCTTTGCAGAGTGGTTCAATATAATAAATTAGACTATATTAATGATAACAGATTGTGGGATTTCATTACAAAACTAGACGAGGAAGATACAAAGTGCGGTATTTGTAATACGACTCTCAACTGCTACAAAACAGACCTCGTGTCCTTTAGATCGCACTTAACATCGAAGCATAAGGATAAATGTAATGTCTCAGAAGAAGAATTAAAAAAGTTATATACTACTTCTGGACTAGACCATCAACTACAATGTCTTCTGTGTGAAAAAGAAAATATTTTTGAATCCCATTATATTCTTAGCCCTCAATTGAAAATTCATTTATCCAATCATTTCATTAACAAGGAAGAAATTAAGAATAAATCCAGTACAGAAATTACGGATATAATTGAAAATAAATCTAAGACCCTCCGCAATTGGCTAAAAAATCATATTCAGACATTGGGTGGCTTCCAAAATTCAAAATGCAAAACTTGCGGAATGATTTTACGAAAAACGTGTCGTTTAAAATTAGTAGACCATTTGGAAAAACTTCATGAACATATCGAAATACCTCCCGAAATCAGGTCTATGAGGTAAGAGAAACGGCAATTAATTGAATAATACTATTTTATCTTTTTTGAATCATTTACAAATAATTTTTATGTATGATAAACAGAATTGTGTATAATGTATAAAATTCAGAAATTTCCCACAAATATTATAAATATTCGAGTCAACTTAACTTAGCTAATATTATATCAAAATACGCTAATACAAGTTTGTCATGTGTTGTATTTAATACTCCTATAATCGATAATTTGTGACAATTTGTATAAGTATAACTTGTGGATAAGTTGAAGATGAAAATTAAATAAATTAAATAAATTAAACGTGTAAGAATTTTTGTATTTGGATAGTATTTGAACGCCGATTTTGTTTGAGGATATCGAAAATTCAAGTTTTAAGAGAAGGCGAAATCTTAGAAGATAATAAAAGTTTATTAATAATAAAAAATTTTGATTTATTGTTAGTAATTGTACATTGTGCACATGATACAAACAAAGCATTATAATATTGATTAATCCAACAATTTTTACGTTTTATTCTGTGCAGAGAATCGAGTAGTTCACCCAGAAAATCGAGTAGATCACCCAGAAAATCGAGTAGTTCACCCAGAAAATCGAGTAGTTCTTTAGGTTCTAAACAAAATGTTTATGATATTCCTACATCAAGCGGGGTTCCACAGGCAGGCAGTAGTAAATCTTCGGATATGGAAGTCCGTGATGTCGATCATGATCGTGATAGCAGGAGGAAGGATTTGAAGAGGTGCGTGGTATATGATAGCATTGTTGATGAACACCTAACTTGATTTTATTTATTTTTAACTAAGACTTTAGGCTCTCAATGTGAAAAACATTTAAATTTCAACGACCAAACGCGGATGTTAATGCATCAGTTTCAAAAAAGAATTAATTTTCGTTGAAACTGATTCGTTGTGCACAGAGCACTCCTTAGTACGGTACCAAGAAATTATTTTAATTTCAATTCGAGATTTTTATTTATAATAAATCCCTCTGTCCTCCCTAAAAAGAAGTGTAGGCGAAAGAAATATCGAGGCGAAGTCGCTGAATCGGGAATCGAACCCGATTAATATCTTGGTACCGTATCATGGAAATTTAATGCCCTGTGCATAACAAATCAGTTTCAACGAAATTTAATTCTTCCTTTAAACTGACGCACCAACATCCGCGTCCGACTCTTACTTGCCCGTTGTTATTTATTTTTATTTATTCTCTATTATTTTATACACTTTTATTTGTCCTTGACTTTGGTTTATATAGTCGTCACAGGCAGATTACAATGGTGTTTAAATCATGTCAATATGCCACTTATTGTTAGAATCGAAGTTATAATCGAAAATCAAAGTTTATACGTATTTGAACGCCGATTTTTTTGAGATTATCGAAAATTCAAGTTTTAGAAGAAGACAAAGTTTTAGGAGATAATAAAAGTTTATTATTAATAAAAAATTTTGATTTATTTAGTAATTGTACACTGTGCACATGATACAAACAAAGCCTTATAATATTGATTAATCCAGCAATTTTTACTTTTTATTCTCTGCAGAAAATCGAGTGATCCTTCGAGTCCACAGGCAGGCTGTAGTTATCAATTTCCTGATATTCCTGACGATCGTTATAGCGGGATGAAGAGAGTGAAATATGATGATGATAAAGGCTTTTCTGATGAGTAATTATTTGAATTGCTTTTTTCATATAACATTAAGTAATGTAACACGAAATTATAATTATATCGACTGTTTTAATTGTGTACTTATCAAGCGTTGACGAGACATAAAATTTTCTTATAAAATTATATATATCTATTATTTGTACTTCATAATTATACATTGTGTACATGATTCACAAGCAAGATTTTATAATATTTATTAATCCAGTATTTTTTATTTTTTATCTGTGTAGACCATCGAGTAGTTCGAGCAGTTCTTTAAAACCTCATCAAGATACTAAAAATATTGCTACATCGATATCACATTGCCAATTTACTGATACTGAGGTTCTTAATGTCCCTACTAATGTTGGTAGTACAGAGGGGACGAATGTATCAACTTTACCCACTGAAACTCTTAGTGACGTTGGTGATTTGGTTATTGAATTTGGTAGCGGTAGCTTATTAAATCCAATCATTGGGAATATAAACAGGGAAATAGATCAAAGCCCCCACTCCCCTAATGAGTAATTATTTAAATTGTTTTTTGATGTAACATAGAGCGAAATAATACAGAATTATAATTATATGGATTGTTTTGCGAACATATAACGTGTTAATTATCAACTTACCAAGAATCTAAAATTTTTTTATAAAAAGTATAAAGAAAGTTTTATCCCTTAAGAGGCATAAAACTTTCTTTCTATTTTTTATAAAAAAATTTATATCAATACTTTTTTACATTTGTTATATTACATTCTTAGAACGTATATAGAATATTGAAATATAATATTGAATATTATATTATAAATATATAATATTATATTATATATATTAAAAATTATATTATAAATATATAATATTGAATATTATAATACATATATTAGAATATATATTCTAA
Source organism: Lasius platythorax (assembly GCA_963971435.1). NCBI lineage: Eukaryota > Metazoa > Arthropoda > Insecta > Hymenoptera > Formicidae > Lasius > Lasius platythorax. The sequence goes on from OZ020536.1 coordinate 7,716,671, forward strand.
GATTACATTATATATTATATTACATGAATTTATTATAGATGAACACGAAATTATAATTATATCGACTGTTATAATTGTGTACTTATCAAGCGTCGACGAGGCATACAATTTTCTTATAAATTTATTTATATCTATTATTTGTACTTCATAATTATACATTATGCACATCATTCACAAGCAAGATTTTATAATATTGATTAAAGTATTTTTTATTTTTTATTTTGTGCAGATTACCGAGTACTTCAAGCAATCCTGTAAATCTTGCTGCCATAAATATACTAGATCCTTCATACGAGATCGATAGTAAAGATAGTCTTTCTGACATTAATGATTAGGATTCTGATAATTTCAATATACCATAGATATAGATACAAAGAAGAAATAGGAAGATAAGAAGAAGAGAATAAATTAGTGCCCCACTCCCCTGATGAGTAATTATATACATTGCTTATTTCATGTAACATTAAGCGAAATAACACAGAATTATAATTATATGGATTGTTTTGCGAACATATAACGTGTTAATTATCAACTTATCAAGAATGTAAAATTTTTTACATTTGTTATATTACATTCTTAGAACATATATAGAATATTGAAATATAATATTAAATATTATATTATAAATATATAATATTATATTATATATATTAAAAATTATATTATAAATATATAATATTATATTATATATATAAAATTGAATATTATATTATATATATAATATTGAATATTATATTACATATATTAGAATATATGTTCTAAGATTACATTATATATTATATGACATGAATTTATTATTGATTCTGCAAAAATAATTTTTTAAACGTATTGTATTAACAAAGATTTAGAATATAATACATAATATATATTAACGATAAAGTTATATATTATAATATATAATATATTAAAGATATATTATATAATATATAATATATGTATATTAATATATATTATATATATAATATATATAATATATATTAACAAAGATATATAATACATAATAAATATATTTTAATATATAATATAATATATTAACAAAGATATATATATATATATATATATATATATATATATATATATATATATATAATAACAAAGATATAAGGTTTTTGTATTTGTTTGCAATTTGTTGACGTGCATTGATTGTAATAAAAATAATGTAAAATTGATGTAAATTGATGCAATTTCATAAATAATATAACATTATTAAATAAATATGATAGATTATTACTTTAGTTTGTAATTATTTCAATACTTTCTAAAATTTATTATAATCTTTGATTAATTAATTTCGCTTATTATTCTTTTCTTCTCATTCTGATAGTTTCCGATTTGATAGAACTAATCTTTGCTAATTCAAAATATTCTGCGAGAAATAGCAGGTTTTAATATTTGCGCCTGTCTTGTAATATTTGCGATTCTGTGTAGCTCTTTGTGTTATCTTTCTTTAATCGTTAAGATTATTGGTACAGGATTCGCAACTAATTATAAAAATTAAGATATGTTAAATAGATATAAACAGTAAATCAATATTTACATTTATACACAAAATTATACATCTTTACTCTAGCTTTTCCTGTTTCTTTTATCAGCTTCTATATTCTGTGCTGGGATAATTTTTTTTGTATTTAGCGATAATCGATCTATGATACAAGGCGGGTATTATGTCAGTGTAGTAAAGATTTATTGGTTAAATGTGGAAATATTTCATAAAAGATAATAGAAGAAGTGCAGTATTTTTGTGGTGCATTTTATCTCTTTAAAAACAGACAAATTTAAAAATATATATATAAGCTAAACATAGTTATGTTTATCAGAGTAATGACTCAAAATGTTTGGAATGACCATGTTTGATACAAAAAAATGATATAAGATATGTTTAATATGATAAACCTTTTATTATAATAATGGGTGTTACCGTCAGTATGATAACATACTTATATATAACCAATGTACAATGTACATAAAGTTAATGAAATTATAGTAAAAGATTTTTGTACATAAGTGCATAAACATTTTAATGAGACACGATTCAAAATTTGTGGAAACAGTTTCTAAAGAAGCAATTATTTCAATTTAATGAAATATAAATAATGTAATTTGTTTGATGTTTATCACATCAATGTATTTTTGGCAAACAAACTTATGAAATTAGAGAGATGGCGATAAAATTTTTATGAATATATTATTTTATGAGTATACCAATTTATCTTCTTTGAATCGCTGAAATGTATTTTCATGTACAAATAATTGCATAAAAGGAGGATACTCAAACTCAATGGGAAATTGTCTAATGCGTTGGGTGTCAACCGAAACAGGTGTCAATCGATAGGCCTTAGTGATCATAGTTTTTAGATCAAAGGTATCAAAGAGCACAAAGTTGTCAGATGTGGCAGTCACGAGTTACAATTCACAAATAGTTCAAAGATCGATCATCCCTAATTTCCGTGCAATACATACAAATATATTAAACTTATATTTTGTTGAAAAGTACTCAACAAGACAAATTCAATGATACTATACTTATTATGACAGTCTTCTAGTACCTCGGGTATAACAGGTTTCAATCCAAGATTCATATATCCGCAAAGTCTCTGAGCGATCTTTGCCTGGTATATGATAGCACTGCTGATGAAGACCTGACTTGATTTTATTTATTTTTAACTAAGACTTTAGACTCTCAATGTGAAAAACATTTAAATTTCAACGGCCAAACGCGGATGTTAATGCATCAGTTTCAAAGAATTAATTTTCGTTGAAACTGATTCGTTGTGCACAGAGCACTCCTTAGTACGGTACCAAGAAATTATTTTAATTTCAATTCGAGATTTTTATTTATAATAAATCCCTCTGTCCTCCCTAAAAAGAAGTGTAGGCGAAAGAAATATCGAGGCGAAGTCGCTGAATCGGGAATCGAACCCGATTAATATCTTGGTACCGTATCATGGAAATTTAATGCCCTGTGCATAACAAATCAGTTTCAACGAAATTTAATTCTTTTTTTAAACTGACGCACCAACATCCGCGTCCGACTCTTACTTGCCGTTGTTATTTATTTTTATTTATTCTCTATTATTTTATACACTTTTATTTGTCCTTGACTTTGGTTTATATAGTCGTCACAGGCAGATTACAATGGTGTTTAAATCATGTCAATATGCCACTTATTGTTAGAATCAAAGTTATAATCGAAAATAAAAGTTTAGACGTGAATAAAATCTGAACAATTAGAGATACCAGGCCATATAGTATATCGCTGTATTTAGGGCGAAGGGAGTAAAAGAACACTTTTTTTGATGGGCTAATTGATAAGATATTTTCTCTGCAGAAAGATGACCCTCTAAATCATAACTTCCACTTGCTAGGTCAAAAATATTTACATATCCGTACTCTACACATGAAGCCCGATCTATTGATACTAATTTTGTCTTGCAACGCAATTTGGGTATTTTCGTTTAAAAGTTTGACATTTGTTTCTCATAAATATTACAAATATTTATGTCAGATATGCAGTATATTTATATTTTATAAAGTTAAAAATATTCTAAATCTGTCTCGTATAGCAAATACCATATCCAAATATAACAATTTAAATTTATCATTGATTTATAATTCAAATATAATTGGTAATTTCTGAAAATGCTTAAATTTAAGTAATTGGGCAAAAATATTTGGAAGAAAATCAATTTTTATATTATTTATATTTGCATGCTTTCAAATTCTCGGATATTTAACAATATGAGATTTAATAATAATAATTTTTACTTCTAATAATAAAAATAATGTTACACATTAGAAGAAGATAATTCTTCTTATTACAAGCAGTCCTTAGTTTAATCATTCTATTTGCGTGTATACAAATTATCGAACAGCTCATATTCAAGATTCAAGTTTAGTAGCAATATGGTACAGATTTCAAAATAACTATTAAAGACAGTGCTACATCAATTAACCCATACATTAATAGCAGTTTAATCCTGATTTAAATAACTTTAATTAATAAAAAATTTTAACGTTTTGATGTGTGATTATATGGTTTGCGTTTTGAATGTAATGTAAAATAATTTTATTAAACAAGCATTGAAACTTTTATGCAAATATATATATTTTTCACTAATTACTAATTATCTTCTCAAGCGCATGACATTTTTATAGATGTATATGTATACATCATTTAATGCTACTTTTATATCTAAAATAGATTATACGTGGATTTGTCATTATAGATTTTATAGGAGTCATTTTGTCGCTTGAATTTTTTATATATTGTGTGTGTGTGTGTGTGTGTGTGTGTGTGTGTGTGTGTGTGTGTGTGTGTGTGTGTGTGTGTGTGTGTGTGTGTGTGTGTGTGTGTGTGTGTGTGTGTGTGTGTGTGTGTGTGTGTGTGTGTGTGTGTGTGTGTGTGTGTGTGTGTGTGTGTGTGTGTGTGTGTGTGTGTGTGTGTGTGTGTGTGTGTGTGTGTGTGTGTGTGTGTGTGTGTGTGTGTGTGTGTGTGTGTGTGTGTGTGTGTGTGTGTGTGTGTGTGTGTGTGTGTGTGTGTGTGTGTGTGTGTGTGTGTGTGTGTGTGTGTGTGTGTGTGTGTGTGTGTGTGTGTGTGTGTGTGTGTGTGTGTGTGTGTGTGTGTGTGTGTGTGTGTGTGTGTGTGTGTGTGTGTGTGTGTGTGTGTGTGTGTGTGTGTGTGTGTGTGTGTAATAAAGATATTTCATCTATACATGTATACTTAGTTATTACATTTTTATTTGTTTAAATATATATTAACATATGCATTAATTGTATTAAAAATAATGTAGGAAATTCTCTTCTCTCCATATACTTTTATTAATAAAATAGCACTGTTATGTAAATGCGTAGTGTCTTATATTTAATTTATAATCAGCAATATAGCCTGTTTGTAAGTCTAGTCTGCGAATCTAGCTTACGGTTGTAATCAAGTAACGAGAAGTAATAAAACAAAATGTTAGGTAAATTTAGAATTTAGATTGTGTCTCAATATGCACATTCGCATAATAAATTATATGCCTTTGGCGATCCTTTCCTTATATCAGTTTTTATGTACATTCGTCGTTGAAGTAGTTCTTTTCTTGTATTTAATAACAAACAATTTGTGACACAAATAGAACATTACATCAACAAAAAGATATAGTTGTTTATGAGGGGATATTCACATTGCAAGACATCGATAAGACAAAATGTAATATTCATAATAGAATTTATATTCTTAAGCGAACATCTCATTTTAAAAGACATACAAATTCGACATATTAGTAACATTTATCAAAGTAATGTCAATAAAGAAGATATCTGGGAAAGAGAATTTTGTACAAGGCAGAATAATGTTTCGACATGCAAGCTTTGTGATTGCATTCTTTCTTTAATTATAACAGTTATGACTTATATGAGAAATTACTGAACAAATGTACATAAAGTTAATGAAAGTACAACAAAGGATCTCCGCATTTGTGTGTCGAAACATTTTTTAGATATAAATATATATAAGAATGAGCATGCCGAATTTGTGTTATTTATATTTGTGAAATACATTATTTTTACAAGCCAATAGAACATTTAATCAATACTCATTACAGATCGATATATCTTCAGAAATTATGCCAAAGGAATAAGAAAAATGCTGGTAAATTTTGTGGATATTGTTAATTTATATTCTTTGAATCTTTTATATGTACTTTCGTGTACATATCAACACATAAATTTTAATTGTTTGACATTTATTCATTACTAATATGGTATGTAACATGCTTATATTTTATAAGTGTTATAAATTCGAGTCAGCCTCGTTTAGCAAATATCAGATCCAGATAAGTCAATTCAAATTTGTCATACATTTATAATTCAAATATAATTAATAGTTTGTGAAAATGTATACATTGAAGTAATCAAAGGACAAGGGCAAGAATTTTTGTATCTGGATAGTATTTACATATATTTGCATGCTCTTATGAGTTATCAAATATTTGGTAATACGAGATCTAATAATAACTGAATTTATTTCCCATAATTAAATTTATTTCTAATAATTGAATGCGCATTAAAGAAGAATCCTATAATCCTGATTACTATAAATTGTCTCTATTGTTTTAATTACTTGATTTGTACCTATAGATTATCGAATATTTTAGATGCAAAGTTCAAACTTAACAGTCATAATGCAAACTTTAAAATAATAAATGTTAAAGACAGTGAGCAAGCAATCCACTACCAGTACATACAATAATAGCAGCAATTTGATCCTGATTTTAATGATGTTAAATAACGGAATAACTGCGGCGCACTTGACGTATAATTATATGCCTTACATATGTTTTTTTAATATAACGTAAAGCAATTTTATAAATCAGGCATCGAAACTTGTATAAGTATAGAACTTTCTAACTATTTGATAGTCATTGTTTAGTCATTGTTAGCTAACAAAACATTTTGATCGACGTTCATCATACCGATGTACCTTCGAATATCAGACCAACAAAAACCAAAGAATAACAAAAAATGGCGATAAAATTTATAGATTTACCTTCTTTAATTATTTATCTTTTTGAATTTCTTATATGTATATATTTTCGTAACATATAAATGAGAACGTAAAATTGAAATGTTTGACATTGCAGGTAGAAAATGGGCTAATAAGAACCAGGCGCAGACATTAGACGCAACAAACTTGTCTTAAAATCTTCTTCATTTAATTTAAACTTTTCGGCTCTTCTTTTAGACCATCTTCAGCAGAGTAATTAACAAAAAAGATCGTTCAAATCAAATAAAAAAGATTTTAAGGCAGGTTTGTTGCGCCTAATTTCTGCACTGTAGCTCTTATTAGCCCATTTCCTACCTTAATTTTATATTTATATATTAAAGCCTTTTCGTATTATTATTGTTTGACATTTGTTTATCATAAATATTACAAATATCGAGTTATGTAGTATATTTGTATTAGATATATATATATATATATATATATATATATATATATATATATATATTTAGATATACAAATTATTAATGTATGTATTATTAATATTGTTAATGTATAAAAAGATTTAGATGTAGTAAGATTGTTATCATATACTTAGGAGCGGTAAATGTAATAAACGCATGTAACATGTTTTTAGAAGAAGATTATTTCTTAGGGAATTGTTTTTTTGTATGTAAAGGTAGGGCAGTTAAAATTTGTTGCTAAGACGGTGGAAGCAAAGAGGAGATAATAGGAGATCATTCAAAAGAATTAAAAACAAAATCACAAGAATCGTCAATTGCAAGAATAAACAAAAAGAAAGACTAAAAAATGGACAATATAATGAAAAAATAATAAATATATATGCAAGAAAAACATATCAATTTTTATTATTATATAATAATATTCACGTGAGAAAGACGAGACATCCAATTTATCTATCTACTACGACAAATCGTATTTCTAATGGTGGTCGTAGTGTAAAGCTAATAATCGTTAATAACAAACTATATTCTTGCGTCTTACATATCTCTTCGGTCAGAAATTACGTCTTTTAGCGCGCAGCGCGGGCGAATTTACGAGCGGCGCGACTCGAGACATGTATAATCGTCCCGTAAAAGCCCTAATCGCGAGGCCTACATAAAATCCCCCTAACGTTACCGAGAGCTTGAAACACCTTGCCGCTAATCCCGTTCCCGTGCCAGGGGATTTCGCTGTTATTTTCTACGTGCCGTATTGCTGGCATCTAATCTCAGGGAAAACTGTATCGTCATCGAAAACGCTTCCCATCGCATCGCTTAACTTTAGAAGCGCCGTACTTCCTTGTACAATCGTTAAAGACACGATGGACCCGATGGTTTTTCTACTTTTTATTTCTATTTTTTTATCCTTTCTTTCTTTAACTTTCTTTTTTTTTTGATGAGGTGATGTAATATTTTATCGTTTTATATGATATATATATTAGAGTATATATACATACATAATTTTAGAGTTTTAATATCGATATACTGAAATATATATATTAGAGAGAATTTTTACTTAATACTAAAGAAAATGTGTATGTGTAATTATCTAAAGCAGAGACAAGATAATCACGCTCACACATCAATGCATTTTGCCATCGATAAATATGTAATATATAATCTGCATTATTAAATCGCCGATTATTGAATTAATACGTGCAAACAGCGTTAAAATCTGCGATACCGTTCTTTCGAATGCCGCGAACGTTTAATTTCTCCGCAAACTCCAACAAATTATTGCTTTCGCATATTGTGCCACGCCGTGTTATTCGCCATGCTGTGTTTCTTCTGCGTATTCACCCTCGGCACGTAAACGCAAAACATAAATGCAACGCCGACGTGCGCTGTACCGCGATCGCATATAATAAGCTCAGACGTTATATCCGAACTTGGGTGCGCAGCTGCGTTGGCGCATTTACAGAAGTACAATAGCCGACATATCCGGCCCCGCGAGATCGTCGGCTATAAATATCGAGATTTATCTCGATTAAAGTGCGACCACGTATCCGCACGTGTGTACGTACACGTACGCACGGAGAAATGACCCCACGTGTCTATGCTCTTTCCTCTTTTCGCGTACGCGCCTCGCATACCCGACAATGGCAATAAGTATCCATTTAACTTATCGCAGCGATATAAATAGTTATCAACTCTCGGTATGCTACGAATTACATGTTTTTTTTACAACAATTGATAGAATTAAACATAAAACATGTTTTACATTATTGTTAATCTATTTGTAAATTTTTCCCTTAGGTGAACATTACGATAATCTAATCGATTGTTTAAAGGTAAACTTTAAAGATTATTTTTATGTCAAAGTATGTAAATTCTACGAATTAATTTGAAAGTAATCCGCACTGCGTAAAAATAGATATATCAGAACTAAACGATATTTCTGAACGATACAACTTCATTATCCTTGCTGTAAAGCACGTGTGCATTTTCGAGTTTCGATGATGGTATCCTGATGGAATAATTTATACAGGTTGCGAGCATTTATTTTGTTCATCGCGCGTATCGGAGAATGCAGCCCAGATAATCCAATAAAGTCAATTATTCTACGGGGAATATTCTATTGTGTGCGTAGGAATATCGACGAATCATCGACGCGGCAACGGGTGACTCGCTTTGCAGGAGGGATTGTGAAAGAACGAAAAAAATCGAATTCAGTTGAAATTTCGGTGCAGATTGACGGTGGTGCAACGTGCTCGGATTGTCAACAAAGTTATTATAAAACCAACACGTATGCGTACTTTCCAGTGCGAGCGCGATAATGTTCCGGAAGTACAAACTATCGAGCTAAATATCTTTGATCCAATTTTATGTTAAATACGGACAAAAAATGTCCAATTAAATAGTATTAAGAACGTGAGACTAAAAATAAAAGCAAACTCCAAAAAAATGTCGTGTAGATTGAACGATATAATTTAAAATTATTTTTATGATTATTGTCACACATTTTTGTGTTTTTTTAAATTCTATTATTTCAATATAAAAATAAAATAGATATACGTAGCCTTTTACTGTTTATCGCAATTTGAATGACTTAACTTCTGTCACTAATTAAAGGCTGATCGAACACAAAGCGTATTCTAACGCACGTAACATGAGTTAATTGACATTTGATGCAAATGGCCTTTAATGAGATTCCGCAAATCGTTTTCAAATAATTATTCACATGGTACTCGACATCGAATCCCGAAAGTCGATTCCAATAATGATCGTAATTGTAAAATTTGTGTACGCAGTTTAGCATTAAGATATATCTGCTAGTGTATACAATTCTCTCTTTCTCTCTTTCTCTCTCGGAATCCCTGCAAGTCTTTTAACTCGATGATTATCCACTATTCTATAAAAACGATGTCAATTTAATTCTAATATTCTACATGGAAAACTTCATATTACCGGCTTTAAATATCATACAACAGTCATGACATATAGTCCCATTAGCAATTCTATAAGATTATCCAACGACATATGATAAAATGTCTATAAATTATTTCTGAGTTTCTTTATCAAAAGTTTGATTGCGACGCAATAAACCTCGAAAAATTTATTTATTCTGGCAGAAATCGCCATCCGCCATTGGAAGATTACAGCATTTTGTTAAATGAAATAAAAGTTTATAACATGAAAGAATATCCAAGCTTCGAAAACTATCTTGTTTGATGAAATAGGAATAAATCATTATTTTCAATTTCATGTTCTTTTATATGGAATATAATTTTGTGATTAGCTTAACTTAATGTTTTTGAATTTATGTTTAATGTACTTTTTTCTTATACAAACTCTAATAAAATAAATTATAATTCTGTTCAACTTTTAATAATAATAATTATATATATATATATTTTTTACTAATTATTTTTATACTGTTCATATAAAAGATATTCACATTTTTTTCTCTTTCTACCTTTTTATTTATTACATAAAAGTAATTATTTAATTACTTAATATAGTGAGCTAATCGTATTTGATCACAAATTTATTATAATCAAAAATAATACAAGCCACGCATATTTGTAGCAGAGTCATATCTATACAGGCTCATGGTAATTATTGATTTTGTTTGACGTCATTAACAATGTACATCTTGCATTTATAATTGCAACCATTCAAACGTTCAACATATGTGAAAATTGTAGCAACGTTATTTATATAACTTGTATAATTTGGCTCTCTATATAACATTTCATACGAGAAAGGTTACTGGATATATTATATTCAACCCTTAATCGTGCAACACACGAAAGTAAACAATTTTTATTGTTCATGAGAAACAGCTTATGAAATAATGTATATCGTGATACCGAAAGAATATCAAACTTAATTTCAGTAATAAAGAATTCAGAGACTCTTGAAATTATTTGCCATTTCTCGATATTGTGATAAAATACCTCCAAAGGACTGATATAGCTCTACTTGAGCGTTCTTTCTTAAGTCCAACAATCGCTATTCTTCATCAAACCGCTGGGCAGAGAGAAAAAGAGAGAGAAGGGCATGTGCGCGCATAAAGATTCGAGTGGTTTCTCTTCATCAAGATCGGGTCAACGGACGAATATGCTAACGACCTCGTGAGGTTAATTAGTCTTTTGAGCGAGGCTACTCTCTTGTCGCGCGGCTTTTCAAAGACTGGCCAATCGCGGAACTACGGCGGAAACTCGTGACTTGAAGAATCTGCAGAAGACCTACTTCGACGGACGTGAAAAAGAGATGTTGCTCTCTGCATATTCGCTGCTGATAACGAGAGACTTAATACTTAATTTAACAATTTTAATATAATACAAGACGCGACCATCTTTATATGCAATCAGAATGATAGAATATCAGAATATAAAGTTTGCAATTTTTACAAGAAAAAAAGAATAAATTATAATATTTATACTATTTTTTTATTATTGAAATAGTATTACGAGATTTTTTAAAAACCTAGAGAAAACAGATATATTTTTAGAAATTAAAGCATCCAATCATCATAGTTCTATAGATTTGAAATGAAATGATGAAACAATCGATAAAACATATAAATATTAGGTATCTAAAAGAAAGTAGGCACGGTTAACTTTTTCTTGTTGATTATTCAATTAGCTGAATACATAGCACACGACTGTCATATTCAAGAGAATAAAAGTTTCTACAGAAAGAGTTACTCAAATGCAAATATTACAATATGTGCGAATATTAAAAATTGCTAATAGACAGGATATACAAATAAGAGATTGTATATGATATATGAGATCATCTATTAGAATGAATCGTGCATAATTTATAGAGTTTATTTTGAATGAAAATTTATTTAAAATAAACCACAAATTCGAACCGCTTTAACTTTAAACATTTCACATTCAAATAATTTCTTTTTGTGATGAATATAATATAATTGCATATAAGAATTCTGGATGTACATTTAACGGAGGAGACCGGGAAGCACAACTTGGAGAAGTAACCCATTAGCCAATTTTTTGTAGGATATATCCTACAAAGAGTAGCATCGTATTACATTAAATAGAATTTATAAGATTGAAGCACTTTTTCGTAGCCAATAAAAAAAAACAACGGTGTAAAAAACGAGTTTGCTTCGAAATCTCTCTCTCTCTCTCTCTCTCTCTCTCTCTCTCTCTCTCTCTCTCTCTCTCTCTCTCTCTCTCTCTCTCTCTCTCTCTCTCTCTCTCTCTCCCCCCCCCCCCCCTTCTCTTCCCTCTCTCTTTCTTTTTTCCCCTCTCTCTCCCTCTTGTGGCTCTTGATTTTCCTATTTCGAAAAAAAAAAATGCAATCTCGTTGGACAAACGTTCTTTTCGATTGGTTATCGCGTGCTCATATGGCTTCGTCCATTGCTTCGACGCGGACGAGGAGCCACGGCCAGGAAGCCACGCGAATGCAAATTAATGTTCGAACGTTATACCCGCGATAGGAGAGCGTTATGGTGGCGTAGCGCGTTTACGTCGGCCCGGTCGGTTCGTCGTTCCTTTATCTTTATCGTCGCGGGAACGGCCGAGGAGCCAGACTGTCGAGAACTCTGGGAGACTCCGAAAAGAGAGTTGGTTTTCGCGGTGGCTGCACCACCGGCGCTCCGTACTGAAACCGCCACCCCTTTTCCGCATAATGAGCTCGTTTGTATCGCCTTTATTGGCGAATGGGGCAGAAATATATTCCTGCGCATCTTACGAGAAGAGAGAGAGAATTTTTTCTTCCTCTCTCTTTCCTTTCTTTTTACATCCTACGCATCGACGATACCGACATACTCTCGCCTTTTCGACGAGCACTATGCCATTAAAATCTTTAAAGCCCTTGTAAAGGATGTTTAAATGTAATGTGGTCGCGGAAACGAGAGCTAGTTAAATAGTTGGAAATATACAACATATTTGTTGAATTATATCTGTACATAAGTAGGTCACCGATTAAAATTTTGCAAGTATGTTACATGAAGTTGGACGGCTTTCGCAATTACGAAAGCGATACCATTGTTACATTTAATAGCTCGACTTTTTGCAGATGGGATCTCTGTGCGTGTATGTATATGTATGAATGCGTGTGTGTATATTAATTAGAAATATTGCTACAGCTATAAAAAAAACTTTTAAAATTATTAATTTCATCTCTCAATTTTTCTTTTCTCATATTTCAGAGCAGCAACAAAAAATAAGATACAGTTTAAATTTTCGAGTGGCGTACAGAGCGACGGATCGATGAACTCGTGGGATATAACGTGGAAGATGGGCCACCGAATGCGAGGCATCTGATCTCATATTAATGCAACGGAGCATCTCGAGGTGCAACCCAATTTCTACTGGGTCAGATATTTTCCCGTAGCGCCAGGCGCTAATGCTGCAAGCTACGCGAAGTCAAGTCGCTGAATATCGCACGTGCTCGCGACGATATCTCGTAGAGCGCACGATAATTCACGCGAGAGCGGGCTATTAATAATCTTTCTTGACTTTCTCGAGCAGAAGCGGCGCGCGCGAGGCAAGAATGGATGAAGAAGCGCCATGTGAGTGAGAAGACCGAAGGAGACCAAGAGAAGGAGAAAGAGAGAGAGAAAGAGACGAGGGGGCACGGACGCTCATTACGTCGCCGTTCCTCGTGGCACGAGATGAATAATTAATAACGCGAAGGGCATGCGAGAGAACCGCGCTTTTATACTACAAAATAGTCTTGTGTAAGTCAGCCAGGTAGCAGGACGCGCCTGATGAGAATCGATAAGCGAACTTATTAAGCCGTATGCATACGTGAACGTTTTCTATGAGCGGGCTAGATCGTCGAAAATTGATGTCTGTAGAATTTTTTTTTTTTTTTTTTTTTTTTTTTGCGAAAAGTTGATAAAAAGCCGTCATTTATCGCGATTGTCTAATTTGCAACATTATGCGCCCTGACAATTGATCACAAATTAGATCTCAAAATTAAAGTAAGCGCTACACAATTGCGATTAATCGAAGAATAATATTTAATCAGCTATTTAAAACCCTGTCACACATTTCCGACGTTAAATACTTTCATTATTAGAAAAATCAGTTCAAAATGCGTCGAAAAGATTACGGAAAAATGCGACAATTTTCATGTACTTCGTACTCTGTAAAAGTAATCAGCTAGCTGCCATATTCGATTTTTACATCGCAACTTTACTTGCTAGAAAAGTGGCGCATATGTTTTAAGCGGATAGATCACTGAAGTGGTGATAATATAAAAGTATATGTCGTAACTCTCGTGTTTGCAGGATGGGCTATTGCAGCGAGCTACTGACGTCATAAACAACTCAGAAAACTTCGATTGTGAAACTTTTCTATGGATAAGATGGCAAGACGGCAGAGAGAGCGAGAGAGAGAGAGAGAGAGAGAGAGAGAGAGAGAGAGGAGAGAGAGAGAGAGAGTACAGAGATTCCCAATATGCGTTATACAGGCGCTTTCGCCCCAGTCCGGAAACAAATGTCACTGAGCTATTAAAACTTCTAAATTCGCAGCCGGATCGAACATAAATAATGCTCTTTCCGCTAACACTAACCTGATTTATCGACATTTCCAACTTGGTTCCGCTATCGGCGGGATTGCTGCAAAGGAAGCTGCGGCGGTTGATATTTGTTTCGGGAAATACAGGGCGATGCCGCGAAGAGAGAAATTGGAGATAATTAAATCTGAAGCATTGCATGTGCCGTAATTACGCATAATAAAACGTGGATCTTCATCAGATATCAAGTTTAAATTAATCCTCGCCGGCATACTGTTACAGTTTCCAAAATAAAATCTCACAATCAGCTTTTATAATTGATGTTAATAAATAACTGTAACTCCTTCCTCTAACAATAAGTTTAAATTTATCTATAGTTTTTAAAAAGTTTAGGAGAAAGTGTAACATAAATTTATATATATTGCTTTAATACATAAATATATAATATAAAAATTGTAATATGTATATGTTGTAATATGTATATGTATATATATATGTATATATATACATATATAGATATCAGGATACACGTATACATTAAAAACATGTGACACATAAAATTATAAATAGAATTCTGTCTTAAATTTTGTCGCGAATTATAGGTCGTCTAAAAAGGCCTTTAATGGCCATTTGTGACTTTAATTGCGCAAAAAATATGTCTCTCATTTTCACCTAGACTACAACATATCCAAAGTTCATCAATATCGGAGAGGAATACTTCCAACCCTTTCCTTGTAAGACAATAGCATGGGTGCCGGAAAAAGTGTCATACGCATCGCAACATTTTTCGTCGTACAGACAACGCGCGGGTTCGTGAATAATCGTAAAATACGGATATCCTACCAACGAGCATGCATCTCGAATGCAGCCGAGAATGCAGATTGCAGGTGTCAGCGATTCGGTAATCCTACACGGCAAACTTTTGCTAGGCAGTATTTCATAAAAGTCGACGCGTAACATAAACCGTAACGAATAAAGCAACTGTATTGTCGCGCGCGTCCTTATAATTTCATCCTTTATAACATTCATTAATCCAATAATTATTACTCTTTATTTTATGCAGATTATCGAATAATCATTTACAAGCACAGTCATTTTAATAATTAAAAAAAAATGTTAAAGATATTGCTATATCAAGCAGCTACCAGCATTCAATTTAACATAACAACAGTTTTGGACAATAATAACTTAAATTATCAAATAATTGCAAAAAATTAACGAGCCCCTGATAAATAATCATTTGCTTTTGTTTTTTGTAACATTTAGCAGTCTTATACAAAGTCAATTATATTTCTTGCAAATATATATTCTGTTAACTATCTATTTATCAAGAATTGTCAAACATATAAAATTCTTTAAAATTTTTCATAGGATTTATATTTATCATTTTTTACATATATTATATGAAAGAGAGAGACATGAATCTGTCATAGATTCTGCAAGAATAATCTTCTAAATATATTATATTAACAAAAATATTTAAACAGATATTAGATTTTCGCGTTTTCAATTTATTGACATGTCCGATTCATTGAATGTGATAAAAATAACATAAAATTAATGCAATCTCATAAATACATACAATAGCATTGTTAAATAAGTACAATAATATATCTTTTTAATTTTAATTATTCTAACATACATAAAAGTTTATTATAACTTTTGATTATATATTTTTAATATATTTGGCACTTTTTCTCTTTTTTTTTATCTACTTGATAGTTTACTCTAATTATTTTGACAAAAGTAATCTTTGCTAATTCAAAGATACTCAGCAGAAATTAAAAAGTTTCTAATATTCGCATTTATTGTAATATTTGCGACTGTATAATTTTTTTCTAATCGTTCTCTAATTGGTGGGATTATCGACAGTGAACAATTAACTGTAAAAGTTAAGACACGCTTTAGGCAGACTGTGTATCAATATTTACATTCCTACAACGAATCATACGTCTCTCCGCGACCTTCCCTTTTTCTTATACCAACTTCTATATTCTTCATATATTTCTCGTTAAAATAATTCTTCTTTCGTACCTAGTAATGCACGATCTACGATACAAAGCAGATATCATGGCAACATCGAGCGAAGATAATAGATTAAGAGATTATTTCACATTAGCAGACAATAAGATAACATGCGATATTTGTGATAAAGCCTATGCCTTATGTGTATTGGGAATAGAGATAGAATACCATTTAATTAGAAAACATAAATATAATTATCAGAGAAAAGGCTCACAAAAAGATTGGAAGTCGCAATTTTATGAAACAAAAAACAATAGCATCAAATGCAAGTTTTGTAATTACACTTATTATTCAGTAAACACTTCGAATATTATAAGAAATCACTTAGAAGGAAAACATGAAGTTAAAAGAGATACAGCGGAAGAACTCTGCAAATGGCTAAGTAACTACTACTCTATTGACAATATAAATACGAAACAATATAATTGCAAGAAATGTAATAATATTATTCCAAATAAACCTATATTTTTAATAAACCATTTGAACAAAACTCATCAGGTTGAAGTACCTTCGGAAATTACACCAACGGGGTAAGAGAAACTTGCAGGAGATGAATTGAATATTATATTAATTTCTTCTATTAAAACATTTATAAATTATTTTTGTGTACAATGAGTAGAATTGTGTATAATGAATAAAATCATAAAATTCAGATATTTAGCGTATATTTATCACAAATATAAATATTTTAGTTAACATAACTTAGCTGATATTATATCAAAATATGTTATAAATATACAAAATATGATATAATATAAATTTGTTATCTATTATAATTAGTACTTTTGTAATCGGTAATTTGTGACAATTTATATATATATAGGTATGAATTGTAAATAAGTATATGAATTAAATAATCGGGCAAGAATATATGTATTTGGATAGTTTATGAATGTCAAATCTTTGAAAATATCGAAAATTCAAGTTTTAAGAAAAGAAAAAGTTTTAGGAGATAATAGAAACTCATTAATAATAAAAAATTTTGATTTATTGTTAGTAATTGTACATTGTGCATATGATACAAACAAAGCTTTATAATATTGATTAATCTAGCAATTTTTACTCCTTTATTCTGTGCAGAGAATGGAGTAGTTTAGATAGTTCTTCTTCTTCGGATGAAAATGTTAAAGATATTGCTACATCAAGCAGGGATCCGCAGCCAGGCTGTAGTAAATCTTCTGATATTGAAGTCCGTCATGTCGATTACGATCGTGATAGCAAGATGAAGAATTTTAAGAGTGTTGATTTAGTGTTAGTAAAATTATACACTGTGCACATGATTCAAGCAAGATCTTATAATATTGATTAATCCAGAAATTTTTACTCCTTATTTTATGCAGAACGAGTAATTCAAGCAGTTCTTTAATTTCTAATAATTGGTTGTGGAAATATTTTACAAGAGGCGAGAAGGATGCAAAATGCAGTATTTGTGATAATAAGTATGCCCTGAAAGAATCCCACTCAAATATAAAAGGACACATGACACGTAAACATAGAGAGGATTATAAAAGAGATGTCAGATCAAACAATTCACAAAAAGATAAAATCTGGCGTTTTTTTAAAATGGAAAATGATCAGGTAAAATGCAATCTTTGTGGTGATATTTCTGCTCTAATATATATTTCTACCAAAAATATGAAGAACCATTTAGTCTATTTCATGAACTTGATTCTGATAAAACACATATTATGCGCAACTGGCTAATGAATTATGGATTAAACTCTCAGACATCAAAGTGCGAGACTTGCAAAAACATTTTTCAAACAAATAATTCTATCAACGTAATGAGACATTTTAAGAAAGATCATCAAATCGATATACCTTCACACCTCATACCAACGGGGTAAGAGAAACGGAGATAAATTGAATATTACTATTTTATATCTTTTGAATCATTAATAAATAATTTAATAATTATAAATAATTTTTATGTACAGTGAGTAGAATTATTTACGTTTATAATCATAAAATTCAGATATTTAGCATGGGTTTACCATAAATATTATAAATATTTGAGTCAATTTAACTTATTGTTAGTTAATATTATATCACAATACGATAATACAAATTTACCATCTATTGTATTTAATACTTTTATAATCAATAGTTTGTGACAAAATTTGAATTAGTTTCAATTGTGAATTAGTATGAAAATTTTAAAAATGAACAAGAACTTTTGTATTTAAGTAGTATTTGTAAGTTGAATTTATCAGAGAGAGAATATCAAGTTCTAGTTATCAGCGAGAGATGTTTGGATAATAAAAATGTTTTATAATAATAACAGTTTCAGGATAATAATTATACATAATTCAAACAATATTATACTTTATAATATTGATTAATTTAACAGTTTTTATTTCTTATTCTGTACAAATTACCGAGTAATTCAGGCAGTCTTTTATATTCTGCTAGATATACTGAAGATGATGCTGAAAAAGTTACAGCGAAAAATACCTGCAAATGGCTACGTAAATACTACAATCTTGAAAAAATTGATGCGAAACAATATAATTGCAAGAAATGTAATAGTAGTATTTTAAATAACTCTTTATTCTTAATGAAGCATTTGATCGAAGCTCATCAGTTCGTTGTACCTTCGGGAATCAGACTAAAGGAGTAAGAGATAAAACAATGAATTGAATATTATTATTTTACTTGCTTTGAATCATTTATAAACAACTTTTGCATAATAAGTAGAATTTTGTGTATATATATATACATATATATATATATGTTTACACACACACACACACACACAAAATTCTACTCATATATATATATATGTATATATATATATATATGTGTGTATATTGTATATATATATATAAACGCAAAAAATCATAAAATTAAAATATTTAATATGTATTTATCACAAATATTTGAATTAACTTAACTTAGCTAAAATTATATCTTTGCTATAAATATGAAAAACATAATGTAACATAAATTTGCAATTTATAATAATTAATACTTTTGTAATCGGTAATTTGTGGTAACTTTGAAGTTTGAATTATGAATAAGTATGTAAATTAATTAATCGGGCAAAAATTTTTTATTTGGATAGTTTTGAATATCGAATATTTGAGAATATCGAAAATTCAAGTATAGAAGAAAGAAAAGTTTTAGAAGATGATAAAAGCTTATTAATAATTTAATATTAATTTTGATTGTTAGTAATTATACATTGTGCACATAATTCAAGCACGACTTTATATTATAATATTGATTAATCTTGCAATTTTTACTCCATATTCTATGCAGATTATTGAATAGCTTCTTAATTTCTGATAACTGGATGTGGACATATTTTACAAGAGACAAGAAAAATGCAATTTGCAGTATTTGTGATCATGTTTTTCTACTCAGAGAATCTTTCCAAAATATACATGCACATGTAAAAAGAGAACATGATAATATTTATGACGTCTCGGAAAACTCACAAAAAAATAAGAAGCCCTATTCTAAAACAGAAAACAATCAAATAATGTGCGATATTTGTGAAAAGACATATGATCGAAAATTTTATGTTACTACGTATATGGAAAACCACTTAGCCTATTCACATAAGCTTAATGAAAATAAAGCATATAATGTCTGCATTTTGGTATTAAAAAATTTTCATATATTAGACTTTCAGAAATCAAAGTGCAAGATGTGCAAGAACATTTTTGATAATAATAGTTTTTTTAACTTAGTCATACATTTGAACAATTCTCATGAGGTCCAGGTATCTTCGGAAATCATAGCGGGGTAAAAAAAACGGCGATAAATTTAATATTATTGTTTTATTTTTATAAATTAAATGTACTTTTGTGCATAATAAACAAAATTGTGTATAATAATTAACATATTAAAATTCAAATATACAGTGTGTATTTATAAATATTATAAATATTCTAGTCAATTTAACTTAGCTACTATGTATTATAGCAAAATACGATAAATATATATATTTATTAATTCAGCAATAATTACTTTCTATACTCTGCAGACTACCTAGCATTCGGATTTTTCTTAACTCTGCTAAAGATACTGCTACATCAAGCAGACATCAACAGTCAACCCAGAATTTTGACGAGATTTCTGACTCTGATAATCTTTACGAGCAGATGGATGAATCTTCGGAAAACAGATCAAGGTAAAAAAGAACAGCGATAAATTCAATGTTACTTTTTTATAACTCTTCAATCATTTACGTATACGTTCGCGTACATATAAATAGATATTACAATAAATAAAATTATGAATAATAATTAAAATCATAAAATTTTAATATTTAGCATGTATTTACCACAAATATTATAAATATTCGGGTCAACTTAACTTAGCTACTATTATATCAAAATACCATAATACAAATATTGATTAATTTAGAAATTTATATTTTTTATTTTATGTAAATTACCGAGTAATTCAAGCAGTCTTTTATATTCTGTTGTTTTAAATTCTGCTAGATATGCTGAAATTAATGCTACATCAAGCAGGTATCAGCACCCAATCCAGAATTTTGAGCAGATTTCTGACTCTGATAATCTTTACGATCAGATCGATGAATCTTCGAAGAGCAATTCCATAAGGTAAGAAAAACGGCAATAAACTCAGTATATTATTAATTTATCCCTTTTTAATTATGTACATATACATTTTCGTACTTATAAGTTGATATTACAATAAATCCAATAATGGATAATGAATAAAATTATAAGATTTTAATATTTAGCATGTATTTTTTACAAATATTTTAAATATTCAGGTCAATTTAACTTAGCTAATATTGTATCATAATATCATGAGACAATTTTGCCACTTGTTGTATTAAATACTCCAATAATCGGTAATCTCAGACAATATCATTGAGTATAAATTATGAATGAGGATGAAAATTAAATATTCGGGCAAGAATTTTTATGTTTGAATAGTATTTGTATGTTGAATTTATGAGAAAATGGAATTCAAATTTTCAGTTAAAGATGTTTGGATACTAACAATAAGAGTGTTCTATTAATAATAACAGTGTGTAGCATAATAATATGTTGTGCACATGATTCAAGCAAGATTTTATAATATTAATTAATTCAACAATTATTACTTTTTATGTTTTCCAGATTACCGAATATTCGCGAATACTTTAATTCTTTTAAACCTGCTGAAGTTATTGCTACACCAAGTATGTATCAGCAACCAACCCTGAATATTGACCAGAGTTCTAACTGTGATAATCTTTACGATCAGATCGATAAATCTTCGGAAAACAAATCAACAAGGTAAGAAAACGGCAATATATTCAATATATTTTTCTTTTATTTTCAATTATTTACTTATTTATTTGTTTACATATAATTAATTATTACCATGAAAAATAGACTTACATGTAACGAATAAAATCACAAAGTTTAAATATTTAGCATGTATTTACCAAAAATATTATGAAATATATGTAAATATTTGAATCTCAACTAAATTAATATTATATATATAAAATATAACGGGCTAAATGAGAGCCAAGCGCTGTAAGAGGTGCGCAAATAAGTTTTACTACTTAATGGTTAATGTGTAAAAAAACCTTTTATTAAAACCGTACGTTTCGGTCCTCCTTTCGGACCATCATCAGCGATGTCAATAATTAACTGTCAATGAACAGAGAAAGATACAAAATAGTAACACAGAATATGTTATAAGTTGATCGTTAACAATTAAAATTTTGGAGATACGTGGATAATTATTTCTTTATCGGCGGTTTGTGTTGCGGAAAAAAAATTTTTTTATCATAAAAAATTGCTTTACGTACATAAGCTTACGTACATTGCTTACTCTCCATCATCATATAAATTTATCTAACAATCAAACCAAGCCGCAAACTGAGTAATTAATTCACACATAAAGTTACAGTCAAAATGGTTACAACCACAAAGACTCACGGCAATTTTTCCTTCACGACTGGAACCGGGAGAGGAATTATTTCGTTGAATTGACGGTAAGGTCAGTGATGACCGTGGATAAGCGAACTAACGAATACTACATGTACGTAAAGCAATTTTTTATGATAAAAAAATTTTTTTTCCGCAACACAAACCGCCGATAAAGAAATAATTATCCACGTATCTCCAAAATTTTAATTGTTAACGATCAACTTATAACATATTCTGTGTTACTATTTTGTATCTTTCTCTGTTCATTGACAGTTAATTATTGACATCGCTGATGATGGTCCGAAAGGAGGACCGAAACGTACGGTTTTAATAAAAGGTTTTTTTACACATTAACCATTAAGTAGTAAAACTTATTTGCGCACCTCTTACAGCGCTTGGCTCTCATTTAGCCCGTTATATTTTATATATTTATTAACAGAGCCTATTATTTACATTGTTAATATTATATCCACATACGATAATGCAAATTTACAAACTGTTGTATTTAATACTTTTGTAATCGATAATTTGTGAATTAGTATGAATTAGTATGAATTGTGAATTAGTATGAAAATTAAATAATCGGGCAAAAATCATGAATTTAATTAGTATTTGTATGTAGAATTTATGAAATTATCAAATTTTTATTTTCAGATAAAGATGTTTGAAGAATAAGAGTGTTTTATTAATAATAACAGTTTCTTCTTAACAATTATATATGATTCAATTAAATAATAATTCAATTAAAGCTTTATAATATTGATTAATTTAGCAATTTTTATTTTCTATTCTATGCAAATTACCGAATAATTCAGGCAGTCTTTTATATTCTGCTAGATATACTGAAGATGATGCTGAAGAAGTTACAGCGAAAAATACCTGCAAATGGCTACGTAAATACTACAATCTTGAAGAAATTGATGCGAAACAATATAATTGCAAGAAATGTAATAGTAATATTCCAAATAACTCTTTATTCTTAATGAAGCATTTGATCGAAGCTCATCAGTTCGTTGTATTTTCGGGAATCAGACTAAAGGAGTAAGAGATAAAACAATGAATTGAATATTATTATTTTACTTGCTTTGAATCATTTATAAACAACTTTTGCATAATGAGTAGAATTTTGTGTATATATATATATATTATATATATATATATGTGTGTATATTGTATATATATATAAACGCAAAGAATCATAAAATTAAAATATTTAATATGTATTTATCACAAATATTTGAATTAACTTAACTTAGCTAAAATTATATCTTTGCTATAAATATGAAAAACATAATGTAACATAAATTTGCCATTTATAATAATTAATACTTTTGTAATCGGTAATTTGTGGTAACTTTGAAGTTTGAATTATGAATAAGTATGTAAATTAATTAATCGGGCAAAAATTTTTTATTTGGATAGTTTTAAACATCGAATTTTTGAGAATATCGAAAATTCAAGTATAGAAGAAAGAAAAGTTTTAGAAGATGATAAAAGCTTATTAATAATTTAATATTAATTTTGATTGTTAGTAATTATACATTGTGCACATGATTCAAGCACGACTTTATATTATAATATTGATTAATCTTGCAATTTTTACTCCATATTCTATGCAGATTATTGAATAGCTTCTTAATTTCTGATAACTGGATGTGGACATATTTTACAAGAGACAAGAAAAATGCAATATGCAGTATTTGTAATCATGTTTTTCTACTCACAGAATCTTTCAAAAGTATATATGCACATATAAAAAGAAAACATGATAATATTTATGACGTCTCGAAAAAATCACAAAAAAATAAGAAGCCCTATTCTGAAACAGAAAACAATCAAATAATGTGCGATATTTGTGACAAGACATATGATCGAAAATTTTATGTTACTACGTATATGGAAAACCACTTAGCCTATTCACATAAGCTTAATGAAAATAAAGCATATAATGTCTGCATTTTGGTATTAAAAAATTTTCATATATTAGACTTTCAGAAATCAAAGTGCAAGATGTGCAAGAACATTTTTGATAATAATAGTTTTTTTAACTTAGTCATACATTTGAACAATTCTCATGAGGTCCAGGTATCTTCGGAAATCATACCAGCGGGGTAAAATAACGGCGATAAATTTAATATTATTGTTTTATTTTTATAAATTAAATGTACTTTTGTGCATAATAAACAAAATTGTGTATAATAATTAACATATTAAAATTCAGATATACAGTGTGTATTTATAAATATTATAAATATTCTAGTCAATTTAACTTAGCTACTATGTATTATAGCAAAATACGATAAATACATATATTGATTAATTCAGCAATAATTACTTTGTATACTCTGCAGACTACCTAGTTTTCGGATTTTTCTTAACTCTGCTAAAGATACTGCTACATCAAGCAGACATCAACAGTCAACCCAGAATTTTGACGAGATTTCTGACTCTGATAATCTTTACGAGCAGATGGATAAATCTTCGGAAAACAGATCAAGGTAAAAAAGAACAGCGATAAATTTAATGTTACTTTTTTATATCTCTTCAATCATCTACGTATACGTTCGCGTACATATAAATAGATATTACAATAAATAAAATTATGAATAATAATTAAAATCATAAAATTTTAATATTTAGCATGTATTTACCACAAATATTATAAATATTCGGGTCAACATAACTTAGCTACTATTATATCAAAATACCATAATACAAATATTGATTAATTTAGAAATTTTTATTTTTTATTTTATGTAAATTACCGAGTAATTCAAGCAGTCTTTTATATTCTGTTGTTTTAAATTCTGCTAGATATGCTGAAAATAATGCTACATCAAGCAGGTATCAGCAGCCAATCCAGAATTTTGAGCAGATTTCTGACTCTGATAATCTTTACGATCAGATCGATGAATCTTCGAAGAGCAATTCCATAAGGTAAAAAAAACGGCAATAAACTCAGTATATTATTAATTTATCCCTTTTTAATTATGTACATATACATTTTCGTACTTATAAGTTGATATCACAATAAATCCAATAATGGATAATGAATAAAATTATAAGATTTTAATATTTAGCATGTATTTTTTACAAATATTATAAATATTCAGGTCAATTTAACTTAGCTAATATTGTATCAAAATATCATGAGACAATTTTGCCACTTGTTGTATTAAATACTCCAATAATCGGTAATCTCAGACAATATCATTGAGTATAAATTATGAATGAGGATGAAAATTAAATATTCGGGCAAGAATTTTTATGTTTGAATAGTATTTGTATGTTGAATTTATGAGAAAATGGAATTCAAGTTTTCAGTTAACGATGTTTGGATACTAACAATAAGAGTGTTCTATTAATAATAACAGTGTGTAGCATAATAATATGTTGTGCACATGATTCAAGCAAGATTTTATAATATTAATTAATTCAACAATTATTATTTTTTATTTTTTCCAGATTACCGAATATTCGCGAATACTTTAATTCTTTTAAAGCTGCTGAAGTTATTGCTACATCAAGTATGTATCAGCAACCAACCCTGAATATTGACCAGAGTTCTGACTGTGATAATCTTTACGATCAGATCGATGAATCTTCGGAAAACAAATCAACAAGGTAAGAAAACGGCAATATATTCAATATATTTTTCTTTTATTCTCAATTATTTACATATTTATTTGTTTACATATAATTAATTATTACGAAAAATAGACTTACATGTAATGAATAAAATCACAAAGTTTAAATATTTAGCATGTATTTACCAAAAATATTATGAAATATATGTAAATATTTGAATCTCAACTAAATTAATATTATATCCACATACGATAATGCAAATTTACAAGCTGTTGTATTTAATACTTTTGTAATCGATAATTTGTGAATTAGAATTAGTATGAATTGTGAATTAGTATGAAAATTAAATAATCGGGCAAAAATCATGAATTTAATTAGTATTTGTATGTAGAATTTATGAAATTATCAAATTTTTATTTTTAGATAAAGATGTTTGAAGAATAAGAGTGTTTTATTAATAAAAACAGTTTCTTCTTAACAATTATATATGATTCAATTAAATAATAATTCAATTAAAGCTTTATAATATTGATTAATTTAGCAATTTTTATTTTCTATTCTATGCAAATTACCGAGTAATTCAAGCTGTTTTTTATATTTTGCTAGATATGCTGATGATAATGCTACATCAAGCATGTATCAGCAACCAACTCAGAATTTTGACCAGATTACTGACTTCGATAATCTTTACGATCAGATTGATGAATCTTCGGAAAACAGATCAACAAGGTAAAAGAAAACGGAGTGATATTGTATATTACTTTTATATCTATATTTCAATTATTTACACATTTGCGTACATATAAATAAATTATAAATAAATACAAATATGAATAATGAATAAAATCAAAAAATTTTAATATTTAGCATGTATTTACCACAAATATTATAAATATTCAGGTCAACTTAACTTTACTACTATTATCGATTAATTTAGAAATTTTTATTTTTTATTTTATTCAAATTACCGAGTAATTCAACTAGTTTTTTAAATTCTGTTAGATATGCTGAAAATAATGCTACATCAAGCAGCTATCAGCAGCCAACCCAGAATTCTGATCAGATTTCTGACTCTGACAATCTTTACGATCTGATCGATGAATATACAGAAAATGAATTAACAAGGTAAAATAAAACGGCGAGACATTGTATATTACTTTTTTACCTTTTTCAATTATTCACACATTTTCGTACATATAAATATATATTAAAATATATACAAATATGAATAATAAATAAAATCATAAAAATTTAATATTTAACATGTATTTATCACAAATATTATAAATATTCAGGTCAACTTAACTTATCGTTAGTTACTATTATATCAAAATACGATAATACCAATATTGATTAATTTAGAAACTTTTATTTTCTATTTTATGCGAATTACTGAGTAATTCAAACAGTTTTTTAAATTCTGTTAGATATGCTGAAAATAATGCTACATCAAGCATCTATCAGCAGCCAACCAAGAATCTTGATCAAATTTTTGACTCTGATAATCTTTACGATCTGATCGCTGAATATACAGAAAATAGATCAACAAGGTAAAATAAAACGGCAAGATATTATATATTACTATTTTATTTTTTTCAATTATTTACACATTTGCGTACATATAAATAAATATTAAAATAAATACAAATATGAATAATGAATAAAATCATAAAATTTTAATATTTAGCATGTATTTACCATAAATATTATAAATATTCAGGTCAAATTAACTTTACTACTATTATATCAAAATACGATAACACAAATATCGATTAATTTAGAAATTTTTATTTTTCATTTTATGCAAATTACCGAGTAATTCAAGCAATTTTTTAAATGCTGCTAGATATGCTGAAAATAATGCTACATCAAACAGCTATCAGCAGGCAACCCACGATTTTGACCAGATTTCTGACTCTGATAATCTTTACGATCAGATCGATGAATCTACGACAAACTGATCAACAAGGTAAAGACAGCAGCGATAAATTATATATTACTTTTTTATCTTTTTTCAATTATTTACACATTTACATACATATAAATAGATATTAAAATAAATACAAATATGAATAATGAATAAAATCATAAAATTTTTATATTTAGTCTGTATTTACCACAAATATTACAAATATTTGAGTCAACATAGCTAATATTATCTCAAAATATGATAATACAAATTTGTCATCTGTTGTATTCAATACTTCTTTAATCGGTAATTTTTTTGACAAAATAAATAAGTATGAAAATTAAATATTCGGACAAGAATTTATGTATGTGAATTATATTTGGACGTCGAATTTATGAGAATATTATATATTTAAGTCCCCGGGAAGAGATCATAACAGTTTGTACTTAATGATTATACACTGTGTGTGCACATGATTCAATCAAAACTTTATAATATTGATTAATCCAGTAATTTTTATTTTTTATTCTGTGCAGATTATTAAGTTTAATCAGTCTTAAATTCTTTTTATATTTGTTATATTACATTATATATTATATGACATGAATTTATTATTGATTCTGCAAGAATAATTTTTTAAACTTATTGTATTGATAAAGATATTTAAACAGATATAAGGTTTTCATATTTGTTTTCAATTTATTGACATGCATTATCTGTAATAAAAATAATATAAAACTAAATTCATAAATAAACTAGCATTATTAAATAAGTATGATGAATTATTATTTTAGTTTGTATAATTATTTCATCACATTCAAGAATTTATTATAATGTTTGATTAATTAATTTCGCTTTCTTTCGTCTTTTCTTTTTTTTTCGATGGTTTTCGATTTGACAGAACTAATCTTTGTTAATTCAGAAATACTCTGTGGTAATTAACAGATTTTATTATTCGCGGCTATTGTAATATCTGCGATTGTGTAGCTCAGTGTGTGATCTTTCTTTAATCGGTGGGATTATCGGCACAGGATCCGCAACTAATTATAAAAATTAAGATATGTTAAATAGATTTACACTGTGTCAGTCAATATTTACATCAATATTTACATTTATACACAAAATTATTTATCTTTATGCGATTTTTCTCTTTTTTATTTACCAGTTTCTATATTCTTCGTTGGAATAATTTGTTTTGTATTTAGTGATACACGATCTATGATATAAAACGGATATCATGTCAACGAAGAAAAAAGATTTATTAGTTATGTGAAAATATTTTATTCTAAAAGATGATAATGTAAGATACAGTATTTATGATGCATTTTATTTCCTTTAACTGAATACACATTTAAAAAGATACACAAAATTTGATGTTATATTTATCATAGTAATATCTCACCAAAAAGATAGGAATGGCAATGTGAGACACATAATAAGACATACAAGATGATGATATAAAATGGGTGTTTTTAGTATAAAACTTTCATAGTGGAATTAAAGAGTGTTACGATTTATAAAAGAGCCAATAAATATAAACTTAATAAAAGTATAGCAAAAAAATATTTGTATGTAATTGGACCAATATTTTAGTAAAATACGACGTAAAACTAGCAGTAACATTTTTCAAGGTAACAATTTTTTCAACTTGAACGTAACATTTGATTGACTCTCATCAAATCGATGAAAAAATAGACCAACGGAATAAGAGATACGGTGGTAAATTTTATATTATAGAAATATCATATATATACATATTTATTTCTTTGAATCGCTCTTTGATATGTACTTCATGTAATACGCACGTGGACAGAAATGCCCTAACACATGAGTCAATGCAAATCAAGATATATATGAAAAATACTTCGATATATGCATAAATTCTTGTGTTAAGGCAATAGTGTTTACGTGTATACAACAGAGCATATAAAATTCAGACGTTTCAGTTGTTTCATAAATGTTATAAATATTGCAGTCAGACATAGCATTTATATTTGACAGATGTTTTAAGTGTATAGGAATCAAGATGGCTTATCTAAATTTATATACAGCTACAACGATTTTAATTTATTATTTATATATATTATTATTTATCCGAATATAATCGATGATTTATAAAAATGTTGATATATAAAAATATAAATTTAAATTTAAATAATCGAGCAAAAATGTTTGGTATCGTATAGTATTTGAAGCTGAATATTCGATTCTTCCAATATCCGGATTATACTTGTATAAGAATTTTAATAATAACACTTTTATCTATTAATCGAATAACATGCATGATTTAAGAAAGAATTTATTACTGAATTTTTAACTTATTAAGTTAAAAATTTAATTAAAAGTTGAATACTGAATGAAGATGATTAATATTGATTACAATATCTCTCTTATCCCGATACATGAATATTCCTACTGTTTTAATCATTCCGTATTAAAATGCTGATTATCGAAAAATAAAAGTTGAAGATGATTAATAACAGGTTCAATTTCAATGACAGTGATATAAATTTCAAAACAAACAAATTTTGAAGACAATGTTATATCACAAGCAGTTATCACCAGCAGTAACGGCAGTTTTGACTCCAATTTAATGATTTAAATTACTCCGAATAAGTGAAAAAAATTAGCATCTTTTCGAGAATATATTCGCCTTGAATGTAACAGAGCAATCTTATATAAATTAAACATTGACTTTCTTGCAAGTACATAAATTGTTAGTTATGTTCTAATCGAACAACGTCAAAAAAATCATTTAAAACTTTTTTTGTGTACATTCATCATTTTATTATAGTGTTTTATCTAGCATCTTACATAACATGGATCTGTCATTATACATGTATTCTATGGAAACAATCTGTATAAAATGTACTGTACTAATAAGAATATGTAAGTTTATATATTATGTTATCTCTCCAAAATTATTATTATGTAAAGTTTTAATTGTGGAGAATCAATGCACATTCTTATGAATAAAATAACATTCTTAAATAAACATAGCGGTAATATAATATTATATCTTTTGTCTTCATAATCGTTTCAAGACAAAATTTTAATATCATGCTTAATTATATTTAATGTTTATTTAATATGATATAATATTCAATTATGTTAAACTATTTATTCAAGCATAAGACTAAACATTTAAAGTTTTTTCATATCTATCTATAATTTTATCATATTATTTTATGTATATTATATATAATATGTATAAAACTATTATAGATTTTGTAAAAATAATCTTTTAGATGTGTACTATTAATCTGCTAATACTAAGAAGATTAAGAAAATTTGATGCTCTTATTATTATTAAGCTCTTATTTGTAAACATATAATATATTAAACATATGACGTATAATAAGAATAATGTAACATTAACACGTTTTTATTAATAAAATAGTGATCTTAAATAAAAACGTAGTTTATGTAATATACAATAATCAATAAGAATATGTAAGTTTAGATATTATGTTTCTATTTCTTTAAAATTATTTTGTAATATTTTGATTGTATAATGTCAATGAATTGTTATTAATAAAGTAATATTCTTAAATATACATAATAATATATTTTGTATTTATAATTGTTTTAAGATAAAAATGTGATGTAATGTTTAATCAATTTATTTTGTATCTCTCGCTCTCTCTCATATATTTGATTAATTTACTTTTTTTCCTTATTTATCTTATTATTTATACTTATCAATTTGTCGGAACAAAGTTTTTTCAATAGTGGATTAGCAGTTTGTAATATTCAAATAAATATTGTGTAACATTTAACTCTTTCTATTAAAAAAAGCCAATAAATGTTGTTTCAGAAAAGATAAATTACCTTTTTAAAAAAATTATACGAATTATATAGAGAGAAGCTTCTTAAACTATTTTAATGTTTATATAAAAAGTATAAATCCAACATATGGTAACCAACGTTTAGCTTGCTTAAGATTATAAAGTGGCAGATAATGCATTACAATATTAGATCGGCAACATTGAAATCAAACGAATCACAGTTTGAGTCTACATAAAACAAAGGCAACAAGTAATCTCGCGGTGATACCTCCAATCCGATTCAACGTTAAAACACACCATCGAATATATCCGGATACGCTTTTGCACTACGAAATGCCTCGAAACAAAGCCGCTCCTGTGCAAAGTTTACAGCGATACGTTATCCCTGATGCATGCTTTTCCTATGGCCGCATATATATATGTATGTGTGTGTATACGTGGTTACGGGAAATAATCGACATTCCTGGATTCGCGATGACATCCTTCTTTATGGTGACCGTCCACGCGGATTGGCCGTGTCCACCATCTTCGGCAAATAGTTCATATCTTCCGGTTGGGAAGATCCTTCCTCGCCGAGGACGAAGAAATACGAGCGAGAACGCGTACATCCCGAGAATGTCACTTTCACTTGTTCTCCAAGCCATAAAATCTAAGATAACACAATATATATCTTCACATCCTCTTTTTCCGATACATTGCACGGATGAATTAATAAGCTTGTCTGACACCTATATATATATATGTATATATAAGTCCATTTAAATCTTTTTGAAACTTTTCGACATCAGGCAATTTTCGCTGCGCTAATTGTCGTTCAATTCGGCACCGGCAATCACAATTGATGAGTATAAAAGATATAAAAGATGTAAAAAAAGAATTTGTAAAATTTCGCGAGACAACGTAGACGCCATCTATACTAATCATTATCTAGTCAGAACAATTGTTGATCATGATTTCCAAGATGGCTGTTAAATATTCAACTTTCTAGAATATTTTACATTCGCGAGAATAAAGAATGGAAGAATATAGATAAATGTTGCAAGTACCGAGAGCGCGATAATAATTAATCATCTCCGCTCAATTATTAAAGGCACACATAATCCCGCTCGCCTTTGTAACGCACCCGTTCACTCATTTATGTATGACACTAATTACGCACAGATAATGCGATTTGCCGCCGCCTAGTCTGTCGATTAGAGCGAAAATTTACGCGCATTTTTTTACGATTTTTATATCTGAAAAAGCGAGGAAACGTTGTCATTTATCGATTTCCTTGATTATCAATTCCACGACATCGTCATTGAATCTAACAGTACAAGTATACTGAAATGAAGAAACGCTAGGTAATGAATTCCTTCTTCGTCAAATATAAAATATTCCAATGAGCTCTGAGAGAAAAGGTAAGAACTGTCAACTGTACGAGCAACGTCCCGTGCGTAACATCAGTCGGAGAAATAGCCGAGATAGACGGAAAAATGAAAGGCGGAAGAACGCGAAATTCAACAGGATCGTGCGGCCTGTGTGGCAGGAATTTGCATAGACAAACGTCATCGTCCACAATCTTTCGAATCTTCGCGGCAACTGAAAAGAGAAGGAGAGAATTGACATTATTTATCCTCTCTCTTTCCCTTCCTCAAACTCCCTTTAAACGCCGCAACCGAGAATTTCAACCGGGCAAGAGACGTCAGTGTCGCTTAACTGACGCATCCTCGTTTTCTCTGCTTCCTCGTGTACATTTTCTCCCTTTCCGCGCGGATATACTCGGAAAAATTCACTTGATCGTTCA
Organism: Lasius platythorax; assembly: GCA_963971435.1. Lineage (NCBI taxonomy): Eukaryota > Metazoa > Arthropoda > Insecta > Hymenoptera > Formicidae > Lasius > Lasius platythorax. Next base: position 7,750,103 of record OZ020536.1, read on the forward strand.
TCTTTTCTCGAGCGAAGGACATTTCGACAGTAAAAGTAAGTCGGCAGGTTTCTCTATCGTGTTACATTAGTTGTTACATCACCTGTTTCGAACAATCCTGCCAAGTCGAAAGAGACCAGTTTCTTTCTATTCATCGTAAAATATTGAATAATAGAAAAATATTGAGTTTTTTAAGAATATACTAATCTAATATTCTACAAGGTAGAAAAAACAAAATTATACTTTATATTATTTGTAATAAAAGGATGTTGAACGACGAGTTCGCTTTTAATAAGCAGCGATATAATTTAACAGCATCAATTCCAATTAGCTACATTTGTAAAAAAAAAAAGAGGAAACTCGGAGAAAGGAAACTCGAATGAAAGAAACGGCGGGTAGAAGTCCTGAATGGACCTCACCGGTCTTATCGTTGTAATAGAAAGAATAACGTCGAACTCTCGCGCGATAGAAGCAGCTGGGCTGCAATAAACGAATTTCAATCTACTGGCCTTTGTTTCGCGAATCAAGGAAGTGCCGAGGCTTTTCGTACTTCTCAAAGATAAGAACCATGATTCAATGGTAGATGAGAAAAAGCGATAGGAGAGGGACGACCGGAATGTGAAAGGGAAACGGAAAGCAGCAAAAGTCAGAAGAAACAGTTCTCTCTCAATCCGCTTTTCATTGAGCACGCCGATTCTACCACGCTTCTAATTACATTACAAATACAAAGCCGGTCGGCTTTATATTGAGTGAAAAAGTAAAATAAGTCGATATTCTCTGTATTTCCTTCAAACTTGGGAGTAACTTGAAAAAAAAACTTGAAAATATATGTATGTGTTATACGATTAATTGAAGAAAAAAATAGATCAATAATACAAAAAATTAGAATATATAAGAATAAATAAAAATTTTTAAGATATATTAATAGTAAATTGAGAAATCACTAATGTCACATTTAAAATAAATTATCAGTGGCGGCGAAAGAAACGTCAGGTGTAAGTGGTAAATATGAGCTTGAAAAAAAAAACAAACAAACAAACAGTCCTGGACAAATATACGGGATCTGTGGCCGACCTACTCGCCGAATTTTAAGTACCCTTGTGCCGGACTTGTCGCGCCGGGCTTTAAATGCGGTTGAACATTCCATAAAACATGGCACTCGTCATGGTTAGAGCACGCTCTAAAATCTCTATGCAGTCGGGCACTGCGTAGAGTCCGGTGACTCTACTGTCAGAGTCACCGGATTATTTATGCGAAGCCTCTTCGCCTCGATGGTCATTCCCTCGCTATTTATTGGCCCTCCAAATGCGAGAATGTTCGCGGACTAAGTTCAGAATCGGTTCCGACTGTGTCGAATAGCTCCTTAACATGACGTTAAGTTGAGCGAGTAGCTGGCGAAGAAAATTATCTAGCAATAGATAATCTTTAGATATTACGTACATTCTTTTCTCGAATATGAATACCCGCTATCAAAATTTACAATAGACAAAAGTCGTACTTAAAAAAGATTCTTATTTAATCATATATCTTACTTAATCATACTAGTTTGAAAAAAGAAGAAGGTATAAAATTGTTTTTGTCAAATTATTATTTATATTTTTTATTAGAAGATCCAAGTAATTTGCGCAAGAATAATGATTAAATCGGTGCCAGTTGCGGTCTTTTACAATCATTACGAGCATTTCGCGAGCCTTATGGAATGCAGGATCGCTTTCGATATGCCACGGAGAGACTATCTCGTATCAGCCGTTTGCCGCGGCTCATGCGATAAAAGTCTCGTTTCGAAATTCCCTGTGTGTATTTTTCGGCAAGTGCCGGCACGCATCGCGCGCGCATCAATATTTCAGACAGAGAGGCGCTACGCCCGTTGTGCCCGCTCTCGGGATTCTCACATCCGACACGTCGGTGAAACGAAAACCGGCGACGCTAATTAATTCAACCGCCAAATGAATTCAAATCGAAATGATGGGCACTCCCTGTTTGCGCTGACGATCCGTCCGGTGACAAGAATGTTTTAATTACGCGGCTCGCGTTGCGCCAACCAACGGCGGCGCATACATACACACATACACACATACACACCGAGATCCATCGAGTCCAGGTTAATGCGGTAATTCACATGCACTTTGACTGTATTCGGCAAACATCGTGCCAAACCCGACAAGCCGGCTTCGATGTCACAGACCGCCCTTCCGTATACACCACCCCCGTGTCCTTCCATGCGCCGAGGGTTTGTATATCGCGCGTTTCCCCGAGCTGAAATATTCGATACTCGGCAGCGCAGTTTACAGGCACAATTTTGATAAAAAAATACAGTGTCTCCGCGCTTTTCTCAGAGGGCGAAATATTGATGAAAATCTTATCCGCGGAAAAGGGTAAGTGTTGAGCGCATGAAAGAAAATCAAACTGTTGCGACGATTTTAGATTAGAAATCAATTCATTTTTATTTTATATCGTTTATTTATATTTATTAATATACATTAAATTCTTCATCGCGCCAACTGAATAGAACAGATTTATAAGAATCATTCGACATGGCAATTAATTAATTGCAGTCATTTTTTATTGTCGCTCAATCATATCAAGAGACACGGTAGTGTCTCGCGCCAAGTACCGCGCAGCAGTGTATCTATACACGAGCCGGCCAGTTGAGATTATCAGACTTCAATAACCGCTATTTATATATATTTAGATATCTTATTTAATCCTGCAGATCAATCGCCTTCTTTGAAGTTAATGTTTTATTAAATTATATTTATTTATTAACCTTTTTTTATTAAAAAACTTAATATGATTATCCATACGCACGCCCCTGGTGAATCTAAAAATGTTTCATCGGTTCTTATAGTCTAAGAGCTGGTGAACAAATTTACTAAGGTGTTTCGTTAAGGCTGAAACTCTGTAGAGCGACAATTCTCCCTTACCTAAAAAAGGGATTGTGGACCTGACTGGCCAGCATCGGGCAGGAGCGTATCCCTAAATTTTCGAAGTTGAAGAAAATTAAATCGGAACAAATATGCTGCGTAAAAGTTCAAATTTCTTCTCTCTATCACACTCACGTAGAAGACTCTTTACCACTTGTCGCGTCCTTATTACCGTTAGATCGGCCTGGCTTTCCACATATATTACTTTGATAGTATCAAAAATATGCTGTAAAAATTTCAGCCTTAACGAAACACATTAAATACCATCACTAATAGTGCAACTTTACGATCGCCTTTCTTTAAGTTAAGACCGACCAAAACGCCTGGCAATATTTTTTATTTATTTAAACAAATATAAAATTTTATGTATTAAAATTTCAATCTTCACGCTACATATTTGTTCCGATTTAATTTTCTACAATTTCAAAAATTTAGGGGTGCGCTCCTACCCGATGTTGGCCAACCAGATCCTAAATCCCTTTTTCAGGTAAGGGAGAAATGCCGTTCTACAGAGTTTCAGCCTTAACAAAACGTCTTAGTAAATTTGTTCACCAGCTCTTCGGCTATTAACACCACATTTGTACCACATAATGTATGTAATAATAATGTATGTAATAATAAAAAAATCCACATAATGTATGTAATAATAATGTAATTAACAATAAAAAATAAAAAATAAAAAATAAACCACATAATGCATGTAATAATAATGTATGTAATAATAAAAAAAATGTAAAAATATGTAATAAAGAGTATGTAATAAAACCACACATTAATACCACGCATACCAAATTTGAATAAAATATCTTTAAACGTTTTCCAGATTTTCAAAATTTTAGTTTTTTGCATAACTTTGACGCCCTGTATGTTTAAAACGAAGCAATTTAAGACACATGTTTATAGGACCTTTTCTTCTTAAAATAAGCCAAGGAATGTCCCCTTCAAGTTTTTGTGTACTTACTTAGGAAACACCCTGTATAGAATGGAAATAATCTTGGTTTCTGAGATTCGTGTTTCTTTTGTACGCATGTCACGTGACAACTGTATAGTGGGGAAAGGTTTTCAGGTAAGAATTTCAGAATAAGAGTGGACAGAGTGTGGAAAACATCTGTAGTATACCTAAAATACGCCCTTGTGCTCTCTGCAGTCGGCAGACATATACGAGCAGAATCACAGTAGATTTCGTGTGCTTTTAAAAGCAGGGAAATATTTATACGCGAATAGTTTGTTACGATCTCACCTTAATTTATATTATTTTCTTGTTTAATTAAATTTTGTTCGTAATGGCTATGATAATTTGCTTACCTGACGAGGTGATAACCATAATTTTCAGCTATAATGATATCAGCATTGAGGATATCATGAACTTCAGATGCGTGTGGGAGCAATTTCGTTTGACTGCCAAAAGTGACAAGTATTGGGAAATAATATTTTCTCGGAGGTAATACTTTTGTTCGTAATTTTTTGTAACTTTATGTCATTAATCTATTGCACAATGTTTCATTTCTGCAAAAAATATATTTTATAAAAATAAAATAAATAAAAAATATTAAAAACATAATGTAATATAACAAACAGATAAGAAGAATAATAATCAATATAAAAACTAATAGGAAAACGAGCTAATGAGAGACAAGATGCAGAAAACAGAGTGCGAGCAGTTAACTTCAAAATATTTCTTTTAGTTGTTCAATTCGTTTTCTTTAATTAATATATTTAAATTTAGTTAAATTTATTTTCTGTAATTAAAATTTTTTTTGTAAATAACTGCTCTTTTCTACACCTTGGCTCTCATTAGCCCCATTTTCCTATCCATTTTCATAATATATTTTAAAAAAGTATAATATATAATATATATAATATTATATAATAAAACAGGATAATGTATTAAAAATTAGAAATTTTGCATTTATGTTTCATTAATTTAATTATTTTTGTTTATTATTTTATTATTTGTATTTTATTAATTTAATTATTTTATTTTATTATTTTATTAATTATTTGGGTTAACTATACTGTTTTATAGATATGAAATGTAAAAATTGAATAATTTGATATAGTTACATAATAAGGCTATAACATAAATACAACTTTGTCCATTGTATTAACTCTATTGTATATTCTTAGTGCAAAATTTAATTACAATTTAAAATTGAAGATTATGTATTTCATATTTTCTGCTTATCTTATCTACTATCTCATATTAGAACAGAAAGATTTATATATTGATTGATACTTTGAATATTATGTTTTTTAAAAAATGTATTGCTCTCAAAAATGTATTACTGTTGCAATAGCACTGTTTAGTGTAATTTTCATAAGTTTATTAAAATATTTTTTGTTCCAATTTCAGATGGCCTTCTGCGAAGAAAGTTTATGACGAACAGTCTAAGGAATATGAGCAGAAGGAGTCTGAAAAGAACGAACGGAAGGATAAAAAAAACTTTATGGAGACAGGCATAAATTGTGCGAGAGAATTACGGAGTTATGTGTCTCAAATAATTCATAAACATTATTATAACGAGTCAATCGATAGTTATAGCAATATGACAAATTACACAATCGATAATTTAATTATATTACAAGATGTATTTGATTTAGATGGACATTTAAATTTTTTCTTTGAAAAGATAATTGTTAAGTCTGAAAATTTCCTAAAATATTCTTTTTTCATTGATGAGTTTAGAAACTTGCTTACACAATCTCCACGGTAGGATTCTCAATATATATTATAATGCTATTAACTTCACAGATTAATGTACTTATTGCACTTTCATATTGGATAATATGTAAATTTTTTAGAAGAACTGGTTGCGATCTAACCGAAAGATATTGCAATATAAAATTGTTTCACTATTTGAGACAATGTTCGGTGAAAAGGAAATGGAATATATTTAGACACCAACCTCCTCAAAATCGGCTTTTGGAACAGAAAGCTACTATGGTGGCAGAATGGTTCCAACCCAAAAAGGATGTCTTTTACTCGTGCGTGAAAGCATCATTAAATAGTATCGCAGTAGAGGTACGGAATTGCCTCAGAGAAAAGCATCCCAATCATTCGATATTCTTGACGTCCGACGAAACTTTTTCCTATTGGGAAAACAACAATATCGACGATAATCACTGGAATAAAGCAGAAGCAATGCAGATTTTGAATACACTCGATGAATGTATGTTTGACAAATTAAACTTTCAGCCAAGCAAATTGGAAGATACAAATTTGGAATACATGTTTATAGATAATGTAAGTTATTATAGATTATAATATATTATATATATAATTATAATTATATAGCCAATTATGCTGTGAGCATGGCCATATGTTTGTTATATCTTAAAACTCTTGCTCTAATTAATTTCTGAATTGTAATTCCTGGCATATAGGTCTTAAAAAATAAATACGGCCACGAAGTAATTATAGTAATAATATATCACAGTGTGGCCAGGAGACTTGGTCTACGTTGTAATATAATACATTCAAGATATGATCGCCACTGTATATATTGGAGACCAATATAGTAAGTATAAAATTTGATTTGAAATTATTTGAACCATTCGGTATTTTTACTTTTATTATACACACATACACACACACACGCGCGCGCGCGCGTTCACATATATAATTTTTTATTATTCACAGTGCCTCGAATAGTCGAGAAAATGAAAGATGTTTTAACATAAGTTCTGAGAAATTCCCGGATTGTTTTGGCAACCAATTACCGTTTCACGAGGGATTTGACTTAAATAGTCAGGTTGGCAATTACTCACATATGATTTCTATTAATTCTAACACTAATTAATAAACTTGTAACTTTGACAAAGATATGAGTCACGTTTTATAAGCAGAAAAAATTATACAATCTCTCATTTTTTTATTTGTAATCAGAGCTCTGTTCACGTTTAATCTTTGCTCATGGGTACTCTTTTTGTTTCAGTTGCAGAGAGATACAATATTTGACAAATTAGTACATCCATTTCCATGCGTCCAATATGGTGCTTATACTTTGATGATTACGCGGTATGGGTCGCTTTTTCGGGGTAATCTACAGAGTAGCAGCATAAATTTTGTATGTTAGCACTATACATGCTACATATTAATATATATATATAAAACATTATTTTGTATATATATATACAAAATATTAATAGAATAAAATCTTTGAGGTTTCTCCGATGCAACATGCATAATTACATACAAATTATAATTATTTATAATTTAACTAGCTGTAATTTGACTTGCTACAAAAGTCTATTTAGGAATTATTTGGCAAGAAATATCAATTAAAGTCTGATCTTACACTTTCCAGCTCAGTCTGCGCGCTAAAAGAACAGCGTTAAGTAGAAGACTAGATAATGTCAAATTTGCGGTAGGAATGATAGTTACACATGATGACCAATCTACAGATAGTTGTACGGGAGTAATAGTCGGATGGCACAGCAATGTCGATAGACATTTTACGCTATCCACAGAAACTAAATCGTATCCTAGTTATCACATACAATGTGAAACATTGCAGTTAAATCACTGTCGTGATCGTCCTTTTATAAATAAACAACCAAATTACATAATTCTTACCGAAAATAATAAAATGTGTTACGTGGAAGAAGGTATGAATATCATTAATCGCGTCTTTATTTATTAAAATTATATTTGTTTATTCTACGAGCTCATCTCTTTGTATACACAATATAAAATAATATTTTATTTTATTTTGGTTTATTTTGTTTTCTTTTTTAATCTAATTATTTTATTTATTATTTTATTTTATTTATTATTTTGTTTTTCTTAGTTGTAAAATTTATTTTTTCATTTGAATTTTTTATTTTAGATGCTATAACTTTAACAACGCCGAAATGGATTGATAATAGTGAAATAGGTCGCTATTTTTGTAAATTCGAAGACACGCATTACGTACCAAATAAAATGCTGGCAAGACTTTTCCCGTCTGAGCCCCGTTTACGCCGCTATAATCGCCGCTATAATCGATAGTAATATCAGAAAATTAATAGTATAATTTACATTATGTAATATGTTATAAAATATACAAAATTTTTACAAAATTATATCATAAAATTTGTGTCAAAAATATTATATCATAAAACTAAATATTAGATTATAAACTAAATATATTATCTAAATATTAAATTAAAAAAATAAAATATGTAACCGTAAAATATTGTATTACTATTATATACACAATTATACTTTTTATTTGAAAGAAGTTGTCACATAAAAATACCTTAAACCTGGAGACATATAATCACACGATTAAGAGTGTAATATTGGAGGCATAGAATATTAAAAATGTACTGTTAGGTTGAAATTTTGCAGATTTTTACATATTCATATACTATCAAAAGGATGGGATAACATCTAACTGATAAGTTTATATTATTGAATATAGATACATTATATCCATTTGAAATATGCATCTGAGAAATAGCGTAGTATTCTGTCCCATTAATAAATGGAATTCCAACATGAAGAAAAAGAAGAAGAAGAAGGAGAATCCTTCATCTTTGATTAAGTATTGTTATGAATACAAATTACAACATCAACAGAATAAAGCTAAATAGAAATGTCTTCTTCAGGGAAGAACAAGGCACTGCCAAAAAAGCACGATTCAATCAGTACACCACGAAATTTGAAATTTGCAGATTATGTAAGCAAAAGATAGGTCAAGTGGGATCCCACTATTGTCAGTCCTGCGCAAGAAGGCTATCTGTGCCAAGTGAGGCAAAAAACTAATGAATACAAAATATTAACAAACAGCCTGTGACTTAATATCACAATTATGTACACTTAAGACTTATAATAATAATAATTTGTCATATAAGCACATTACTATATATCTTAAACTGTAAGTTTGACAATCATTTTCGAATTGTTTTATGATTAGATTACCTGATTGCATATAACTATATTAAAAGATATATTATTGTATTATATATCGAAGTGTGTGTGTATGATATTATCTATAAAATATAATATTATACATATTAATATTTGTATGTGTGTGTATATGTAAAATAATTACAGAAAACACTGAACAAAATATAAATTTATATTTGTACAATATAAATTGATTTGTTAATCATCATATTTTTGATTAAACCATTTATCTTTAGTATCTACATATGGCAAGTTGTACGCAGTGCGACGTACAAATATAAATATTAAATATTATCAATTCAAAATAGTTATCAAAATAGATAAAAATATATTTTAACATAATGGTATATGTTAAAGAAAATTCATTTTAAGCATACTTAGTTTGTTATATATAGATTATGTCTACATACAAGTAGCAATTTTAATTATGTATTTAGTAATAAAATGCTTACACATCATATATATTTTTTTACAGTTTCTATACTTTTTCTTGTGAAATAATGGTGCTAGAGTAAATGTAATAAAAATTGATAAGGTGAATATCTAAACAGTTAAAAACTGTTCTACAAATTATTTTAATTGTGTAAAATATATTCTACAAAAATAATGTGATATCAAACAAGCGCCAACTGGAAATAAAAACTTTTAAAAATATTTTAACCAAAAAAAGTTGTGCAAAATAGTTGTTTGAAATTCCTACAAAAATTAAAAAATTTTAATTAAAAAAACTGCTAAAGTAAATAATATGCTTAAATTAACGTATTATTTAATATATTTACATTGCAGTTATTGATGTAATTAAATTAAATATAGTTCTAAATTAAATTTATTTGTTGGTTTAATATATACTTTGATATTTAGCAGCGCCAAGCCTTTTTAATTATAATTTTTTAATTTTTGTAGTAAATTAAAACTATTTTGTACAACTTTTTTTGGTTAAAATATTTTTAAAAGTTTTTATATTCAGTTGGCGCTATTGTTTGATATCACATTATTTTTGTAGAATATAATTTACACAATTAAAATAATTTGTAGAAGATTTTTTAACTGTTTAGGAAACACTATTTTGTGCAGATAAAGATAACAATTATGTGAATTAAAACACTATTTTGTAAATACATAATAGTTTTTCACAATTGGCGCGTATTTGGCGCCTTTTCTTATTTTTTTACTTTTAACGGTAAGTTTTCTTGGGTTAATGATAACTTTAATTTAATTTTTTATATCTTGTTGTTATCTATATTTATTATAATATGTTCCACCAATAATATAGTAATTCATTAATAAAAGGAATATACTTTTGTTTAGTCACTTAACATATTTTTGATAACCATGTATTTAGCCAATTCGAACTGGAAAATAGTATTTAACTTTAACAAAGTTACAATATTTGCTAAACATTTTTTTATTCGACTTTGTTAATAATATCAAACAAAAAATTCAAAATTCTCCCATTTCATTATTTAACAATCTTCCCGATTATTATAAAATATGTATATGCAAAATTATAAGAGCACTTACAGATGCTATTGCGCAAAGCAAGATAGACAAATTTGTTTGTCTAGCAGGAGAGTGGGGTTTTTATTAAAAAACTTAATACTGCTTGAATTACAATAGAATACCTTTTTATTTTAGAATCTGAGACTGCAGCATACCGTACTGCTATTCTCTAATCCTTTATCTTTTTCTGTTTTAAAGGCACATATACAGGGTGTTTCCTAAGTAAGTACACAAACTTAAAGAAGATATTCCTTGGCTTATTTTAGAAAGAAAAGGTCCTATAAACATGTGTTCTAAACTGCTTTGTTTTTAAAACAAAAGGTGTCAAGTTTGTGCAAAAAAATTAAAATTTCAAAAATCTGGAAAACGTTTAAAAATATTTTATTCAATCCGTGTGACCTGCAGGTCAATCGCCTTCTTTGAAGTTAATATTTTATTAAATTATATTTATTTATTAACATTTTTTTATTAAAAAACTTAATATGATTACCCATACGCACGCTCTTGGTGAATCTAAAAATGTTTCATCGGTTCTTATAGTCTAAGAGCTAATGAACAAATTTACTAAGGTGTTTCGTTAAGGCTGAAACTCTGTAGAACGACATTTTTCCCTTACCTGCAAATGGGATTGAGGACTTAACTGGCCAGCATCGGGCAGGAGCGTATCCCTAAATTTTCGAAGTTGTATAAAATTAAATCGGAACAAATATGCTGCCTAAAAGTTCAAATTTTAATACATAAAATTTTATACCTGTTTAATTAAATAAAAAATATTGCCAAGAGTCCTGGTCGGTCTTAACTTAAAGAAAGGCGATCGTAAAGTTGCACTATTAGGGCTGGTATTTAATGTGTTTTGTTAAGGCAGAAATTTTTACAGCATATTTTTGATATTATCAAAGTAATTGGTATGTATAACGCTTATAATATATGTAATATATGTATAACGTTTATAATATATGTATAATACTTTATAACGCATCGATATATATGACGCGTCGATGGGCCTTCCATATACGCTCTCTCTCGCACGCGCGCGTCTGCATAATCTTCTCTGTCACACTCACGTAGAAGACTCTTTACCACCTGTCGTGTTCTTACTACCGTTAGATCGGCCTGGCTTTCCACATATATTACTTTGATAGTATCAAAAATATGCTGTAAAAATTTCAGCCTTAACGAAACACATCAAATACCACCCCTAATAGTGCAACTTTACGATCGCCTTTCTTTAAGTTAAGACCGACCAAGACGCTTGGCAATATTTTTTATTTATTTAAAAAGGTATAAAATTTTATGTATTAAAATTTCAACCTTCACCCTGCATATTTGTTCCAATTTAATTTTCTACAATTTCGAAAATTTAGGGGTGCGCTCCTGCCCGATGTTGGCCAGCCAGATCCTAAATCCCTTTTTCAGGTAAGGGAGAAATGCCGTTCTACAGAATTTCAACCTTACCTTAATAAATTGGTTCACCAGCTCTTCGGCTATTAACACCACATTTGTACCACAAAACGTATATAATAATAAAGTATGTAATAATAAAAAAATCCACATATTGTATGTAATAATAATGTATTTAATAATAAAAAATAAACCACATAATGCATGTAATAATAATGTATGTAATAATAAAGAAATATAATAATATGTAATAAAGAGTATGTAATAAAACCACATTAATACCACACATACCAAACTTGAATAAAATATCTTTAAACGTTTTCCAGATTTTCGAAATTTTTGTTTTTTGCATAACTTTGACGCCCTATATTTTTAAGACAAAGCAGTTTAGGACAAATGTTTATAGGACCTCTTCTTCTTAAAATAAGCCAAGGAATGTCCCCTTCAAGTTTGTGTACTTACTTAGGAAACACCCTGTATATAGAATGAAAATAATCTCAGTTTCTGTGTTTCGTTTTTCTTTTGTACGCATCATGTCACGTGACAACTGTATAGTGGGAAAGGGCACAAGATTTTTAGGTTTTCAGGTAAGATTTTTAGAATAAGGGTGGACAGAGTGTGGAAAACATCTGTAGTATACCTAAAATACGCACTTGTGCTCTCTGCAATCGGCAGACATTTACGAGCAGTATCACAGTAGATTTCGTGTGCTTTTAAGAACAGCTAAATATTTATACGTGAATAGTTTGTTACGATCTTATAATTTATTTTCTTGTGTTTAATCGAATTTTGTTCGTAATGGCTACGATAATGTGCTTACCTGACGAGATGATAACCATCATTCTCAGCTATAGTGATATCAGCACTGAGGATATCATGAACTTCAGATGCATGTGGGAGCAATTTCGTTTGACTGCCAAATGTGACAAGTATTGGGAAATAATATTTTCTCAGAGGTAATACTTTTTGTTTGTAATTTTTTGTAACTTTGTGTCATTAATCTATTGCACAATGTTTGGTGCAAAAAATATATTTTATAAAAATAAAATAAATAAAAAATATTAAAAACATAATGTAATAAAACAAACAGATAAAAATACTAATAATCAATATAAAAACTGTTAGGAAAACGAGCTAATATGAAAGACAAGATGCAAAAAACAGAGTGCGAGCAGTTAACTTCAAAACATTTCCGTTAGTTGTTCAATTCGTTCCCTTTAATTAATATTTAATATTTAATTAATATTTAAATTTAGTTAAATTTATTTTCTTTAATTAAAATTTTTTTGTAAATAACTGCCCTTTTCTACACCTTGGCACTCATTTTAGCCTCATTATCTTATCCATTTTCATAATATATTTTTAAAAAGTATAATATATAATAATATAATATTATATAATAAAAAAGAATAATGTATTAAAAATTAGAAATTTTGCATTTATGTTTCATTAATTTAATTATTTTTCTTTATTATTTTATTATTTGTATTTTATCAATTTATTTATTTTATTTTATTATTTTATTAATTATTTTGGTTAACTATACTGTTTTATAGATATGAAATGTAAAAATTGAATAATTTGATATAGTGACATAATAAGGTTATAACGTAAATACAACTTTGTCCATTGTATTAACTCTATTGTATATTCTTAGTGCAAAATTTAATTACGATAATTTTTTGATTTTGTATAAATTTTTAATTTTAAGTTTTTAATTTTTAATTTGTAAAAATTTTTAATTTTTAATTTTGGTATGAATTTTTAATTTGTCTTATATAATCTTTTTTTTATTAAACTTTTTAGCATATATATGGTTATTGGTGGATTTATTTATACGATATGATCCGTCTATTTAAATCCCAATGACGTGACGATAAATCACTTTACTCGTCAATTGTCGTCAGTTATATTACGATGAATTCGCTGCAGTGTAAAACCGGTCGTCACTTCCTTCGCGCACGTGCGTTTTCCGCGTCCCGTCGAGCCGGCTCTTTTCAGTTTTGGTCGTGTTTCATTACTCCTCATTAGTCTTCCCGCGCGGTACTTCGTTCTCTTTCGCGTTGCACGCGGTCGCCCCCGGGAAAAGCTCGCCTTATGGCTTTGCCACCGGGGGCAAAACACGAGGACGAGCACTTTAGCGGCACTTTAGCGGTGCGACTGAAGGCCCCGGTCTTTCACACTTTCGAAAATCAGTCGGTAGACCGGGACGTCGGCAAATAAACGCCTGCGAGTGGCGGGGACAAATTATGTTTGTCCAGCATTTAACGTTTTGCTAACACACGCGCGACGCGACGAGTCGACGAGCCGGTGGTACGGTTCGATTTTGTCGACGCCTGACATTGTGTAACGAGCCTTTGTCCGCCAAATGCATTGGGATGATTGTCGCTTGACAGTTCATTATTTCGATATTGTACAGTTTTTCTCTTTCCCTCTCGCTTGTTAGCGATTAACTCGTTTAGATAATAGCGCCGGTCGAAAATATAAAACTGTATTAATTGTAATTGTAAATTGCATATAGATAGCGTGATGTAATAATGAAAAATCGTTTATTTTTCTTTTTTCTTTATTTACGAATGCGCGTCTCTTCGAGCTTGACATTTTATTTTCGCTATTATGCCATTTAGTATTATTGCACATTAAAATACGTCAAGCGAAACTTTCGAATGCTACACCGATAATTGATTCTGGCTTCAGGGAACATTATAATATACTAAACGCACACAAGTATTTATACCGCACTTTGTGGCATAAATGTAGCTATATGTAGAGATTCGGGGACGTCGGGAAAAACAAATGAAAAGTCGCGCGTAACAAGCCACCCTTGGGAAAAATATATGTTTGTTCCCATTGCAAACTGTTGCTGCCCGCTTTTGCTTGTACAAATGCAAATGTCACGTTCAGGCCACGGCTCATCTCAAACAGTATAACTGAGAGGACACTCCATTACGTTGGCAGAATTTTGCAAAGAGGCAGGATGTAGAAGGCTTTTATTGCCTTCAAGGAAGGCACTTGAAAGAGGGCGGTGGATAATCATTTCAATGCTTTTAAACGTACATATTCTGATAAAGAAACTGTTATTCGCAGAAGCCTTGCGCGCGTTATATTATACCCAAATGAATGTCTAATATTCATTATTTATTATGTCATTATATTGATTATATTGAAAAAGATTAGGCGTAATTAAAAATTAAGAATTTGATTATAATTTATGATTTAGTCTGATTATTTTTGTTCAATTTTTTAAAAGCATAACTTTTATGTTTTAACGGGGAATGCATCTCTGAGAAAATGCACCGGCATAGAATGCAATAGGATGCGACGTAAAAAGTATACAACGCGACATCGTCAGACGCAAGCGACTTCTGGTTGTCTTGTTTACCAAGGAATCTAATGTGTTTGAACATACATCCTTGTCAGGTACCGACGGGAGAAGAATAGAAAAAAGCATAAATCTATAGAAATAGTTTTTGCATTGCACATTGTGACATATGCGTTTGACAAAATGCGTTTTGATTATCGCTTGAGAGGAAAATGTTGTTTGATTAGAAATATTTGCCAGTTTTCAATATTGCGAACGCCGAACTTTCGCGAAGAAACCGATTTCACAAGCAAAGCATTAACGATGCAATCGTCAAGCACGCGGTTGTGTACCAGAATTGTTCGGAGCTTTATAAGAGCACATTTTCGGTGTACAAAATACACACACAGCGAATGTATAACGCGAAGGAAGGCTGATAAATACGTTGCTTGGATTCGCGCGACGCCGTCGTGAAGTCGAGTGTGCTGAAAGGTATTGTCGTATAAACAGGCCGCGCGTAAAAACCGCTTGTACTCGTTGAACAGACCCAGCACATTTTCCTCCCTCCCTCCCTCTGTCTCTCTCCCTCTTTTTCCCTTTTCTTCTATCGTTCGCTCTCTTAGCGAACCTCTCTTCTGCTCCGTTATATAGAGATCCGCGGTCTTTATAGACAGCTGCACTCACCTCGAGGCGCAGGACAGGGGTTAAGTAAACACTCTTTACAATCTCATCCCCCACGGCACACTCCAATCCCTTTTTCTACCCCCGCCGCTCGTCTTCTTGCGCCTCTCTCTCTCTTCTCTCTCTCTCTCTCTCTCTCTGTCTCGCGGTCGTTACGGAACGTTGAAAGTTGACGCGACCCTCTCATTACCCACCATATTGGCTTTCGTTGTCAACGTTTTCTTGCGCCCGCGTCGCCCGTGCTCGTTCCTTCCCGCTCTTCGCGGCTTCGAACTTTAACTTGGCGTACGCCCGATAAATGGAAGAACGGGCCCGGCCGCTTGTTCTTCGTCGGCGCACCTGCGAAATGCTTCTCAATGAGTTTCTCCCGAGTTTCCTCTATCGACGAGATTGATCGTTCTCGTCTCTCCTTCTCCTCCCGATCGTATCCTCAAGATGCATGCACGCGGGATCCGCTTGGCATGCGAGCACTTGAACTTGGTATCTTGTTGGTGGCCTTTACCGCCATCGCGTCGTCAAAGCGCGGCTAAAACCTAAACCTTCACTCTAACGGTGAAGAACGCGAGCGTAAAGATATTCAAGCTCAGAGGAAATTGCAAAAGTTACTTTTGCATGTTGCGATCAAATTAAATATATTTATGCTCAAACAAGAGTTCGGCATAAATCTTTCATATATGCGCCTCGTGTCTTATAGAGTTGGTCTCTCGCGCGA
Source organism: Lasius platythorax (assembly GCA_963971435.1). Lineage (NCBI taxonomy): Eukaryota > Metazoa > Arthropoda > Insecta > Hymenoptera > Formicidae > Lasius > Lasius platythorax. The sequence continues at coordinate 7,766,494 of OZ020536.1, forward strand.
GAGGAATAATAATATAATAGATTATAAATATATGTATATCTATATTTCTTTTGGATCATTTCAAGTTTTATATTATTGAAATGTACAGGCAAATACATATAGTTGTTGCTTTTCCTTAAGATCTTGAACTTTGTTAAAAATTAATTATTCTTATACTTTTTATAATTTTTATCAGTGCATGCGCCGATAATTGTATAGAGATCGAATAAAAATTAAATTTTAAACGCGCGTACTTGAGATGCTTCACGCAAAGTAAATGCTAAGGCATCACTTTATGTAAAGCAAAGCATTGAATATAACATAAGCTAACAAGAGAAATAATGAAAAGAAAATAAAGTAATATTAATTATTGAATGTGTAATTGACAACATACGTGATGTGCGAAATACAGGAATATGACAGAAAGCATCCGACGGCTTCTCGTGGGGAAAAGTTCAATGGCTTCAACAATCTTGCGTTATTATTGCAACGAGCAACAACGTTCTAAATTATTATGCTGAGCGATGTACGCGATCTTATTTTCTAACGAAATTAAAAACGAGTGTTTTATTGCAAAGACGTATCAAATATTTTCATCTTTCTTATATGTGCGGAATAAGTATGATATAATACACTCACACATGTAATACGATTTTTCTCTCGCTGTCGATTTGATCTGTTGAATTGTCAAAAATTATGAAGCGCGATAAGATTGAAAACGAGATTGGATAATACTCTTCTCGCCAGCATGAAAATTTTTAGGCGGTCGATCGACCGAATGAAAGGAAATCTCGGAAGGATGCAATTTCCCTATCAAATTTCTCGTAAAGTTTTAACGCCCTTGAGCCATGCGAGTTCACGGGTGAAATAATATGACTTTCTCAAAAGTGATCTTCCATCTTCGACGGCCTCGTTGGCAAATTCATTTGATTTTAACGAACGAGAATTATGAAACTCCTTTACCTGGGAAGAACTGTTACCGCTACGGTTTAACATCGAAACGTTTCGTTTCAGCATTTAAAATATTTTTGTTTTCCTCTATATCGCATTGATATATAAATATCTCTCCAACAAAGCGTCGTCGAGGAATTTACTATTATTATAAATACCACCTGCAACTAGATATCTTGATGGAAACTGCGGTCGCACGATAAAACGGCCACCACGATTCAGTCGGTACACGAGTTAAAAATAGACACCGCGGCTTTCGTAGAACGAATGTCGGAATGCAAATCAAGCGGGTGAGCGGGTGTAGCTCGCTAGGAGATTGACAAAGCGACGCAATCACGATCCACGGCGGGTAATTAGTTAGCAACGCGCAGTGAGGCTTGATCGCTTTCGATTTTTCTCGCGCGCGCCGCTCGTTAATTACTAACCACGATCGATACCGCCATCGCGAGAGCGCGGCGAGATCACGGCAACGTGATACGACTAATTTCGCCGTTGCGTATTACCTGCGCACGCGCGGCTTATTTCCATGGTTCTATAATATAAAGGGCCCTGTATAATAAATTTGAAGAACCGCGTCCTAGCCTCGGGTCTTAAATACAAAACGTGCGAATCGCACTTGTCGCGATTACGTTTATCAATTTTGCAGATAATCGCACCGAGAAACTGCATCGCAGAGCTAATCTGCAGAATTTTCATGCTCCCCTCTATTATTACATAGTGATATTCTATTATAAAATAGATTCCGGGAAAAACGTAAATCATTCCTAAAATAAAGATATAAGAATAAGTATGTTGAAAATTTTAATGTAGACTTAAAATATTAATCTATTTTCTACTTACTGATATAAATTTTTTAACAGGAGGTAAAATATGAGAAACCAGGGATCCGTTCAATCTCTTTTTTAGTATAAAATGTTTAATTGCATTACATGTGATGTGGAATAGGTACATCTATGAAGGAGAGATGAATTGTGATTTAAAATATGGAACTGGAGCAAATTTTAAAGGAAAAATGAAATTAAAATTAAAAATTTAAGTTTTATTTTTACCTTCTATTTTTGTTAATTAATGTACACAATTGTAATTCTTCGTTTATATTTAAACTGCAATTATAATAAGTAATCTAATTGAATGTAATTAAAATACTAAATGTGTGAATAATAGCATATGTTTAATATGTCAAAAATTTCAAGCTCTAATTCACATCTTAAGTAATAGTTTATTTCTCTCGAAATTATATATTGCATTATTTAATCTAATGCGAATCGAACGCGTGCGACTTATGTGTATTGCATGTTAATTTTCTTAAAACAATATAACTTTGTCAAAAAAAAAACGTAATTATAATTTATCATAATGATCGCAAATCGCACTGACAAGTAAAATGGATTTCAAATTAGAATTTCAAAACTTCTTTTCAATACAACTTCAACTTACTCCGCTAATTCACTTAGTCGCTAGAAGAGAAATAGTTGCACTTATGTTCAATTGCCGTGTACGCGCTTTTAACCTTAATATAATAATAAATAATCCCATCCATTCTTCAGTTTCATTCAACCGCCGTTGCTATACTTTTTCATCGCAGATTGGGCTTCACTCAGTTGCGAGAATATGGGCGATTGGGAAACGCCGATAAAGTTTCACGGCGTCAATTTCACGCTGCGGTATGAATTTTATTTTTAGATAGTGAAACCGACGTAGATCGTGCGTTAAAATAGTTTACTATCAATATTTTCTATATACGCAGATACGAATCTGCGTTCGCGCAACCTCTCCTCCAAGATTCTATCGAAATTTTCACGAGTTACAAACGCGCAGATACGTGGTAATATACATATGTATATTTCGCGATTTTTCGCGAGATAGAAATTTTACTTACTTCTTCAAAAATCCTCTGGTATAATACGTGTATACATATTTATATTAATAAGTAGTAGAAATACGTGTTTAATTAATTCCACATCGCGCGGTTTAAAATAGCATCTGTTCTTTCGATCTTATCTCATTTCGATACGTCAAAAATATAAACGTCAATTTAACGCAATAACGAAAAATGTGTTCACCATATTGCATCGCGATATTGTAATTGCGATCACGGGTCGATTATCTGTAAACATGCGTATCTTGCGTCCATTCACAAAGACTGTGTTATTTATTAAATAAATATTTTAAATATGAGAAATTTTGTCTATATTATCTTCGTATATAAATTAATAAACTTATTGAATGATATCTTTACAAGAGCCTTTATCTTACAGTCCCGCGATAAAAATCTTCGCGATTAAATGTAATTCATTAAAATCACGAACACGTTCACTCTTCTCTTTTCTTTATGTCACTTTTACTATTATGAAACAGATAAGATTTTAATAAACGAATGCTAAATAGTTTTCAACGCATCATTGTGCGAGGATCGAACGAGGATCGTCATTCAATTAAATTTTCATCTATCGTATTATTAATCTGCCAGTTCACCCGCGATCGAGCACGACGTCTTGTTCAAACAAGCCAATCAAATATCTTTGCCACGAGCTATCCCACGGGATTCCACGACTCTTCGCTTCGATAAAACGTCATAAATCACGCTCTGACGTGCGCAAGATCGGGAGTATTTATTAATTTGACCGGGACGGCTCCGAAATCCATTATGGGTGGTTACGAGGCAGAATACGATTAGCCACAATACGCGTCCTTCACCGGGTTGATGTCGGCCGTCCATAAACTACCATCCACAAGATTCTCGGACGAGAGTTTCGCTGTCGAAGACGCGGGCAAGTCATGGACCCCCGCGTGTGCTCGATATATGAATTACCAACTGTGTTTGATGCACGATTAATAATCACCTGTCCCGCTTCTTCATCTCACAAGGCGATCGTATTATTCAATTCTATTGGCAAGTCGCTCTTATTTGTGAACCCGTATCTCGAAATCAACAATTATAAAAGATGCAATCCTCTAGAAAAAATGAAACAGCATAATGTGTAGCTATAATTAATATGTCCATTCTCAAACGTTATACCTATATATAAGATGTCTTCAAATCGATGGTGATCGATCTTCAAATCGATACACTCAAAAAGGATACAATTCTTCATAAAAAAAAAAATAAATAATCGAAAATGTAAAATAAATTTTTTCACACTTATATTTTTGTTTTCCAGTGAATAAATTTTGACAATTGGAAAATTAATAATTAATTTCAAGCCTTTTAAAATTTGAGTGATTTTCAATAAACAATCATATCATACATCGTCAAATGCATCTCAACATTAGTTATTCATAAGAGAAAAAATACAACACTCTATTTAATAAAACAATATAAAATGATTTAAATTGCTGAAAAAGAATTATGTTTAATATATAAAAAGAATATCAATATCACTTTAATTTTTTCAATAAAATATTGCAGTCCTTTTACACGTATTTTGATATCAGCTGTCAAGGTAATGATATATGACATAAATTTATTAAATTGTTATCATTATCAAATTTGTTATCATTCAACTTAAAAAAAGTATATTATTTTAATATTTTTATTTTTAAAATTATTTTCTGGAAAGCAAAGACTTGTGTAAAAAACTTTTGATTTCTAACTTATTTTTTTTTTTATTATTCATTTATTTCTCGGTTACATCAAACATTTGTAGACATTTTATACTTTAGAGGCACTTCTCAGGATCAAGAATGATTGACGCGCGGATGAAATTAATTAAGATTCAACCATGGAAGAGGAGTAAATCAACCGCGATGCGAGGATTATGTTGAATGAGAGCTGGGAGAAACGAAAAGTGAGAAGGGCGAAAGAGAATGCGACAAAGGGGCGACGGGGAGGGAATACATTTTTTACCGTTTCTACGGTAGCACCGATGCGGGATTAACGGCGAAAGTGGATAAACCGGGCGTCAAGGGCTGGGTACCAGCGGCGCGAAGAGGGGGAGGGTGCGTACTGCCAATAAAACTAGGGAGGGGTGGAGGGAAACGGGGGAGGGTGTCAGTATATCACGTGGCTCTGGCCGGTCGTGTCCAACGATACAGTCCAATATATTATCCAGATAGCCATGCTAATTCAGCTATAGTCCCCGCCGGTTTGCGCCTGACCGAGCGGCCTTCGTGTTGTCACACGGTTGCTCGCTGCGCGTGTCGTTGTTCTCACGCACACGCGAACGCATAGATACGTTTCGTCATCCCGACGGATCCAACGGGATCTCTCGGCGTAGTCGTCCTGCGTGGCAGGGATTTCAGGGGGGGATGCATTGCATCCTCGTTACACGGTATTATACGATCGGACGCGAGACAGGAGAAGATTACGTCGCGTCGCGTCGTGTCGCGCCGAGCCGCGTTTGACCGGAACGAAGATTCTCTCGCGCACATTCTCTCTAGAATGGTCTATTAATAGGTTTATTCTCGAATGATTATCAATAGCGCGTCGTGGCTCTGATATTGGGGAATGCAGCGCGCCGATAACGTAATAAGCCGATTTCGCGACCGGTATAAGCGTACGTGATTATATGATACGCTTAAATGCGCAGCCGAAAACGCGTTTGAAAAGACAACGATATGAATATGCATAGATATAATATAAGTGATCAAGTGCCATAGCTGCCTCTTTAAAACTGCGATTTTTTTTGTCTCTTCGCTTGATTTAAAAATTACTCTCCCTATTAACATGTGATTTGCATCATAATTTTTACAAAATACATATTTTCTATATATTGTTACACATAGAAATATTCTTTAAATATTGACTCTTACACGTGTCTCGTTTTTGATAGAAAAATATTTATAAGTCATTTTCAATTTTTAAATCCAAATTATAATACAATAATTCTGCATCAGCGTATGAATTATCGTCGCACTTGCGCTGAAACTGCGCCATTACACCGCGTCGGAAAACCTGTCGTTTCATTCGCTTTGAACTCCTAATTGAAGGTGCTCGCACGTAACAAAGTCCGGAATACAATTTTGCCGATTTTGGTGTGTTGCGCACGAGAATGGACGTTATCCAATTTCGTCGCTCCAACGTTCGCCCCGTATCGCCTCGTATCGAGGGAACTCTTCTAGAAAATAATATTACACCACGTTTCGTAACCGCAAGAAATGTTTCGCAAATTCTCATTGTCCATATTTATGAAACGGGGTACAGAGTGTCTAGCTTTTAGATTATTACTCCGCCAAATTTTCGCTTTTTAACTAGCACAACATTTTGTATTCAATTTTTAAGTCGAGGACGAGAGAAAATAGCGATTTCTAATAGAGAGAGATTTAAAAAAAAGTCATATATTCCAATTTTAATATGGAATATATTATAAAGTACACAATTTTAATTACATAGTATGATTTTGATTTAAATATTTGCTAAAAAAAAAAAAAAATATCGTTTCTAGCGTATGTAACCGTGTAAGTATTTAATTAAATTATCAACTTGACATTATATTAAGAGAGATAACTCTAGACACACACCGATAGATGAATTGTTTCTCTCTCTCCCTAGAAACTCCCTCTCTCTCTCTCTCTCTCTTTCCTTTGCTCTCTTTCTCCTCTGGGCTTTCTCTCTCATAACATTTCCTCAACCTCCGGCTTAAAGGAATTAGCGCTCGTAAAGCGACGAAACATCCTCGTGTTACACCTGTCGTCGTGCAGTAAACTGGTTCCGACGGAGATACAGGCGCGTTTGCAACGGTCTCAATTAGCCCGGCTTCGCAGTTCGTTAGACCCTTTAAAACCGGTTTGCAGCGCTAAATGTTTTCAGTGACGGGAGCGCACACATGTCCCCGGAAGACGCACGCACGTAGGAAGGATGAAAAGCGAGCGGAATGAAGGAAGTGAACCAAGGTCGTTTCCAAGTGAACGAAATTGCGTAACGCGAAACATCGAGGGGCGGTAACTAGTTTAACCTGTGAAATTTAGTACGGTTTATCCCGACGGCGTGAAAACTTATATTCTCTTAGCCGTTATATTAAGATCGTATTCCGTGACCTCCGACAGCGGCAACGAGATGCATAACAGATACGATACGACGATATTTACGCGTGTTTAATAACGATATTACTCATTTAATCCTGTCACATACGTGATGTTTATATTGTTTTAAATAATTATATTCGAATAATTATATTCGACACACACACAAAGTAGCTGTAAAACATGGAAAAAATCTTTCTTTACAATGCGTTTGCATGGAATACCATGCATACTAAGAATAGCAATGGCTTCTTTGCTGTATAAATTTCTGTGTGCTCATTAATTTCACGATATACATATAACTTTAAAAAAAAATGAAAGGAAATGTATCTCTGTGAAAAGCGATGACTAATAGCCGCGCAATTGTATCGGCATAAATAATGGAAAATTTTGGCACGGGAGAGAAAGAGAGAGAGAGAGAGAGAGAGAGAGAGAGAGAGAGAGAGAGAGAGAGAGAGAGAGAGAGAGAGAGAGAGAGAGAGAGAGAGAATCGGAGAATTGACACGCAAAATGACCCATTAAACGAGGTGGAAATAACGTCTGCGGAAAGTTCGTCCGTTAGCGGCGGTCGAAGTAATTAAACTGAAAACGTGTCAAACGGACGTTCACCAACGTCAGCATTAACGAACGGCGTCTCTCTCGCCGCGGGCAATAAAACTTCATAAACTATTTCATAAACACAGATAGCGCGAATCGTGCGCACGGATCTCTCGTATCGATATAATTTATTTTTCCCGCTTATTTCCCCGGGGATTCCTCGCCATCCCTCGTCCAGATATTGAGACTTATCCGAACGATAGTCACGCTTTCCTCGCTTTTCCGCACACGTTTCACCCCCTTTTTTCAAACTGAAATAAATTTATTTTTAAAGAAGATTGCATACACACGGTGAAAGCTCGAGTATCTGCGACTGGACTGCAGTTTATGGATAAGTGATTTGTAGATCGTATGTGTTTGTAGAAATATTTGTGAGTATATAAAAGTTTGTCGTTTTTCTTTTTTTTTTTTTTCTTATATCAAGATATAATAATTGCATTTTTTATAAATGCAAATGATAGACGCGTGCAGTTATCCGATATAGATTTCTTCGTCATATTTGTACGATATAACAATTATCACACATATTATTGGATATAAATTATTTAAGAAATATTTGTGGATATTTCTTTTCTCGGTAAATTATAAAACTAGTGGCAAATATTTATAAGTAGAAGTCTTTATATTTTCATCAGCAAACATTTTCATTTAAATCTGCGAATTTAAAACTTTGAATATTATATATGTATGTATATATATATAATTTTATAATTAAATCGCCATTCAAATAAAGTCTTCCAAGATATATTTGTTATTAACTGTGATAAAATTACTCAAATAACATATTATTTATGTAGGACTTTGAAACATACTTTACTAAAAGATTTCAATGTAATAAAATATCGAGGGGAGGGAAAATCCTGGTAGAGAAAAATTCGACAATTTTCAGACATTTGATTTAATGCGTTAAATCGAGGCGAGGCTAAAATTTTTATGCGACACACGCAGATTTAGTGTTCGCAATTAGCAAATGCAGACGCAGGTAGACGCGCAATTAAACCCGACGCTGATAAAAGCACGTAACGCGTAATTCGTGGAACCGTCGAAACACGAAAAATTCCACGCGAAAACGGCGTGCCTCCCTTCTCACTCCCCTTATCCAAGTCGACGATATTGCGCTCCCCCCAGCACGCAGAATTCTTAATTAAGCACGCTACGATTTGCGAGGGCCTTTGATTTCAACGATCGGCCTTCCCTCAGCAATAAAGCCGCGACTTAGCTCCAAGTTGAGAGAACACGCGGGGAACCCGTCCTCTTTCTTTCTCCCTCTCTCTCTCTCTCTCTCTCTCTCTCTCCGTCTTTCCTCCTCTTTACCAACGCGCGAGCATTTTCGCGCAAAAGTTAAATCCGCGCGCGCCGCGTGCTCGAGGGCCACCTCGAGCGTACATTATTTCATTAACCGTGCTTTCCTCATCGTCCCCTACGTTCTCCGTCGTCGTCGCCGACCTCATCGTTACCACCACCTTCGCAAGACGCCTTGTTCCCGGCACGGAGTGAACGGTGCCACGGACATGGCCGACGTCGCGTCGGTGTGGTAATAGCATCGCAAGAATGAGACTAAGGGTGGTGAGAAGGGAGAGATCCTTCGCGAAGGATCGGGCCAGGGCGGCCGTTCTTCGCGCGCGCTGCCCCATTCTAACCGGCTTTCATATTAATTAATTTGCTCGAGAGTTTTAACGACTTATTGCACTTCAATTAACTCATTTTAAATTGCATAATCCGCGGAGAGGCCAGTACCCGCGATAAACCGCGCGGCGCGCTCGCTCGCTTTTACACCCTATAAAGATCGAAGGTATAGTGAGCTCGATTAACGTGTAAACGTGTGTAAATAAGACGCGGACATATAATTATGATTTTACGTGTTGCCGATTTTAACGAAAAATAACATTTTTATGACCGATTTCTTCAACGTCAATTCATTCTTCATCAGACATCGAGTTACTCCAATTATCCATTGAAGTTAATCGGCTAGTAAAAATGAAAACAGCCATAAAAGATTTGCAATGATTAATCTCTTGAATCGTGACAACTTGTGTTTCCTCAAATGCGATGGAACTTCATAGAACGAATCGTCTCTCGAAAACTTTCTTGACATTGTAGCTATTGGTGTCAATTATTTACCTATAAATACGTTTCAAGCAAAATGTACGGCGTACAGCTTCTCTCTTGATCATTACCTCAAGAAATGCAGCGCAAAATACAAATCAATAGCTTAAACTCACGCGGGGAGCCGAGAACGGACGGACGGACGGACGGTTATTCAACAGATCATGCGCGCACAATTCCCGGAAACGTTTCGAAAAGTTCGGAATCGAGACGTTCTCGCGCATAGAAAGTCAGAGCCGCCGGGGGATGGCGGACCGATCTGAAAGGAACGTGCTCAAGTTTGCCGGCGGGAATGGCTCGGAAAACATCCCCCTGTACGGCGCTCGTTCCGCGAGCGAAGACCGATCCGGCCCGTAATTACAATCCGAACAAAGTTATGCCGGATCGGAGCGACCGCGGGGATGTGTCAAGTATTTAATCAGCGCCGGGTCGAGTCTCCGTATGAGACAATGGACGGCGGCCAACTCCCTTTACGAGGCTTGTCCTCCTCAACCCCTTTGCGACCGCTTCTAGTACGGATTGGAGGGGGGTTGGGGAGGGTGCAATTATGTCGACCTCATTTCGGGACAGCTTTACTTATCTTCTCTTCATTGTACTCCGTCCGTCTATATCTCTCTTCCTTCTCCTCTAACCAAATGCCCTTGCATACCCTTCGTGTCTATCTCTCGCTCTTCCCTCTTTTCGAGCGCGCAGTCTTATCTTTTTCATGCTCCGCGCTTTCTGGTCTCGCAGATATATATATATATATATATCTTTCTCTTTATATTCTCTATATTCGGAATTAGTTTCGTTTCCACTGTTAGGATGTACGGGAAAAAGGTTTGCGTAAACTTTAAACTCTACACACATTACATAGATTGCAATCTATTTGTTATCTGAGAAGTTACGGAAGATACGCATACACACGACCAAATTCGAGTATACTTGTGGACGGCGTTTTTACGACGGAATTCCGAAAACAAAAGTAGCTCGGCGGTATTTCGTTTGTAATCTTCGGTATCTGATCGCACGGAAGGCATGCTCTACCCCTGCAATCCGGTACATCTACCCCTCGGTATTCGCCATCTCGATATACGGCAGTGACGTCTGTTCCTCGAATCACGCGCGATCCGTACAAATTCCCAAGCTACACGCAAGCTGCACGTCAGTGGCTTCCGCAAAGAAATCCGTAAATAACCGTAAATAATTATGTAGTCTTTTTTTTGGGGGGGGGGATGAACGTTAATTTATCTTTGCAAAGTCTCGACGACAGCATTATCCAATGTTTTATTAATGATAGAGTAATTCCGGAAAGGAGCAACTACACATCTATCTTAAGAGAATCATGGAAGATAGGCACCAATTTATTTTCTCGGATCGTAAATCACTTCAATATCTACATAAAATAATGCGCCGTTATGTTTTATCATTCTTTATTTATCTCTATTAAAATTTATGTAATTCTTTCATTTCTAAGGCATAAAGATGACTCTTCAGAATTTTAGAATTTTTTATCAAACATAATTGATTGGATTAATTGAAGTAAAGAATGTTTAATAAACTTAATTTTTCGATATACCAAAACATGAAATACATAATATTTACAAATATCCTTTCGGCTCGTCTCTCTCTTTGCTATTTTTAACATTTCGTCTGAACTTCAACCACAATTATACAATATATACAAGCATGGCAATATTGAAGAACGGCAATAATATGAATAATATCAATTCTTTCATATATATAATAATATTCTGGGGATTTATTGGACAGCTTCTGGAAAATAAAAAAGTCTCGGTTGTAAGCAAGTTGTCAATTCCGAGCAATCTGCTTACATAATCACGAATCACACTGTATCATATATTTTATAAAGCTATATTTGATACAATGCCCGATGCACAATGAGGCACTTTACACAAATCCGCTGGAAATGAGCACATTAATAATATTATAAAATATATTAATGCTCGTGCTCTCTCTTTCTCTCTCTTGTTCGCGCGAAGCGTTTTACAACTAAACGTATTTCTGATGAGAATATAACGTGCATGGAATATATGGAGCGTAACGGCGCATTGGTCTCCCCGGTGTATTGCTCGCGCGCGGTTATACAAATGTGGACCAACGCACTCTAAATTAAGGTTTAGAGTTGGTACAAATCAGTATCGAAGTTATGGGCATACATAGACGCACACATACACATACATACATACATACGTGCCGAGCCGGTAAATCTAAATCCCTCGCGATTGTCTGTCAATTATTTATGATTGGCGGCAATTTGTCCAATCGAGAATAAGCCCTTTCCTACTCGATGGGGTTTACCGGCTGCCATTCAATGTTTCGGACTGTATTATCCATTTCTCTCTTCCCTGTATTCCTCTCATTTGTGGTACGCATAGACGCATGTTTGTCAAAAAGTTCGAAGGAAAATAATTAAATTCGTATTTCTCAGAATATATATATATATATATATATATATATATATATATATATATATATGTATTTGTAGATTGCGTCAAATGGAAACGTTATCAGAAGCACGAGCTACATGCCGGTGTTAGACACATATAGTTTCGATAACAAATGTTACGTTATATTGAAAATTCAATCGCGCGGGGTCACGGAATTTCCATTTAAATTGCATTTTTGCGCAAGATATAAATGTGCACTGCAAACCCAATTAATTAATTCCGACAATCAGTTCGCGATTCTCTCCACGAAGAAACGGATATCACAGGTGACACGACGACATAATTTCAATAGACGTTATACTACAAAAGAGATGCGGGTTGACAACGTTGCAAAGATGATATTGCTGCCATTTTCAGCCAGCCAATTCAAAAAGTTAAAGCAAAACTCTTCCAGTCCGAAAAAGAAAAAGTACACTTTTTCCAACTTCATTCCAACGTGCGATAAGCAACCGCGCAGAAAAAAACCTACTCGCGTGACACGTATAGTAGCTTTTATCCGAGCTCTCCTTTCTTTAACGTGTAACGCGGCTCCTCGACTTACTTTACCTTCTATTTATTTTTCAGTAAGCTCGCAATTAATCAGAGAGTGTAACTGAATTAATAAATATTTCCGATATCTCGGTGATGAAATCGTAAGTTTATATACCGTAGAACTGATTGAAATAATCTCGTATATCGAATTTTCGACGAAAGCGCTGCAGCTCGATATTAATTAAGCGAAACGAGGGAATTAATGATGACTAACTTTCGACACGTTGAATTACGCTCGTCCTCTCCTCTCTCCCCGGCTTACAACCCGCGCAACTCGTAATCATCGTGACGATCCAACTCTTTTTTTTGTATCCGTCGAAATTTATTTGCGTGATGTTTCCCTAACAAGCCGTCGCGTGACGCACAGCCTTTATAGGCCTCAATCGGAGGATCGGTCGAGTTTTTATTCCCGCGTAACGTTCACTTATATATGCGCGCCTCTCTTTTTCTCTCTTTCTCTCTGGCTACTTAGTTAACTAAGTTTGCCCAAAAAACTAACGTCGCGTGCGACTGCGGCGAATTTTCTGTCTACGTGACGCGGGAAAAAGTTTGCGCGCCGCAAGTAAATTAATTGTCTGCGCCGCAAAAGATCTAATTAATTTTGTTGCAAATTATTTTTGCTTCTTCTCATTCATCTCGAAATACTGTGATGCGATTAATTGCGTTAATCTAAAAAACGGAATTTTGCAAAATATAAATTCCATTCGGTGGTAGCATAAATTCAAACTCGAAATAACGGCTACTAGATTCGTATGTTCTATCAAATTAATCAATTTAAAACTTATCTAAGACAAACAGTCGCATTAAATATTATTAATTTTTTGTTTTGAGCAGCTCCGAAAATGTATGCACGTTTCGTAACATTTTTTCGTAAGCGAGAAATTGCGAGGGAAATGCAAACTTTGGCGATTGATCGACGCGTACATAAATCAACCGAGTTCGCGGTTGAATAGTCAACATCTGAATTCATGATTCGGCGAAGTTAACGCATATTCGCGCAAACGCGCCGTTTGAATTTGTAACCATCGAATTATATCGTCGCGCATATTAATCGAACGGCGTCTGCTCCGGGGAAGATTGCAACGATCTTTCTACTTTTTTCTACTATCCGATCTCGCCACTTTGCTACGTCCTTCCGTCTGCCATACTTCTGCTTTGTCAACTGTCTTTTCTATCCCTTTTCCGCTCTCTTATGGGCCACCCACGACTTCGGCCAGCCCTTCCACTCACGTCAGCTTAACGTCACTCATGTTCGTATGGCAGATCCTCTTTTTGTCGCGCTCTACTCTTTCCGCCTCTCCTCTCCGTCTCTCCTTATTTTTCTCTCTCCGCTCTCTTCTTCATCCTACTCTGTGTACTATTTTAAAATGCGCGTTCAAACTAACGGTATCCACGAGAGCTGGCTATTCGCTAAACGTCTGCTGTATATTTAACCGTAATTATCATCATCTAAGTCTCCTTAAGCGCAACTAATTAGAACTAAGTTAGACGAGATAAATCACACTACCATTTGCACAGCAGAATATAACAATTTTATATTATATTTATATATGTGTGTATGTGCAAAGTTATTACTCGTATTACTATTATTTTACGGATATATTTGAAAAAATGAAAGATATATTTTGTAATATAAAAATTATATAAAATCTGAACTCTGTATAAAATCTCTGATAAGAATCATTCCGACAAATTTTACTTTGCAATACATGAATTAATACAGACATTGAAAAGTTCCTTTTTTTTTTTATGAAAAAAATAATACGAGATGCCTGTCTAACGAGGAACTATTTATAGTCCGATATCAAGAATAGATTGTCTGACATAATGCCAGTAACACTTGTTGCTCATTCGAAGATGATCATAAACAATGTAACAATGTAATCATTGCTACTTTATCGAAATGTGTCTCCCGCTTCCCCGATCAAACATTAAACATTTGCTTTACAACGTGCGTTTCTTACGTGTAACATAGTAATGTTGAAACTAAAGACTCACCAGTCTCACGTGTCTGACGCGGCAATTCCCACTTCGGAGGCTTAACCAGGGTCTGTCTCCCACCGTTTTTTCGCTCTCTCTCGGCCTCTATAACTCTCTCGTCACGTCACGTTCCAACTGCCTTCCCACCGTCCCCGGAGTCTACTTTACACAGATTGCACTGCACGTCACAGTCGTCCTTCCGCTGCCGTCTTCCCTCTCACCACGTACGAACTCCTTAACAGTCGGAAAATGTATCAAAGGGTCCGCACAACACAGAACGATCTGGCATTAATGCCTCCGCATCGCACAATCAAGTGTCCGTTAATTAGAAATCGAGGGACAGGGTTGTCGGAGAACCTCTGGATGAGCTTTTATGAGAAGACTACGGGTTCCTCGTTCTAATCTCGTGACCGAACACGCCGGTGTCACGTGTTAAGAGAAGGAAGCTGTCTGTCATGAGAGGCTTTCGATTTCAAAAAACGCAAACATAGAAGAATCTCAGAAGCGTCAGAGGAGAACGATCGTGAGATTTCGCTCGTCTCGAGAACGACGTCGAGGACCGTTATTGACGATTATGTCGGCCACGGCAGTTCAAAATTTTCACGGAAACAATTCACGACGTGTTGAAACAAGCGTCCTGAAACGGGATTCTACGAGCATTCCTCAACGGGGGACGCGTGTGTCTTCGCTGTCTCGTCCTCGGTCACGTGGCGGCGAGAGCGCCACGTTCATTGATTCGCGGGCCGACCTTGATGGTGAGCCGGCGACGTGTGAGCTGTCGACGACGAGGTCAATGCATGCACTCAGGTCAGCGCGTCAACCCCGAAGGATATTCTCCCCGCGTCACCGTGGCGTTCGCGCCGCAGGATCGACGCGAAGGAAAATGGCGTACGAGAACAGGTGGTTCGTCCCGCGTGCAAATCGTGGGGTGAAAATCGTCCTCGCATTCGCGTTGGGGCCCGAGACCACCCGCGTTTGTCTCTTTCTCTCTCTCTCTCTCTCTTTCTCTGCTGTCGCTCGTGTTTACGCTCAGGACGAGTGCGTTCTCCAGAGCCCACGAGGAGGAGGAATAATACGTCCGTTCGCGAACTGTTCGCCAAACGTACTGAGGAACCCGGCAGACGGTTCGCCGGTGACGTTGTGCCTCCGCGGGTTCGATTCCCGGATGGGCATGCGCCACGTTCTGCGCTTTCGGGGGGAGGTTGCCGTCGCCATCCGCCGCCGCCGTCGCCGCTGCCGCTGCTTCTGCTGCTCGCGGAGATGCATCCACCACCGAGAGGTGATTGCCACCGGTGGGGTTGCTGAGGGCTACCTTCCTTCGCGTTCTTTGCCTCTCGCGCTCTTCTCCTCGCCTTGCTGAACTTTACT
This sequence comes from Lasius platythorax, assembly GCA_963971435.1. Lineage (NCBI taxonomy): Eukaryota > Metazoa > Arthropoda > Insecta > Hymenoptera > Formicidae > Lasius > Lasius platythorax. The sequence goes on from OZ020536.1 coordinate 7,782,417, forward strand.
TTTCATCGATGTCTTCGTCGATTCGACTATTATTGTATTAAATATGTATGAATGCATTAAAATACGCGCCGACTTTAATCACTGTTCGCGGGGGAGATCGAAACCCGACGATTCACTAAACGCACGACACAAGCTTCACACGACGAGAGGAAAGACGACACGAGCAAAGAACGACGCGAGAGAATGGTCGAACAGTCTGAAAGATTTACCGACCACACGCCGATCGGTCAGGTAAATCTCACTGTTCGAGCGTTACGTTGAGACTGACTGCTTGGTCGTGCCTTGGAATTCGGAAGACTCGCTTATTGATATATATATATATATATCGCGGAATGTGGCGCGATCCTCGTGTTTTCGTCTTTTCGGACAATAGAACTGATAATTGATCGCGTGTCGAACACGTGCCGTCCTCGCGAAGTTCGGCGCTCGGACGAAAAGAAAAAGCGCGCGACGCGTCTCTCGGCGCGTGATCGCGATCCGCTACCGAGCTTATATGTATCTGCCCGGAATGCGAAGCTCGGTTTCATCGATAATACCGAAAATAACATTTGACTTTCAAACAATCACAATTAAAAAAGATTTTTTTCAGAGCTGCCACAATAATTACATTTTATACGTTCAATTTGATCACTTGAGATTTTATCAATCGTAACGTCATCAGCGACAGAAATCGGTTGTTAATCAAATTGTCATGTTTATCTTGCTCTTTCACACAATTGCACGTAAATTTATACATATGAATAATTTATTGTATCTATCGTTTTATATGAAAATGCACACCTTTCTACGTTTTTACTAATTTGAAATTATATTTTGTAAAATAAACTTTATACGCGCGCGCGATGCATTATTATGTGTATGACAGCCAAGGTACGTTTAATGTTAATATAGCATGCATCTCTAATAATGAGATAAACAATTTAAAGATTTCATGCAACGCATCTCTTTTGGAAGCTATATTATTATAAATTTGACAATCTATTTGGTCGTTTTCATGAAATGTCTATTTGTTGCGAGGTAACAGTTCGTGAAGCGAAATGGAAGGTAATTACGACTGGCGCACTTGTTGCTCTTGCTGTTGTTGCCTTGCAACTGCTGTTGCTGAACATACCATACGTTTGAGTATCATATCACCTTCATCATCTTGAGAAGATATTTGATAACTTTATTTATATTTCTCTATTTATAGTGCGTTTAATATATTTAATTATTGTACAAGAGAGAGAGAGAGAAAGAGAAAGAGAGACAATACATATAAATAATTTATATATTAATTGTATTTTTAAGATAGCTAATCTCTACCTAAATGAAACTCGATAGCAATAAAACTCTTATCTTATTCGACGAAGTTTCCAATAATTAAATTCTCTATAAATTTCTCGATAACCGCATCATTGTAACGCGGATAAACCGTATATCCCCGATGTGTGTCCGATGGTTCGCGGAAATGTAGCGTGTTATTTATTTACATATCGCGTTTATGTCTAAATATATCGTCTCGAGAGTAGAATACACAACACGTGTAGAGCACGGAATTGCATTGCATTCCTGCGCTTGTTCGCCCCGCGTAATTAACGTTACACGTACTGTAATGCATGTTTCATTATGCGGGCGTTGTATCGCTGTGCCATAATTAGTAAGCTTAAAGGTAGATATTATTCACGACACGTGATAGTCGTACGCGCGATAGAATAGGCTTCAAAGGGTAAAGCAGCGCGCATAATTGATAGTCTCTGTGAGAAAAGTCGTCCGCGAATTCTCCTTACTCCTTTTATTCGCGCATCGGGCTCTTTTCAATTCCGTTACCGTTTCAACCCCCTCATGTCTTACAGTCCGTTCTTTATACCCTTTTATTCTGCATTCAATGATAAAGTCACCTAATCAAAATCGAAATATGCCGCAAATAAAATGAAACTCTTATTGACAGGTAGTCCAAGCAAAACAAGTATTGAAATGCATCTATAGTTAAGAATAAAAAGTAATTATTTTCTTATGTTAAATTAAAAATGTTCTAAAAAAAAATAATTATTTTTCAAGAATTGTAATTGCATTAAAAAAAAATAGATCAATTTTTTTTTGCTGGACTATTTTTACAAGGAAAATGGTGCTTTTCTCTGGCACAATGTGCCATGATATATAACTGAATAGACCATTACCATCTTTTCTAACAGACACATGTGGGTATATTTCTTTATTTCTGTGCTATTTTTTAAAATATCGTTATACTGTACCCATGTGACTATGCTGGCATTAATATATGTCACGGCTATGTTTCTTCCACAAGCCCGTTTCGAACAAATGATTCTACTGTTTTATTGAGTTATTTTCTAAAACATAATTAGACCGCGAAAGAGCTTTGATTATACCGATTCTACTGATCACGCTTTATAAAATTCAACAGCTTTTGTAAACACACGTGAATTTTCATGTCGCGTAATTAACGAACGCTCATCAAATTTTCGTGACAACCTTACGCCAAACAATGCGGGGTCTCAGCTGGCTTATAACTTTCTAACGTCTCTTAGCGAAATCTCGATTACTGAACGTAACTCGTAAAGTAACGTCAGCTTTCACGGCGGCATTCGTGCGGTCCTCACTTACGCCCGTACATGAAGGCATATGTCGACGTTTTCATTGGTCGATCGAGCATGAATTTAGACGGTGCCCCGGGATAACCCCGTAGATTGAGACAATACGCGGCAGAGCCGTGTCGCGTTGCGGTCGCCGTTGCGGAAGGATATGCAGGTTCGCGCCACGACCAAGAGAACGAGAAACCTAGTTAACTCGGCAGGTTGATTACGCGGCGGCAGGTGTCACGCGCGCGCCAAACTTTACCAAGTTTCGTCTAACCGTGCGAAATATCTTACGAATTACAAGTAACAACAGAGTTTCCGTTCTTAATACCGATGCCGCATTTAATTGCGCTTACAAAATAAATTTTCGATTATTTTTCAAATTTATCTCGCGAACAATAAATTCGAGAATAAAATATATTTTAAAAACAATTAATTTAAGAAACATTTTGATATCAAAATCAATAAGGGGCAACTGATTGTTTTAACATATTTTATCCTGGTACGACAAATTAGAGAGAGCATCCCTGTATCTTTCAATTCTACATAAACCCTCTATATAAACCTTCAAAAACTACTGCTTGAAATAAAAAGTTCCGAAAATTATTCGAAAACTTTCTTATTATAATATTTTTTGTTTCGCGATTTTTGGGACATGAGTCTGTATATATTTTTCAGAAAATTTAATTACTGTATTATTACAAGTTTAAATTTTTGTGCACTGATGTCTATGCTATAATATTATCTCGAGAAATTAAGAAAAAAAGCAATTTAACATTTACTACAATGCAAAATGGCGAAGTTGTAGTTGTAAACACAATTTTGATCCGTAAAATACAAAAATGTAAAGCACCAAATTATATAAAGCACATGGTCTAAAATAATTAATATTAAAAAAAAGTTATTTAATTATTTAATTATTGCGCACAAATTAAATTTTTATTTGTTTCTTTAAAGAAATATTTAACAGAAAAAATTTTACAGAATTTCTGAAAAAATTTGTTTTATATATATAAACTTGTATATGTGTATATATATATATATATATATATTGTATATATATATATATATATATATATATATATATGTATGTATGTATGTATGTATATATCTATATATGTGTGTATATATATAAGTAATCTAAAGATTTATGAATCTTAAACACACACAAAATTTTACATTATACTTGAAGGATCTAATTTAACTTTAATTTAATTTCAATTTCAATTTAATGTAATTTAATTTAAATTATTAATACAAATATTGTATTAAATATGGTAAAACTCCCATTTAGGAGAGGCACATTTAATGACGTTTTCTTCATATAATAAAGATCATCCTCCTAAATAACAAAAGATATCAACCACGCTCATCGTTTATTAAAAAGTTGCTAACGAAAAAAGTTTTATGGAGAACCCATCGTTTTTCCAACATCTTTTTCATTTGAGAAGTAAATATATGATGTGTGTAATATACAAATACCTAGCATACCAGCTTACTATTTTGTTTTGGTTTCTTCGATCAAATACGTTATCGATCGAATAGTTAGTATGTCATATAAGTCTGTATCAGACGATTGGATAATTTGAAGAAGATTTTGTGAATTCTTAACATGCGACTAAGATTACTTTTTCTTTGTTTATGTCCTTTTCGTTTATATCATACATTATTACATACGTGTATTATCCATAAAGCCAACAATTGTAATTAGTAAATTGCGTCTAAGAGCTCTAATCTTAACTTGTATGTTATACAATCTTTTTTTTATGAATAACTTTTTAATAAACAATGAGCGACGGCTAACACTTTTTGAAAGATACTCAGGAGGATGATCTTTATAATATATGTGAAGGACAAGGTGCCTCCTCTAAACGGGAGTTTTTACCACAAATTTTAATATTTTACAAGCAGTAAATAATAAATTAACAAAATTATAAATTACCTTGTAGTTTCTCTGCTGTCGTCCTTTCCAAGCCTACTCTTTCTCTCCTATTTGTTCTGTAATATTTTTTCATGGCACTCACATGACACTCGCAATAACACTGTTAATTACAATCACACGCGCACTAATCATTAGAATATAGTCGTCAATCGTAAGAGTTAATTAATCGCGCGGGATAGTAATCTCTGTAATTATTAGATAAATCTGTAATCATTATACAAAATTAAATACATAATATCTATTATATAATGTTAAATAAAATATTATATAATATAAAATATAATAATCTTATTATATAATATAAAATATAATTCTAGAGAATAATCTCTCTCTCTCTCGCGAAAAGAGAGACAAAACTATTGTATACAAACAACAGCGCGCTACGTCGCAAAACTCGGTAGCGCTATTGTTGACGTGCGATGGTCTTGTCATTCAAGCGGCAAGACTCGAGTAGGAATCGTCGCGCGATCCCTGTGTCGTCACATTATCTCTTGAAATACGATCGCGAGAAATACCACGAGATACGATACGCGACCATTCTCTGCGATTAGCAATTATCAACCCGCGTGATTAATTAATTTTCGAGATCGTGACATTATTGATTCATGTAATATCGCGCAATATAGGTAAAGTTGCAATTATTTTCTCTTAATTTCTCTTAATATTTACCATCTATGTGTGATAAATTCGGCACTTGTGTAAAATAAAGTGGGCGTCGTGTACGGTTAACGTCGAAAATGTTATATAAACTGCCGTGCAATCGTCTTATTCTGATAATTAGTGTACGTGCGATCATAATTAATCTTGTTTTCACAAATGAGTGTGAGTGCCATAAAGGAGCAGCAAGAGAAAGGCCTGGGAAGACATCGACTGATGGCGGAGCAATCATGGGGTGAGCAACTTATGTTATTTTATTGTTTGCTATTAATTTATCGATATCTCAATGTGTTTGCTATTAATTTATCAATATCTCAATGATAATAATTCATTTTATGTTATATAATATATTGCATGTAAAATACATTCTAGATTTTTTATTTTAAAATATTTTGAAATATTTATAATAAAATATTTGTAAAATAATATTAATATTTTTATAGATACTTTTTTGAATAAAATTTTTATATATAAAATATTTATAATTATATAAAATACTTTTCTAATTATATTAATTTTATTTTATAATATTTTAATATTGTGTTCAAGAGAGACTTATGATTTTTTCATCTACATTATTTATTTGAAAAATAATTTATTATATTTTGTAAAAGTTTATATCTAAAAAATTTTTTGAGATTTAAACAACTTTTGTGTTTTAACACACTTTAACAACTTTGTTGTAAATATCTATTTACGAAAAAATCAATTTCGCATAATAATTATTTTAGATTGATATACCTTGATATATTTAATATATTATTTTGTGTAGATATACTGCTTCATAATTTGAATATATTTATATTTTACAAATCAACGATGTGTACTGCAATTTTGTTGTTGCGCGTCGTACTGGTAAATTATTTTTTAATTTAAAAAAATCCTCTCGAAAGTCAACTAAGTTCTTTAATCTCTTTTAAAAGGAATTCAATGAATCAGTTTTGTAATCCAGTTTTTCGCGAATCGGATATTATCAATATAGATTTTAATTTATTCCATGGCCAACAACTCGTTATAGGTTTATTTTAAAACAAAGCGCTACATTAAGATCATTTTGGATGATTATTAAGTCCAGACCGTTGATTTCAATTAGGTTTCTTTTAATCGATGTTGTTGTGCGATAAAAATTGATTAAAACTGGAAGAGGCGGGGATTAATAGCTTAGTCATTGAACACAGAAATAATCTCACTTGCGGTTTTCCGGGTTATTAGGTCAACTCATTATCTCTCTTTTACTTTCTTCCCTCCTTCCTCTCTCCCCTCTCAATCTCTCTCTCTCTCTCTCTCTCCTTTAGATCAAGAACTGAGCTGTAATAAAATGCCTCAGTTCCGCAAAATCGACCCCCGAGGGGAATTAATCTATTCCGGCGCGATCATTCAATTTTCTCGGATTGCAGTTTTTTACATTCTCGGGCTCTCTCTCTCTCTCTCTCTCTCTCTCTCTCATACACACACTCTATCTCTTTTTCTCCCTCTCTCTCTCTCTCTCTCTCTCTTTGTATACGGCACGAATATGCTCGGGGTAAAACGAATCTGGTGAGCTCGACATTTGATTTCATCGAATGACCTACACCGCGAATGGCTTTTCATGAAATCTACATTCCCACATAGCGATCAATTGATTCAAAAATAGGGTAGGTCGTCAATTCGTCGCGGCTTCCAAATCGAAGCGCGCAACGATCAGCGGTCGATTGTAATCGCGATGAATTGCCGGGCAGTTACAGATGCTACATACGCAGTTACATTGGTGACGAGTGAAACTAATATCTCGAAGCAGATTTTTCGGAAATGGACATTCTATATAGAGCAATTCATTACTGAAGGAATCAAAGGTAGCGTTTTCGGTTACTTCAATGCGAACGTGCAATATGATATAAGAGAGATCTTGAAATGTAATCGATAACGTTTAAAAAATAAAAAGCAAAATAATATACGGCACACAATAACGTACGTCAATGGAATAATATCAATAATTGACGTGTAATTTTACAATATTAAACCAATTGCTATTTATGAGATTTTTAATTTTGCGTTGCGAAATATTTCTGAAAATATATGGTTGAGAATTGTAATTCTGTGAATATTTTTGTTTCAAAGGTATAACAGAATTTAATACGGAATACCTTTCTACCAAAAAAGCTGTTGTTAAAACGCTAATTTTTCAAACTGGTTTTGTATAATACGTACAATTACCATATTAAATTACGAAACTCATACGTTGTGTAGAAGAGACACGATTAAAAAATACAAGATTATATAACGCAATATAAAGAAATGACGCAAAACAAAGAAAAAATCGTTCAAACGTGATGATGAGAAACGAAGAAAGAAATTCCGAAATTCCGCGTCCGTATTTCCCCAGCCATTTTTATTCTCACGTCTCGGTATTAATTTCGCGATTATTAATTGCGATGACATTATTAACTCGCGCCACGACAGGTCGTCGAGGGGAGGATGGGGTGACAACACGACAACGTCGGCGGGGGTCGCTTTAAAATGCGCGAGGAATGCGCGCGCGAGGACGTAAAGGAGGGAGCGACTACGTCGAGACTACGACGAAGGTCACGGAAGCGGCGATAATGAAAGGAGTTAATCACTCCAACCAGACAGTACTAGTGACAATGTGCCGCGCTCGGAGTAAGGGACTTTGTATTTAGGGACGTGAACTATTCGCGGATGCGCAGTTGCCTGTGCAAATGTACTCTCGAAATTCGCGAGTCCGCGGGAGAGAACGTCTCCAACTGCAAAAATGCAACGCACGTAATGCGCATCTTCGAGATGTTTTATTGGAGGATATATTCCGTACTGTTTTCATCCCCCTGTTTTCATGTGTGTTATTTTTCGGCAAATAATAACTCCGCTCGTATACCTTTCGTACCCGCGTGCGTTATATTTCACGTTTAAGAATATTTACAAACTAGAATGGTATTATAGAAGGCAGAATGATTTGTCATTGAAAATGTAGAGAGCATATAATGGTATTAAACGCGGCTATGCATCAAGCAACGCGAGTCTCGTAAAAATAAAAAAAAATAAAAAAAAAATGAAAGAAAGAACTGAGGAAAGATTTTTTTTCTTCCTCTCCATATAATTCGTCGTAAACGTTAGGACAGATCACGAGAGAGAAAGGAAGTATCGCCAGCTGTAGCGTCCCTCGAGGACCTTCGTAACGTTGAACCAAAGGAATAACTTATGCCTCCGCCTCTCCGCGGTGTCGAAAGAAAAATGCGTTTGCACCAAGCCAGCGATCGGAGGGAACAAAATGGATGATGGAGATACAATTCTAGGGTTGTCGACGGAATCTTAAATCACGATTCTTATGGTGAATTGTACGAAGCGTCGTGTTTCCCGCGAAACTCACGCAGTTGCTTAAAAACATCGTAAAATATCATTTCCCTCGCGCAAAAAGCAACTACTCCAATTATCCAAGAAGCCTCAATATTCTAACTGACAGATAATTTCATCGCCTAAGTAAACTTTAAAGGGCTATCTCTGGTATCGCAAATCTAACTTTACTATATTATAAATAATCGTACTATTAATTTTATAAAGTAAAACATTTACAGATAATGTATAAATATTATATAACATACATATCTCATATATTCAAAACTGTTATATTTTTTTTTTGTTTTAAAAAAATCAAATTTACACTTCCATATCTCAAAATTTGCACGATATTTTCTTTAATATTTTAAACTTTTTCTTTCAATTATGCGCGATAGGAGAATCGACATATTTCAATGTCAATGAAATCAACTCTGTCGGATATAATCCGATACGCATTTGCGGGATCTAACTTTTTCCGTGTCAGTTCGGATTCCGGGTTTCTCGTTCTATCACCATCACCCTTGCGGAATCACAATCTCTCGGCGGCGTCGCGAGAGAATCTAATGAATTTGAGCCGTCAATAATAACGCGCGGCGTGCTGGAGGGAGAAATTTACCCCAGACACATACATACACACGTACACAATACAGAACGGTGGAGAGAATGTGTGGTCTGTCGCTGATTCGTCCACGTGCATACACGCGCGCGGACAAAAGAGTCCGATCGACGTGCATGAGAGACGACGGATGCAGTCACTGTGAAATTAACGAATTTTTCACGATGGACACATTAACCATTGCCGGCCGGGTCAGCAAAAGTGCTCCCGATGCTTTATGACAACAATGCAACCGATACTCCGCGAAAGGATGAGCATGACGATAAACTGGATTTACTGTCGCGCAGTGGCAGGGATGAATTTATGGCGAATACAAGACTCGCGGGAAGACTTTTCCGCCAAAAACCAAATTTTTCTACGGATCTTATAACAAATAGCAAAAAATAATTTTAGATTTATATTATTGTGTCAAGGAAAAATAATTTCGTACTACTAATCTCCGCACCGTTATTTATAAGAAACATTGTTGGCCCAATATCATTTTTGCATTATCAGTACAAGATACGAGTAGTTTAACAGTTTACACGATTCTCCTTTACCTATTTCTGCACCATGGTTTCTTTGATTAAATGTCTCGACAATTTATACTACTGTTTCCGTTTTCCAAGCGCGAATTTGCGGCGCGATATGCATTGCATTGCGGTGATAATTACGAATTCCGCACCGTAAAGTTGTTCGTCGATTATTCGACGACATACACAGTTGGGCGCGCGATTCTTTCGCAGAGCGATCCAATTAACTTTCGAATGTGTATGCATATATATATATATATATATCGTCTCCTTCCTCCCCCCCTTCCGGTCGAAATTAACATCCGGTTGCGTTCCGAAGTCGAGACTCTCGAAAAAAATCCCGGTACCGCGCGCGAGGCGCCTCCTCCGTTAAATTCCCATCTCTTCCCGCGCACCTACGACCGTTGCACGGGGGCTAATAGGATTCGCGAAATTAATTACCCGCATTTACATAAGCCCCCGTAAACGTTTTTCTTTTCTTCCCTGGCCCGAGCCTCCGGCCTCGCTTACCTTCCGCCGTCGTCGCCGCCGACCGGTATGCAGAGGCGGGCGAAATAATTCTCGTAGAGAAATTCGTGATTACGTTAACGATATCTCTCCCCGCTCTATGTCGTCCCACGTTTTCTCACCCTCGCGCTCCGGTCCGCGTCCTCCCATTTCATTCCGGCTGCAGCGAGCCGAGTCCGTTGCGTTACGCCTTTGCGTTTTAGGTCGTCAGGACATTGTCCCCCGTCGTCGTGCCGCGTCGTCGGCAACAGCAGCCGCGACACGGATAACGAGATTTGTCGTCCAAGATAATTAGATTATCCGCACTCTCCGGACGGCCGACGGCGTAGTCGGCGTCAGTATGGGACGAAGAGGTAAAACGCGCGCCCCATCCGCGCCGCAGAGGCGACAACATCGCCCAGGTAAACGTCTGTTTGCTAATTTTTGAGAAAAAGAACACGGGAGGAGAGAAAAAATGCTCCCGCTGCGATGTCATATCGCGCCTGACTGTCGTGAGAAACGATCGCGGCGCTCATCCGATCAGCTCAGAACCGGCATTTTAAACCCGAATAAGAATAAGATTAAGAATAAGATGAAGATAGATTAGATTAAATTCAAATCTTATCATTTAGATTACTACTTAGGTTGCAATGATATTTTCTTTCAAGTCAGACAAAGGGGACAAGACTTTTGTTTTAAGATCTTTTAATATTAAATAATCTGTAATTTTTTTTTGAACGAATAATTTAAATTTCAAAAGAGTTGAAGGAAAAATTATATCTATTAAAATTTGACAAGAAATCACACCTTTATATAGGTTTCCTCAAATCTACGAAGGATTTTATTTTTGTCGACGAAATAATAATAATGCTTGAGATACTTTCATAAATGCAACAATATTACTTGCAATAGTTACATTTTAGAGCACACTAACATGTAAGCGGGAGTTTAATTAATCAAGATCTTTTTTCTTTTCTCACACAATGTCAAATAAAAAATCTGCAATCATAAATTAAATTTTAATATAAAGAAAAATTAAATTAAAAGTTGAAAAAATTATATCTTTATAAGTTTCTTTTTATAATTTTTTTATATAATTATGAATTAAATTTTAAAATAAAGAAAACTTACATTATAAGTTGAAAAAATCACGTTTCTATAAATTTCTTTTAATCTGTATAAGGGATTTTTTTTATTTTACTTCCGTCTAAGAGATATTAAGCTAGAGATACCTCTATAAATGCAACAGTATTGTAATAAAATTGCATCGTAGAGCATGATATAACGTGTAAACGGGTATTCCATAGACTCGCACTTACAGTTTTCGGTAACACAATTGCGTATGCACGTCGTCTCGGTGCCGTGAAAGCGAATAGGACAGAGGAGGCGCGCGAAGTAATTACTTGCAATCTATTCTCCGTATTCGCGCTGTTTGTGCGCGAGCTAAGTGTATATATTGCACCCGCTGTAACGAGAGAGGACACCTTATCAACCGACGCGGTGCATGTCCAATCAATTTTCAACGCGACGGCACACACAGACACCGCTTTTGTATTAATATCTATTATTCGGTATCCCGGAGCCGGAGGCTACATTCTACCCTCACGCATCGCACACGCGTGATCTCCTCGTGACAATGGCAGCAATGGGATACCACGGAATTCCCAGCGTGTTCCCGACCCCAGTTTTTTTCCAGATCAAAAAGCGCTGAACTCTCGCAACTTCTGATGCCTGATGACGAGTCGGATCTCCGTGAGGATCCTTTGACGATGTAATGCGCGCGCCGCGATTTTTTGAGATTCAATCTACCCGAACGAGCCATCCGGGTTACGAAAGACACGCGGCTGAAAGGTTCAAAGCTGCAAAAACAGACGATCTTTAGTTGCGACATGATCGGATATCACCGGATGATATTTTATCTTGTGACTGCATCGCATAATTTTACTGAAATATATATGCGCGCATGCCATTGCAATTATATGTATGTTATAAATTTAAACCCACATAATATACATATATGTAAGTTTTTGATATTACATGGTATTACATGATATTACACGTACAAATAAACGACAGTAACTATTAGAAACCTTGCATACACGGAGAAAAACTTGGTACAGAATATTTTATGCTGTGGTGGAGTAAATTTGGCCAATTATTAGAATACGCTACAGAGTGTCCCGATGCCAAGTATATATTTATACATAACATGTCGATTATGTGTGAGTATAATTATGACATTCTCTATCATCAAGCGCTACTATTTATTTTTACGTCAGTTATATTTTTGATTAAAGTACCCTAGAAACTATAATATCGTAAATATAAAAATTTAATTACATTATTATTATTATTATTATTCAATATAAATACAAATTTACAATTGCGACCAGTCTGAATAAAAGTGATATTATTAGAAGTATAGATACCTATACTATTTTATTTGAATATTAAATCCATAAATTATATTAAGAATTAACCGCCTTAAATAAATATACAAGTTAACAATATAACTTTTTTGCGACATTTCATACTTTGATAGAATTTAACAATTTTTCTTAATGTAGAAGTTAACTTTCTTAATTTATAAGTTATAACGATATAGAGTTACATTCTCTTTACATTTCTCTCATATACAGAGAAACCTAGAAAAGATCTGTAAAAGTTTTTTTTTTTCATTTTTCTTTAATATCAAAAAATTATCATTGTTTTTCTTCTTAACACTATAAGGAAGACTACTCTTCAATTCAAATATACATTTTTATAGTGTAATATATATATACATATATATAAATCTCACTAATGTACGTATTATCATTAGTTTGTACAATATAATAAAAAATTTACATTTCTTTTAGTCACACGAGTTTAAACAGATTACTATTAACTGCTAAAATCATTTTACTGAGAAGATAAAAAAATCGCTAAACGTGCAAATGTTAAAACCACTCTAGTGAAAAGAAATTAATTTTCGGACTCGTCAGACTGCGTGTGCAATGCGGGCACTAAATTAAAAGTGATAAAAAATTTGGTATCAACAAACGAGAGAGCGGATGAGTGAGTAAATGAATAAAATAACTGTAGTCTAATATACGATAAATCTACACATTTGAATTATGTTATATAAGATTTACGCAATTGTGTTATATAAGATGACGCAATTTCCAGTCGTGATTTACGATTGTTGCTATCGTATGTGTGCGCGAAATAACGATATAATTTAAGTACGAATAGTCATGTCACGGTTGCTCCGGTTGATTCAAGTTTATTTGACGGAAAAGTTTTACGAAAGAAAAAAGAAGCGCAAGTACAATAAAAGCACAAAAGGCGTCATACAATATAAGTACACATAAAATCGTTCTTTTACAAATATGGAAACATTTAATATAAATCGACAATAAATATGTACGGTTAAATTATATGTTAAAAATTAAAGTTATATTTATCAAATTTTTGTGTTATTATAAGAAATAGTTTTATATTGTACATAGACACATTGTATATGTGACATACACATATTGTTCAAGCTTGTAAGCCCATTTTATGCAACTTTGAACTTTATGCGTGTAAAGCAATAAATTATTTACAAAATTTTTAAGATTATCTGTAAAATGCACACTTTTTCTATACGAAATAGAGAAATCCTAAGTCGTTTAGTGTCGATTAAATTAATATTACGTAATCAAGTACTTATATAATTAATATAAAGTCTATATATAATTAATATAATAAATATATAATCATCAAGCAGGTAATTGTATTAAATCTTCTATTGAATAGTCAATATTTTAACAATATTGAACTGTTTTATATATTCCTTAGACATTTTTATTTATATTTTTTATGACTTTTTATTTGTTACATATACAAGTTTAAAAATGTTTACATGTATATGCACTTGGCGTATCTTTTTCACTTCTTTTAAAAAGTATTTCGCACTACTCTTTGTAAATTCTCTGAAAATATAATATGTGAAAGAATAAGTTATATAAAGATTGCTGACATGTAGCAACGCCAAAAAAGTGAACATGTAATCTGTTTCTAATAAAATATTCAAATCATTTTGTTTTGGAAATTCTGTTATTTTTTAAAATAAACATCACGTACTAAGCACATAAGCGATTTATCATTAAGATATGAGAGACAGATTTAGATTGAGAATAATATTTATATTGTCATATTTATGTACAAAGAATTATACGTCATTCCGCGATCTTTCTATTTCTCTTTTACTAGCTTTTATATTTTTCGTATATTTTTCATTAAGATAATTCTTTTTTTGAATTTAGTTATGCACAATCTGTGATATTGAACGGATATTATGTCAATGCAGGGAAAATTACACAATTAGATATGGGAATATTTTACTTCAGAAGGCGATAAAGCAGAATGCATTATTTGCGGTATATTTTATACTCCTACAATAAGCATCGAATATACTGAAACACATAACATCTCGACATAGTGACATTTGTCACAGAATTGTCTCATCAGGAAGCTCACAAGATAAAATCGCACAATTTTATATAATAAATAATAAAATCATAAAATATAATGAACCATTTGATCGAAGCTCATCAGGTCGATGTACCTTCGGAAATCAGACTAACGGTATACGAGAAACGGCGATGAATATTATTATTTTCCCTCTTTTCAATCATTTATAAGTAACTTTTGTAGAATGAGTAGAATTGTGTATAAAACGAATAAAATAAAAAATCTTAGATATTTAACATGCGCGTATCACAAATATTATAAATATTTGAATTCACTTAACTAAGCTAACATTATATCAAAATATGCTATAAATATGATATAATATAAATATGTCACCTATTATACAGGGTGTCTGGTAATAATCGCCCCACCAATCGTCTGCAGGTGGAGCGGGTTAAACCGAGTAGAAAAGTCCTCTACCGTTTTGCGATCTTTGCAATAATTAATGACAAATTAATTATAAAAGGTCGGCCGATTCGCGCGAATATAAGCGCAGGGCAAGAAGAGACATAAGCGTGTATAATACGAAAATCATTGCCAAATATCATAAATATTGCAACACAATGTCAATCTCATCAATTTAATTAATTGAATGATTTTGATATAACAAGTACAATTCGTTTAATTGCTAACGAGCATGCTACTTTATGTGCAGTATGCTCAGAGAATGAAAGCGATTCTGTCATTTGCCAATCTGGACACGATGCGATAAAGTTGCGATCAATTCTCGAAGTAATTTTGATTATTTGATTGAAATAAAGACGATGCGTTGCGTAAAGTTTACAACGCCGATTGTATTAAACGCGCATTCACACGCAATCGATTCGCAGCGCAAAATTCTTTAACATTGCAAAACTTTTTAACATCGCAATTTGTCATATAATTATATAAAATTTAATCGACAAATAGTTGTATGAATATTAAAATTGCTATTTAGAAAGGGAATAGAGATGGTAAAATGCAAACAAGGGTTTTCTTAGCTTATGTATTAATGTGTATTAATTAATCCGCGCGGAGTCATCGCTTGGTAGCCAAATCATAATAGTCATTCTATTATTATAGTTCAATAAAAAAATCGTAGTTTGGGAGATGCATTGACACGTCTCACGGTTTATCGGTGGCATGCCGAATTTCCTGACCTAAATACTCCACGCGGACTCCTCGGGCGATGACCAATAATCAAAGTCGCTCGATTCTCTGATCCAATAGATAAGTGAGATTCGTGTCTTACTGGCGTTCTCGATTTCCTTCTCGTATCCTTCTTTATCCTCCTCGCATCCTTCTCGCGTTATCTCTAATTTTTTTTAAAAGGCACGCTCGAGCGAGCTCTGCTCGTATCCTTCTTTATCCTCCTCGCATCTTTCTTACTCTAATAAGGCATACTCGGCGAGCACTACTCGAACTCGGTACGCAGAAAAAATCTAAAACAAAATACTGTCGATACTTTTTTTGACGACCTTCAATTGTTTCGGTGTCGCACATCCATCGAAGGTGTCATATAATCGTTTAGCCGCATGTCCATCTGTCATCGAGTTTCTTATCGCATGTGATTTATGTCTCAATTTATAGTTACTCACACAAATTATTTCATACATTTAGTTACTCACACACGCGATTATAACGTCGGTGTAGTTCCATTCGTTTCTACGAGCGTAGAAAATAAATGTATATACATCATTTCTCGCCCCGCGCTTATATTCGCGCGGATTTGGCCGATCTTTTTAAATTATTTTCTCATTAATTATTGCGAAGATCGCAAAACGGTAGAGGACTTTCCTACTCGGTTTAATCCGCTCTACCTGCACACAATGGGTGCGGCGATTATTACCAGACACCCTGTATATATTTAGCATTTTTGTAATCGGTAATTCGTGGCAAATCATTTTAGTATAATACTATCAGTAGCCAACCAGCAATTTCAACTTTGATTCAACTTTGATTTTGATGATTTTATAAGTATAATCTTGATGATTTAATAAATAATCTCAAATAAGTGAAAGAATTAATGCACTTCTAATGAGTAATCATTTGTATTGTTTCTTTGACATAACATTAAGCGATATAATACAAAATTATAATTACATTGATTTTTTGCGAATATATAGCTTGTTAATTACCTACTTATTAAGCATTCACAAAGATATAAAATTTTTTATACCATTTATATGTATCATTTTTTACATATGTTATATGATATCATATATTATATAAAATTTTATATAAATCTGCTTTTGATTCTGCAAAAATAACTTTTTGTGTATTGTATTAACAGAGATATTTAGACAGATATTAGAGATATTTGAATCTGTTTTCAATTTGTTGACGTTCATTGACTATAATGAAAGTAATAATGCAATCTCATAAATAATTGTCATTATTATATATAGAAAAATGTATCATGGTATATATTTTTAATTTATAATTATTCAACACACATACAAGTTTATTATAATATTTGATTAACATATTTTGCACCTTTTATTCTTTCTTACCATCTCTCTCCCTCGATAAGTTATTCTAATCATTTTGACAGGATTATAATCTTTCCTAAATCAAAAATATCATGCAGAATATGGAAAATTTTTAATATCTATTGTAATATTTGCGATTATATAATTTATTTCTAATTGTTTTCTCGGTGGGATTATCGGCAGAGGATTAACAACTAACCGTAAAAATCAAAACACGTTAGACAGATTTAAACTGTGTATCAATATTTATATTCCTACAACGAATCATACGTTTTTTCCTGACCTTCCCTTTTTCTTTTACCACCTTTTATATTCTTCGAATATTTGTCGTTGAAACAGTTCTTCTTTGTACCTAGTAGTGCACAATCTATGATACAAGGCAGACATCATGGATAAATTGAGTGAAGGAATTAATAAGTTAAAGTTGTATTTCACATTAGAAGACAATAAGATAAAATGCGATTTTTGTAGTAATTCCTATAAAATAATTCTAAATACAGAAGAAGTAATAGGACATTTATCTACACATAAGGATGAGTATAATTTTGATGTCTCATCAGAAAGCTCACAAGAAAATTTGAAAAAATTTTATAGAACAGAAAAAAATTTCATTGAATGCATCTATTGTAACGAAAAATTGTGTAATCCATGGAACACTCGTTCTATTGTATATTGGCACTTAGAAGTTGGACATAATTTTGTTATAGAAGCGGAAATAAATTTCCGCGAATGGCTACGTAATAACTACGAATTACACGAATCCGATGGGCAACAATGTTGCAATGAATGCAAGATGTTTGTTATAAATAAACCTATATATTTAATGAACCATTTGAGAAGAGTTCATAATAGAATATGTTTGATTTATATGCCAAATATAACGTAAGAGAAACGGCGATAAATATTATTATTTTGCATCTTTTGAATCATTTATAAATAACTTTTTTACAATGAGTAGAATTGTATAACGAATAAAATCATAAAATTCAAATAGAATGTGTTTGCTTTTTCACAAATATTATAAATATTTGAGTTAACTAAGTTAATATTATATCAAAATATGCTATAAATATGTAAAATATGATATAACATAAAATTGCCATATATAATATTTAGTACTTCTGTAATCGGTAATTTGTGACAATTTTTATAAGTATGAATAAGTGTGAATAAGTATGTGAATTAAATAATCGGGAAAGAATATTTGTATTTAAATAGTTGTTAAATGTTGAATTTTGAGAATATTGAAAATTCTTTTTTTAAGGAGCAGGAGAAGTTTTAGAAGATAATAAAAACTTATTAATAATATATATTTGTTTTGATTTATTGTTAGTAATACATATATACAAACAAAACTTTATAATATTAATCTCGCAATTTTGACTTTCTGTGCAGGTTAAAGAAGAATAGTTTAGACAAGTTGTTTGAAAACTTGATATGGAATTTTTTTATAAAAAAACAGGAAAATGCAAATTGTAGCATTTGTGATATTCCTTTCAAATGCCTCGATGCACACAGATACCGGCATATAAATGAACACATGAAAAATAAACATAATGAGAAATATGATAAACACGTACAAAAGTATACTGAAATACAAGAAAATCTAGTAAAATGTGACTTTTGTCCTGAGGTTTTTGATGTACCATTTTATATTAACCCAAAGATGAAAAATCATTTTTATAAAGAACATGGAATTGATTGCGACTATAAACCGAATCACGATAATATCAGCAAATATATATCAGATCATTTTAAAAAATTGGGCTTCCAGAAATTACAATGCAATAAATGCAACGAGGTTTTACGAGAAGTTTGTTATTTCCAGTTAAGAAAACATTTGGACATTTGTCAACAAATCAACACATCTACCGAAATTAGATCAATGGGGTAAGAGAAACGCCGATAAAATGAATATTACTATTCTATCTCTTTTGAATCATTTACAAATAATTTTTATGTATGATAAACACAATTGTGTATAATGAATAAAATTCAGAAATATACCACAAATATTATAAATATTCTAGTCGACTTAACTTAGCTAATATTATATCAAAATACGATAATACAAGTTTGTCATGTGTTGTATTTAATACTCCTATAATCGGTAATTTGTGACAATTTGTATAAGTATAACTTGTGGATAAGTTAAAGATGAAAATTAAATAAACGTGTAAGAATTTTTGTATTTGGATAGTATTTGACCGCCGATTTTTTTCTGAGAATATTTAAAATTCAAGTTTTAGAAGAAGACGAAGTTTTAGCAGCTAATAAAAGTTTATTAAAAATAAAAAATTTTGAATTATTGTTAGTAATTGTACATTGTGCACATGATACAAACAAAGCTTTATAATATTGATTAATCCAGCAATTTTTACACCTTATTCTCTGCAGAAAATCGAGTAGTCTTTTAAGTTCTGACGGAAATGTCAAAGATATTGATACATCAAGCGGGGATCCGCAGCCAGGCAGTAGTAAATCTCTTGATATTGATGTCGATGATCGTAATAGCGGGATGAAGGATTTGAAGAGGTGCGTGGTATATGATAGCATTGCTGATGAAGACCTGACTTGATTTTATTTATTTTTAACTAAGACTTTAGTCTCTCAATGTGAAAAACATTTAAATTTCAACGGCCAAACGCGGATGTTAATGCATCAGTTTCAAAGAAGAATTAATTTTCGTTGAAACTGATTCGTTGTGCACAGAGCACTCCTTAATATGGTATCAAGAAATTATTTTAATTTTAATTCGAGATTTTTATTTATAATAAATCTCTCTGTCCACCCCCTAAAGGAGTGTAGGCAAAAGAAATATCGAGGCGAAGTCGCTGAATCGGGAATCGAACCCGATTAATATCTTGGTACCGTATCATGGAAATTTAGTGCCCTGTGCATAACAAATCAGTTTCATCGAAGAATAATTCTTTCTTTAAACTGACGCACCAACATCCACGTCCGACTCTTACTTGCCCGTTGTTATTTATTTTTATTTATTCTCTATTATTTTATACATTTTTATTTGTCCTTGACTTTGGTTTATATAATCGTCACAGGCAGATTACAATGGTGTTTAAACTATGTTAATATGCCACTTATTGTTAGAATCGAAGTTATAATCGAAAATCAAAGTTTAGATGTATTTGAACGCCGATTTTTTTGAGAATATCGAAAATTCAAGTTTTAGAAGAAGACGAAGTTTTAGGAGATAATAAAAGTTTATTAAATATATAATAAAAAATTTTGATTTATTGTTAGTAATTGTACATTGTGCACATGATACAAACAAAACTTTATAATATTGATTAATCCAGCAATTTTTATTACTCCTTAGTGAGTGCGGAAAATCGAGTAAATCAGAGAGTTTTCTAAGATCTGATGAAAATATTGAAAATATTCCTACATCAAGCGGGGATCCGAAGGCAGGCAGTAGTAAAGATTCTGATACTGAAGTCCGTGATGTCGATCATGATCGTGATAGCAGGAAGGATTTGAAGAGGTGCGTTGTATATGATAGCATTGTTGATGAACATCTAACTTGATTTTATTTATTTTTAACTAAGGCTTTAGGCTCTAAATGTGAAAAACATTTAAACTTCAACGGCCAAACGCGGATGTTAATGCATCAGTTTCAAAGAAGAATTAATTTTCGTTGAAACTGATTCGTTGTGCACAGAGCACTCCTTAGTACGGTACCAAGAAATTATTTTAATTTCAATTCGAGATTTTTATTTATAATAAATCCCTCTGTCCTCACTCCCTAAAAAAGTGTAGGCAAAAGAAGTATCGAGGCGAAGTCGCTTAATCGGGAATCGAACCCGATTAATTGCTTGGTACCGTATCATGGAAATTTAGTGCCCTGTGCATAACAAATCAGTTTCAACGAAAATTAATTCTTTCTTTAAACTGACGCACTAACATCCGCGTCCGACTCTTACTTGCCCGTTGTTATTTATTTTTATTTATTCTCTATTATTTTATACATTTTTACTTGTTCTTGACTTTGGTTTATATAGTCGTCACAGGCAGATTACAATGGTGTTTAAACTATGTTAATATGCCACTTATTGTTAGAATCGAAGTTATAATCGAAAATCAAAGTTTTGACGTATTTGAACGCCGATTTTTTTGAGAATATCGAAAATTCAAGTTTTAGAAGAAGACGAAGTTTTAGGAGATAATAAAAGTTTATTAATAATAAAAAATTTTGATTTATTGTTAGTTATTGTACATTGTGCACATGATACAAACAAAGCTTTATAATATTGATTAATTTTTCAATTTTTACTTTTTATTCTGTGCAGAAAATTGGATAATTCTGGCAGTCTTTTAAGTTCTGACGGAAATGTCAAAGATATTGATACATCAAGCGGGAATCCGCAGCCAGGCAGTAGTACATCTCTTGATATTGATGTCGATGATCGTGATAGCGAAATGAAGAAAGTGAAATATGATGATGATAAATGCTCCCCTGGTGAGTAATTATTTGAATTGCTTTTTTGATATAACATTAAGCAATGTAACATGAAATTATAATTATATCGACTGTTTTAATTGGGTACTTATCAAGAGTCGACGAGGCATAACATTTTCTTTATATTTCTTATAAAATTATTTATATCTACTATTTGTACTTCATAATTATACATTGTGCACATGATTCACAAGCACAATTTTATAATATTGATTAATCCAGTATTTTTTATTTTTTATTTTGTGCAGATTAACGAGTAGTTCAAGCAAGCCTTTAGATTTTAAATGTATTGAAGATATGGATGACAATGAAATATTACATATGTTTGATGACTATGATATTGGTAAGGATTGTAATGATCTTGGTATAGATACAAAGAAGAAATAGGAAGATAAGAAGAATAGAATAGATCAGTGCCCCACCCCCGTGATGAATAATTATTTACATTGCTTATTTGATGTAACATTAAGCGAAATAACACAGAATTATAATTATATGGATTGTTTTGCGAACATATAACGTGTTAATTATCAACTTATCAAGCATCTAAAATTTTGTTATAAAAGTATAAAGAAAGTTTTACGCCTTTAGAGGCATAAAACTTTCTTTCTATTTTTTTATAAAAAATTGATATCAATAATTTTTTACATTTGTTATATTACATTTTTAAAACATATATAGAATATTGAAATATAATATTGAATATTATATTATAAATTTATAATATTATATTATATATATTAAAAATTATATTATAAATATATAATATTTTATTATATATATAATATTGAATATTATATTACATATATTAGAATATATGTTCTAAGATTATATTATATATTATATGACAAGAATTTATTATTGATTCTGCAAAAATAATTTTTTACACGTATTGTATTAACAAAGATTTATAATATAATATATATTAACGGTAAAGATATATATTATAATATATAATATATTAAACATATATATTATAATATATAACATTAAATATATATTAATATATATAATATATATTAACGATAAAGATATATAATATATAATATATTTAAGATATATAATATAATGTATAATATATATTAATATATATTATATATATAATATATATAATATATATTAATAAAGATATATAATACAACAAATATTATATTTTAATATATAATATAATATATTAACAAAGATATATAATAACAAAGATATAATGTTTTTGAATCTGTTTTCAATTTGTTGACGTTCATTGACTTTAATGAAAGTAATAATGCCATCTCATAAATAATTGTCATTATTATATAAAGATAATCATTGACTATAATGAAAGTAATAATGCAATCTCATAAATAATTGTCATTATTATATAAAGAAAAAAGTATCATGGTATATATTTTGAATTTATAATTATTCAACACACATACAAGTTTATTATAATATTTGATTAACATATTTCGCACCTTTTATTCTTTCTTACCATCTCTCTCCCTCGATAAGTTATTCTAATCATTTTGACAGGAGTATAATCTTTCCTAAATCAAAAATATCATGCAGAAATTGGAAAATTTTTAATATCCATTGTAATATTTGCGATTATATAATTTATTTCTAATTGTTTTCTCGGTGGGATTATCGGCAGTGGATTAACAACCTACCGTAAAAATCAAAACACGTTAGACAGATTTAAACTGTGTATCAATATTTATATTCCTACAACGAATCATACGTTTTTTTGTGACCTTCCCTTTTTCTTTTACCACCTTTTATATTCTTCGAATATTCGTCGTTGAAACAGTTCTTCTTTGTACTTAGTAGTGCACGATCTGTGATACAAAGCAGATAAATTGAGTGAAGGAATTGATAAGGACAAAGCAGTCATCATGAGTAAATTGAGTAAAGGAATTAATAAGTTACGGTTTTATTTCACATTAGGAGACAATAAGATAAAATGCGATTTTTGTAGTGATTCCTATGACATGATTCTAAATACAGAAAAAGTAATAAACCATTTAAGTCGTCATGAACAGTATGAGAATGATCTTTCATCAGAAAGCTCACAAAAAGATATGGAGAAATATTATGTTATAAATGACAATGAGATCAAATGCTTATTTTGTAAAGAAAAATTGTGTGATCCATGGAACACTTGTTCTATTGTACATTTTCACTTAGAAGAAGGACATGCATTGAATGAAACTGAATTCCGGGTATGGATAGACGAGAACTACACATCAGACGAATCCGATGACAAAGTGCAGAAATGCAAGAAATGCGAAAACGTTATTATTGAAAATAGACCTATATTTTTAACAAAGCATTTGAGGGATGTTCATAATGATGCAGGTTCGGATTGCATATCAGAGAGGTAAGAGGAACGGCGATAAATATTATTATTTCCATCTTTTGAATCATTTATAAATAACTTTTCTACAATGAGTAGAATTGTGTATAACGAATAAAATCATAAAAATCAAATAGAATGTGTTTGTTTTTTCACAAATATTATAAATATTTGGGTTAACTAAGTCAATATTATATCAAAATATGCTATAAATATGTAAAATATGATATAACATAAAATTGCCATCTATAATATTTAGTACTTCTCTAATCGATAATTTGTGACAATTTTTATAAGTATGAATAAGTGTGAATCAGTATGTGAATTAAATAATCGGGAAAGAGAGAGAATATTTATATTTGAATAGTTTTTAATGTCGAATGTTTGAGAATATCGAAAATTCAAGTTTCTTTTTTAAGGATCAGGAGATGTTTTAGAATATGATAAAAACTTATTAATAATATTTGTTTTGATTTACTGTTAGTAATACATAGTGCACATGATACAAACAAAACTTTATAATATTAATCCAGCAATTTTTACTCTCTATTCTGTGCAGTATACATCCGAATAATTTAGACAAATTTTTTGAACACTGGGTATGGAATTTTTATGGAAAAGACGAGGAAAATGCAAAATGCAGTATATGTGTAAATAAGAAAAATATGCAATGCTTGAAAAACGAAAGTTACAAAAAAATAGAAGACCACATAATATTAGAGCATCAAGATATGGATCTAGACCCAAACAAGCGTTACTATACTGAAATACAAGAACATCTAGTAAAATGTGATTTTTGTGATAAGGATTTTTATGTAGAATATTTCATTAACAAAAATCTTAGTCGTCATTTACGTGATATTCATCGAAAATATTACAATAAATCGGATATTGATACCCTCAC
Source organism: Lasius platythorax (assembly GCA_963971435.1). Lineage (NCBI taxonomy): Eukaryota > Metazoa > Arthropoda > Insecta > Hymenoptera > Formicidae > Lasius > Lasius platythorax. The sequence goes on from OZ020536.1 coordinate 7,807,214, forward strand.
TAAATATCTATCGGATTATTTTGAAAAATTGGGCTTCCAGAAATCAAAATGCAAAAAATGCACAAAGGTTTTAGAAAAAATGTGTTCTATCAACTTAGTAGATCATTTGAATAGTCATGGTATCCCAATACTTCCCAAAATCAGATCAATATGGTAAGAGAAACGCCGATAAAACGAATATTATTATTCTATCTCTTTTGAATCATTTACAAATAATTTTTATGTATGATAAACACAATTGTGTATAATGAATAAAATTCAGAAATTTACCACAAATATTATAAATATTCCAGTCAACTTAACTTAGCTAATATTATATTAAAATATGATAATGCAAGTTTGTCATGTGTTGTATTTAATAATCCTATAATCGGTAATTTGTGACAATTTGTATAAGTATAACTTGTGGATAAGTTGAAGATGAAAATTAAATAAACGTGTAAGAATTTCTGTAATTGGATAGTATTTCAACACCGATTTTTTTTTGAGAATATCGAAAATTCTAATTTTAGAAGAAGACGAAGTTTTAGGAGATAATAAAAGTTTATTAACAATAAAAAATTTTGATTTATTGTTAGTAATTGTACATTGTGCACATGATACAAACAAAACTTTATAATAATGATTAATCCAGCAATTTTTACTCCTTAGTGAATGCGGAAAATCGACTAAATCAGAAAGTCTTCTAAGATCTGATGAAAATATTGAAAATATTCCTACATCAAGCGGGGATCCGAAGGCAGGCAGTAGTAAAGATTCTGATACTGAAGTCCGTGATGTCGATCATGATCGTGATAGCAGGAAGGATTTGAAGAGGTGCGTGGTATATGATAGCATTGTTGATGAACACCTAACTTGATTTTATTTATTTTTAACTAAGACTTTAGTCTCTCAATGTGAAAAATATTTAAACTTCAACGGCCAAACGCGGATGTTAATGCATCAGTTTCAAAGAAGAATTAATTTTCGTTGAAACTGATTCGTTGAGCACAGAGCACTCCTTAGTACGGTAACAAGAAATTATTTTAACTTCAATTCGAGATTTTTATTTATAATAAATCTCTCTGTTCTCCCTCCCTAAAGAAGTGTAGGCAAAAGAAATATCGAGGCGAAGTCGCTTAATCAAGAATCGAACCCGATTAATTGCTTGGTACCGTATCATGGAAATTTAGTGCCCTGTGCATAACAAATCAGTTTCAACGAAAATTAATTCTTCCTTTAAACCGACGCACCAACATCCGCGTCCGACTATTACTTGCTTGTTGTTATTTATTTTTATTTATTCTCTATTATTTTATACATTTTTATTTGTCCATGACTTTGGTTTATATAGTCGTCACAGGCAGATTACAATGGTGTTTAAACTATGTTAATATGCCACTTATTGTTAGAATCGAAGTTATAATCGAAAATCAAAGTTTAGACGTATTTGAACGCCGAATTTTTTGAGAATATCGATAATTCAAGTTTTAGAAGAAGACGAAGTTTTAGGAGATAATAAAAGTTTATTAATAATAAAAAATTTTGATTTATTGATAGTAATTGTGCATTGTGCACATGATACAAACAAAGCTTTATAATATTAATCCAGCTTTTTCTACTCTCTATTCTGTGCAGTATACAACCCAATTATTTAGACAATTTTTTTGAACACTGGGTATGGAATTTTCTTACAAAAGACAAGGAAAATGCAAAATGCCGTTTGTGTTTAAAGAAGAAAAATATGCAATGCTCGAAAAAAGAAAGTTACAAAGATATAGAAGACCACATAAAATTAAAACATCAAAATATGGATCTAGACCCAAAAAAGCGTCACTATACTGAAATACAAGAACATCTAGTAAAATGTAATATTTGTGATAAGCATTTTCCTATAGAATATATCATTAACGATAGACTGACTTATCATTTATATAATAATCATCGAAAAGATTACAATAAATCGGATATTGATACCCTCATCAAATATCTATCGAATTATTTTGAAAAATTGGGCTTCCAGAAATCAAAATGCAAAAAATGCAAAAAGGTTTTAGAAAAAATGTGTTCTATCAACTTAGTAGATCATTTGAATAGTCATGGTATCCCAATACTTCCCAAAATCAGATCAATATGGTAAGAGAAACGCCGATAAAACGAATATTATTATTCTATCTCTTTTGAATCATTTACAAATAATTTTTATGTATGATAAACACAATTGTGTATAATGAATAAAATTCAGAAATTTACCACAAATATTATAAATATTCCAGTCATCTTAACTTAGCTAATATTATATTAAAATACGATAATACAAGTTTGTCATGTGTTGTATTTAATACTCCTATAATCGGTAATTTGTGACAATTTGTATAAGTAAAACTTGTGGATATGTTGAAGATGAAAATTAAATAAACGTGTAAGAATTATTGTATTTGGATAGTATTTTAACGCCGATTTTTTTTGAGAATATCGAAAATTCAAGTTTTAGAAGAAGACGAAGTTGTAGGAGATAATAAAAGTTTATTAATAATAAAAAATTTTGATTTATTGTTAGTAATTGTACATTTTGCACATGATACAAACAAAACTTTATAATATTGATTAATCCAGCAATTTTTACTTCTTAGTGAGTGCAAAAAATCGAGTAAATCAGAGAGTCTTTTAAGATCTGATGAAAATATTGAAAATATTCCTACATCAAGCGGGGATCCGAAGGCAGGCAGTAGTAAAGATTCTGATACTGAAGTCCGTGATGTCGATCATGATCGTGATAGCAGGAAGGATTTGAAACGGTGCGTGGTATATGATAGCATTGTTGATGAACACCTAACTTGATTTTATTTATTTTTAACTAAGACTTTAGCCTCTCAATGTGAAAAACATTTAAACTTCAACGGCCAAACGCGGATGTTAATGCATCAGTTTCAAAGAAGAATTAATTTCCGTTGAAACTGATTCGTTGTGCACAGAGCACTCCTTATTACGGTACCAAGAAATTATTTTAATTTCAATTCGAGATTTATATTTATAATAAATCCGTCTGTCTTTCCTAAAGAAGTGTAGGCGAAAGAAATATCGAGGCGAAGTCGCTGAATCGAGAATCGAACCCGATTAATATCTTGGTACCATATCATGGAAATTTAATGCTCTGTGCATAACAAATCAGTTTCAACGAAATTTAATTCTTCCTTTAAACTGACGCACCAACATCCGCGTCCGACTCTTACTTGCCCGTTGTTATTTATTTTTATTTATTCTCTATTATTTTATACACTTTTATTTGTTCTTGACTTTGGTTTGTATAGTCGTCACAAGCAGATTACAATGGTGTTTAAACCATGTCAATATGCCACTTATTGTTAGAATCGAAGTTATAATCGAAAATCACAGTTTAGACGTATTTGAACGCCGAATTTTTTGAGAATATCGAAAATTCAAGTTTTAGAAGAAGACGAAGTTTTAGGAGATAATAAAAGTTTATTAATAATAAAAAATTTTGATTTATTGTTAGTAATTGTACATTGTGCACATGATACAAACAAAGCTTTATAATATTGATTAATCCAGCAATTTTTACTCCTTATTTTCTGCAGAAAATCGAGTGATCTTTTGGATCAGCCAGGCAGTAGTAAATCTCTTGATATTGATGTCGATGATCTTGATAGCAGGATGAAGAAAGTGAAATATGATGATGATAAATGCTCCTCTGGTGAGTAATTATTCGAATTGCTTTTTTGATATAACATATAGCAATGTAACATAAAATTATAATTATATCGATTGTTTTAATTGGGTACTTATCAAGAGTCGACGAGGCATAACATTTTCTTTATATTTCTTATAAAATTATTTATATTTACTATTTGTACTTCATAATTGTGCATAATACATTGTGCACATGATTCACAAGCACAATTTTATAATATTGATTAATCCAGTATTTTTTATTTTTTATTTTGTGCAGATTAACGAGTAGTTCAAGCAAGCCTTTAGATTTTAAATGTATTGAAGATATGGATGACAATGAAATATTACATATGTTTGATGACTATGATATTGGTAAGGATTGTAATGATCTTGGTATAGATACAAAGAAGAAATAGGAAGATAAGAAGAAGAGACTAGATCAGTGCCCCACCCCCGTGATGAATAATTATTTACATTGCTTATTTGATGTAACATTAAGCGAAATAACACAGAATTATAATTATATGGATTGTTTTGCGAACATATAACGTGTTAATTATCAACTTATCAAGCATCTAAAATTTTGTTATAAAAGTATGAAAAAAGTTTTATGCCTTAAGAGGCATAAAACTTTCTTTCTATTTTTTTATAAAAAATTTATATCAATAATTTTTTACATTTGTTATATTACATTTTTAAAACATATATAGGATATTGAAATATAATATTAAATATTATATTATAAATTTATAATATTATATTATATATATTAAAAATTATATTATAAATATATAATATTTTATTATATATATAATATTGAATATTATATTACATATATTAGAATATATGTTCTAAGATTACATTATATATTATATGACAAGAATTTATAATTGATTCTGCAAAAATAATTTTTTAAACGTATTGTATTAACAAAGATTAATAATATAATATATATTAACAATAAAGATATATATTATAATATATAATATATAAAGATATATATTATAATATATAACATTAAATATATATTAATATATATAATATATATTAACAATAAAGATATATAACATATAATATATTTAAGATATATAATATAATGTATAATATATATTAATATATATTATATATATAATCTATATAATATATATTAATAAAGATATATAATACAACAAATATTATATTTTAATATATAATATAATATATTAACAAAGATATATAATAACAAAGATATAAGGTTTTTGAATCTGTTTTTAATTTGTTGACGTTCATTGACTATAATGAAAGTAATAATGCAATCTCATAAATAATTGTCATTATTATATAAAGATAATCATTGACTATAATGAAAGTAATAATGCAATCTCATAAATAATTGTCATTATTATATAAAGAAAAAAGTATCATGGTATATATTTTGAATTTATAATTATTCAACACACATACAAGTTTATTATAATATTTGATTAACATATTTCGCACCTTTTATTCTTTCTTACCATCTCTCTACCTCGATAAGTAATTCTAATCATTTTGACAGGAGTATAATCTTTCCTAAATCAAAAATATCATGCAGAAATTGGAAAATTTTTAATATCCATTGTAATATTTGCGATTATATAATTTATTTCTAATTGTTTTCTCGGTGGGATTATCGGCAGTGGATTAACAACCTACCGTAAAAATCAAAACACGTTAGACAGATTTAAACTGTGTATCAATATTTATATTCCTACAACGAATCATACGTTTTTCTGTGACCTTCCCTTTTTCTTTTACCACCTTTTATATTCTTCGAATATTCGTCGTTGAAACAGTTCTTCTTTGTACTTAGTAGTGCACGATCTGTGATACAAAGCAGATAAATTGAGTGAAGGGATTGATAAGGACAAAGCAGTCATCATGAGTAATTTGAGTAAAGGAATTAATAAGTTACGGTTTTATTTCACATTAGGAGACAATAAGATAAAATGCGATTTTTGTAGTGATTCCTATGACATGATTCTAAATACAGAAAAAGTAATAAACCATTTAAGTCGTCATGAACAGTATAAGAATGATCTTTCATCAGAAAGCTCACAAAACGATATGGAGAAATATTATGTTATAAATGACAATAAGATCAAATGCTTATTTTGTAAAGAAAAATTGTGTGATCCATGGAACACTTGTTCTATTGTACATTTTCACTTAGAAGAAGGACATGCATTGAATGAAAATGAATTCCGGGTATGGATAGATGAGAACTACACATCAGACGAATCCGATGACAAAGTGCAGAAATGCAAGAAATGCGAAAACGTTATTATTGAAAATAGACCTATATTTTTAACAAAGCATTTGAGGGATGTTCATAATGATGCAGGTTCGGATTGCATATCAGAGAGGTAAGAGGAACGGCGATAAATATTATTATTTCCATCTTTTGAATCATTTATAAATAACTTTTCTACAATGAGTAGAATTGTGTATAACGAATAAAATCATAAAATTCAAATAGAATGTGTTTGTTTTTTCACAAATATTATAAATATTTGAGTTAACTAAGTTAATATTATATCAAAATATGCTATAAATATGTAAAATATGATATAACATAAAATTGCCATCTATAATATTTAGTACTTCTGTAATCGGTAATATGTGACAATTTTTATAAGTATGAATAAGTGTAAATAAGTATATAAATTAAATAATTGGGAAAGCAAATTTGTATTTGAATAGTTTTTAAATGTCGAATGTTTGAGAATATCGAAAATTCAAGTTTATTTTTTAAGGATCAGGAGATGTTTTAGAAGATAATAAAAACTTATTAATAATATTTGTTTTGATTTATTGTTAGTAATACATAGTGCACATGATACAAACAAAACTTTATAATATTAATTCAGCAATTTTTACTCTCTATTCTGTGCAGTATACATCCGACTTTTTTAGCCAATTTTTTTAAACACTGGGTATGGAATTTTTTTGCAAAAGACGGGGAAAATGCAAAATGCCGTATGTGTTTAAAAGAGAAAAATATGCAATGCTTGAAAAAAGAAAGTTACAAAGATATAGAAGATCACATAAAATCAATGCATCAAAATGAGGGTCTAAACCCAAAAAAGCGTTACTATACTGAAATACAAGAACATCTAGTAAAATGTGATTTTTGTGTTAAGGAATTTTATGTAGAATATTTCATTAACGATAGACTGAGTTGTCATTTAGAAGATACTCATCGAAAAAATTACAATAAATCGGATCTTGATACCCTCAGCAAATATCTATCGGATAATTTTGAAAAATTGGGCTTCCAGAAATCAAAATGCAATAAATGCAAAAAGGTTTTAGAAAAAATGTGTTCTATCAACTTAGTAGATCATTTGAATAGTCATGGTGTCTCAATACCTCGCAAAATCAGATCAATATGGTAAGGGAAACGCCGATAAAATGAATATTATTATTCTATCTTTTTTGAATCATTTACAAATAATTTTTATGTATGATAAACACAAATGTGTATAATGAATAAAATTCAGAAATTTACCACAAATATTATAAATATTCGAGTCAACTTAACTTAGCTAATATTATATCAAAATACGATAATACAAGTTTGTCATGTGTTGTATTTAATACTCCTATAATCGGTAATTTGTGACAATTTGTATAAGTATAACTTGTGGATAAGTTGAAGATGAAAATTAAATAAACGTGTAAGAATTTTTGTATTTGGATAGTATTTCAACACCGATTTTTTTTGAGAATATCGAAAATTCAAGTTTTAGAAGAAAACGAAGTTTTAAAAAATAATAGAAATTTATTAATAATAAAAGATTTTGATTTATTATTAGTAATTGTACATTGTGCACATGATAAAAACAAAACTTTATAATATTGATTAATCCAGCAATTTTTATTACTTCTTAGTGAGGACGGAAAATCGAGTAAATCAGAGAGTTTTCTAAGATCTGATGAAAATATTGAAAATATTCTTACATCAAGCGGGGATCCGAAGGCAGGCAGTAGTAAAGATTCTAATACTGAAGTCCGTGATGTCGATCATGATCGTGATAGCAGGAAGGATTTGAAGAGGTGCGTGGTATATGATAGCATTGTTGATGAACATCAAACTTGATTTTATTTATTTTTAACTAAGGCTTTAGGCTCTCAATGTGAAAAACATTTAAACTTTAACGGCCAAACGCGGATGTTAATGCATCAGTTTCAAAGAAGAATTAATTTTCGTTGAAACTGATTCGTTGTGCACAGAGCACTCCTTAGTACGGTACCAAAAAATTATTATAATTTCAATTCGAGATTTTTATTTATAATAAATCCCTCTGTCCTCCCTCCCTAAAGAAGTGTAGGCGAAAGAAATATCGAGGCGAAGTCGCTGAATCGGGAATCGAACCCGATTAATTCCTTGGTACCGTATCATGGAAATTTAGTGCCCAGTGCATAACAAATCAGTTTCAACGAAAATTAATTCTTCCTTTAAACCGACGCACCAACATCCGCGTCCGACTCTTACTTGCCCGTTGTTATTTATTTTTATTTATTCTCTATTATTTTATACATTTTTATTTGTCCTTGACTTTGGTTTATATAGTCGTCACAAACAGATTACAATGGTGTTTGAACTATGTTAATATGCCATTTATTGTTAGAATCGAAGTTATAATCGAAAATCAAAGTTTAGACGTATTTGAACGCCGATTTTTTTGAGAATATCGAAAATTCAAGTTTTAAAAGAAGACGAAGTTTTAGGAGATAATAAAAGTTTATTAATAATAAAAATTTTGATTTATTGATAGTAATTGTGCATTGTGCACATGATACAAACAAAGCTTTATAATATTAATCCAGCAATTTTTACTCTCTATTCTGTGCAGTATACAACCCAATTATTTAGACAATTTTTTTGAACACTGGGTATGGAATTTTCTTACAAAAGACGAGGAAAATGCAAAATGCCGTTTGTGTTTAAAGAAGAAAAATATGCAATGCTCGAAAAAAGAAAGTTACAAAGATATAGAAGACCACATAAAATTAAAGCATCAAAATATGGATCTAGACCCAAAAAAGCGTCACTATACTGAAATACAAGAACATCTAGTAAAATGTAATATTTGTGATAAGCATTTTCCTATAGAATATATCATTAACGATAGACTGATTTATCATTTATATAATAGTCATCGAAAAGATTACAATAAATCGGATATTGATACCCTCATCAAATATCTATCGGATTATTTTGAAAAATTGGGCTTCCAGAAATCAAAATGCAAAGAATGCAAAAAGGTTTTAGAAAAAATGTGTTCTATCAACTTAGTAGATCATTTGAATAGTCATGGTGTCTCAATACCTCGCAAAATCAGATCAATATGGTAAGGGAAACGCCGATAAAATGAATATTATTATTCTATCTCTTTTGAATCATTTACAAATAATTTTTATGTATGATAAACACAATTGTGTATAATGAATAAAATTCAGAAATTTACCACAAATATTATAAATATTCGAGTCAACTTAACTTAGCTAATATTATATTAAAATACGATAATACAAGTTTGTCATGTGTTGTATTTAATACTCCTATAATCGGTAATTTGTGACAATTTGTATAAGTAAAACTTGTGGATAAGTTGAAGATGAAAATTAAATAAACGTGTAAGAATTTTTGTATTTGGATAGTATTTCAACACCGATTTTTTTTGAGAATATCGAAAATTCAAGATTTAGAAAAAGACGAAGTTTTAGGAGATAATAAAAGTTTATTAATAATAAAAAAATTTTGATTTATTGTTAGTAATTGTACATTGTGCACATGATACAAACAAAACTTTATAATATTGATTAATCCAGCAATTTTTACTCCTTAGTAAGTGCAAAAAATCGAGTAAATCAGTGAGTCTTTTAAGATCTGATGAAAATATTGAAAATATTCCAACATCAAGCGGGGATCCGAAGGCAGGCAGTAGTAAAGATTCTGATACTGAAGTCCGTGATGTCGATCATGATCGTGGTAGCAGGAAGGATTTGAAGAGGTGCGTGGTATATGATAGCATGTTCATGAACACCTAACTTGATTTTATTTATTTTTAACTAAGACTTTAGTCTCTCAATGTGAAATACATTTAAACTTCAACGGCCAAACGCGGATGTTAATGCATCAGTTTCAAAGAAGAATTAATTTTCGTTGAAACTAATTCGTTGTGCACAGAGCACTCCTTAGTACGGTACCAAGAAATTATTTTAATTTTAATTCGAGATTTTTATTTATAATAAATCCCTCTGTCCTCCCTCCCTAAAGAAGTGTAGACAAAAGAAATATCAAGGCGAAGTCGCTTAATCGGGAATCGAACCCGATTAATTTCTTGGTACCGTATCATGGAAATTTAGTGCCCTGTGCATAACAAATCAGTTTCAACGAAAATTAATTCTTCCTTTAAACTGACGCACTAACATCCGCGTCCGACTCTTACTTGCCCGTTGTTATTTATTTTTATTTATTCTCTATTATTTTATACATTTTTATTTGTCCTTGACTTTGGTTTATATAGTCGTCACAGGCAGATTACAATGGTGTTTAAACTATGTTAATATGCCACTTATTGTTAGAATCGAAGTTATAATCGAAAATTAAAGTTTAGACGTATTTGAACGCCGATTTTTATGAGAATATCGAAAATTCAAGTTTTAGAAGAAGACGAAGTTTTAGGAGATAATAAAAGTTTATTAATAATAAAAAATTTTGATTTATTGATAGTAATTGTGCATTGTGCACATGATACAAACAAAGCTTTATAATATTAATTCAGCAATTTTTACTCTCTATTCTGTGCAGTATACAACCCAATTATTTAGACAATTTTTTTGAACACTGGGTATGGAATTTTTTTGCAAAAGACGAGGAAAATGCAAATTGCCGTATGTGTTTAAAAAAGAAAAATATGCAATGCTTGAAACAAGAAAGTTACAAAGATATAGAAGACCACATAAAATTAAACCATCAAAATATGGATCTAGACCCAAAAAAGCGTCACTATACTGAAATACAAGAACATCTAGTAAAATGTAATAATTGTGACAAGCAATTTTCTATAGAATATATCATTGACGATAGACTGAGTTATCATTTATATGATAGTCATCAAAAAGATTACAATAAATCGGATATTGATACCCTCATCAAATATCTATCGCATTATTTTGAAAAATTGGGCTTCCAGAAATCAAAATGCAAAAAATGCAAAAAGGTTTTAGAAAAAATGTGTTCTATCAACTTAGTAGATCATTTGAATAGTCATGGTATCCCAATACCTCCCAATATCAAATCAATATGGTAAGAGAAACGCCGATAAAACGAATATTATTATTCTATCTCTTTTGAATCATTTACAAATAATTTTTATGTATGATAAACACAATTGTGTATAATGAATAAAATTCAGAAATTTACCACAAATATTATAAATATTCGAGTCAACTTAACTTAGCTAATATTATATTAAAATACGATAATACAAGTTTGTCATGTGTTGTATTTAATGATCCTATAATCGGTAATATGTGACAATTTGTATAAGTATAACTTGTGGATAAGTTGAAGATGAAAATTAAATAAACGTGTAAGAATTTTTGTAATTGGATAGTATTTCAACACCGATTTTTTTGAGAATATCGAAAATTCTAATTTTAGAAGAAGGCGAAGTTTTAGGAGATAATAAAAGTTTATTAATAATAAAAAATTTTGATTTATTGTTAGTAATTGTACATTGTGCACATGATACAAACAAAACTTTATAATATTGATTAATACAGCAATTTTTACTTTTTAGTGAGTGCGGAAATTCGACTAAATCAGAAAGTCTTCTAAGATCTGATGAAAATATTGAAATTATTCCTACATCAAGCGGGGATCCGAAGGCAGGCAGTAGTAAAGATTCTGATACTGAAGTTCGTGATGTCGATCATGATCGTGATAGCAGGAAGGATTTGAAGAGGTGCGTGGTATATGATAGCATTGTTGATGAACACCTAACTTGATTTTATTTATTTTTAACTAAGACTTTAGTCTCTCAATGTGAAAAACATTTAAACTTCAACGGCCAAACGCGGATGTTAATGCATCAGTTTCAAAGAAGAATTAGTTTTCGTTGAAACTGATTCGTTGTGCACAGAGCACTCCTTAGTACGGTACCAAGAAATTATTTTAATTTCAATTCGAGATTTTTATTTATAATAAATCCCTCTGTCCTCCCTCCCTAAAGAAGTGTAGGCAAAAGAAATATCGAGGCAAAGTCGCTTAGTCGGGAATTGAACCCGATTAATTTCTTGGTACCGTATCATGGAAATTTAGTGCCCTGTGCATAACAAATCAGTTTCAACGAAAATTAATTCTTCCTTTAAACAGACGCACTAACATCCGCTTCCGACTCTTACTTGCCCGTTGTTATTTATTTTTATTTATTCTCTATTATTTTATACATTTTTATTTGTCCTTGACTTTGGTTAATATATTCGTCACAGGCAGATTACAATGGTGTTTAAACTATGTTAATGTGCCACTTATTGTTAGAATCGAAGTTATAATCGAAAATCAAAGTTTAGACGTATTTGAACGCCGATTTTTTTGAGAATATCGAAAAGTCAAGTTTGAAAAGAAGACGAAGTTTTAGGAGATAATAAAAGTTCATTAATAATAAAAAATTTTGATTTATTGATAGTAATTGTACATTGTGCACATGATACAAACAAAGCTTTATAATATTGATTAATCCAGCAATTTTTACTCTTTATTCTCTGCAGAAAATCGAGTGATCGTTTGGATCAGCCAGGCAGTAGTAAATCTTTTGATATTGATGTCGATGATCTTGATAGCGGGATGAAGAAAGTGAAATATGATGACGATAAATGCTCCCCTGGTGAGTAATTATTCGAATTGCTTTTTCGATATAACATTAAGCTTTGTAACATGAAATTATAATTATATCGACTGTTTTAATTGGGTACTTACAAGACTCGACGAGACATAACATTTTCTTTATATTTCTTATAAAATTATTTATATCTACTATTTGTATTTCATAATTATACATTGTGCACATGATTCACAAGCACAATTTTATAATATTGAATAATCCAGTATTTTTTATTTTTTATTTTGTGCAGATTAACGAATAGTTCAAGCAGGCCTTTGGATTTTAAATGTATTGAAGATATGGATGACATTGAAATATTACATGTTTGATGACTATGATATTGGTAAGGATTGTGATGATCTTGGTATAGATACAAAGAAGAAATAGGAAGATAAGAAGAAGAGAATAGATCAGTGCCCCACCCCCGTGATGAGTAATTATTTACATTGTTTATTTGATGTAACATTAAGCGAAATAACACAGAATTATAATTATATGGATTATTTTGCGAACATATAACGTTAATTATCAACTTATCAAGCATCTAAAATTTTGTTATAAAAAGTATAAAGAAAGTTTTATGCCTCTTAAGGCATAAAACTTTCTTTCTATTTTTTATAAAAAATTTATATCAATAATTTTTTACATTTGTTATATTACATTTTTAAAACATATATAGAATATTGAAATATAATATTGAATATTATATTATAAATATATAATATGTATATTATTATATATATACATAATATTATATAATATATAATATATATAATATTATATATATATATATATATATATATATATATATATATAATATTATATTTTATATATTAAAAATTATATTATAAATATATAATATTGAATTTTATATTACATATATTAGAATATATGTTCTAAGATTACAATATATATTATATGACAAGAATTTATTATTGATTCTGCAAAAATAATTTTTTAAACGTATTGTATTAACAAAGATTTATAATATAATATATATTAACGATAAAGATATATATTATAATATATAATATATAATATATTAAAAATATATAGTATAACATATAACATATAACATATAAAATATATTAATATATATAATATATATATATAATATAATATATTAAAGATATATGTATAATATAATATATAATATATATTAATATATATTATATATATAATATATATACTACATATTAACAAAGATATAAGGTTCTTGTATTTGTTTGCAATTTGTTGACGTGCATTGATTGTAATAAAAATGATGTAAAATTGATGTAAATTGATGCAATTTTATAAATAAGATAGCATTATTAAATAAATATGATAGATTATTATTTTAGTTTGTAATTATTTCAATACTTTCTATAATTTATTATAATCTTTGATTAATTAATTTCGCTTATAATTCTTTTCTTCTTATTCTGATGGTTTCCGATTTGATAGAACTAATCTTTGCTAATTCAAAAATATTCTGCGAGAAATAGCAGGTTTTAATATTTGCGCCTGTCTTGTAATATTTGCGATTGTGTGTAGCTCTTTGTGTTATCTTTCTTTAGTCGTTAAGATTATTGGTACAGGATCCGCGATTAATTATAAAAATTAAGATATGTTAAATAGATATAAACAGTAAATCAATACTTACATTTATACACAAAATTATACATCTTTATTCTAGCTTTTTCTGTTTCTTTTATCAGCTTCTATATTCTGTGCTGGGATAAATTTTTTTGTATTTAGCGATAATCGATCTATGATACAAGGCGGGTATTATGTCAGCGTAGTAAAGATTTATTGGTTAAATGTGGAAATATTTCATAAAAAATAATAGAACAAAGTGCAGTATTTTTGTGGTGCATTTTATCTCTTTAAAAACAGACAAATATAAAAAAATATATATAAGCTAAACATAGTTATGTTTATCAGAGTAATGACTCAAAATGTTTGGAATGACCATGTTTGATACAAAAAAATGATATAAGATATGTTTGATATGATAAACCTTTTATTATAATAATGGGTGTTACCGTTAGTATGATAACATACTTAACCAATGTACATAAAGTTAATGAAATTATAGTAAAGATTTTTGTACATAAGTGCATAAACATTTTAATGAGACGCAATTCAAAATTTGTGGAAACAGTTTCTAAGGAAGCAATTATTTCAATTTAATGAAATATAAATAATGTAATTTAATAATAATTTGTTTGATGTTTATCACTTCAATGTATTTTTGGCAATCAAACTTATGAAATTAGAGAAATGGCGATAAAATTTATATGAATATATTATTTTATGAATATACCAATTTATCTTCTTTGAATCGCTGAAATGTATTTTCATGTACAAATAATTGCATAAAAGGAGGATACTCAAACTCAATGGGAAATTGTCTAATGCGTTTGGTGTCAACCGATAGGCCTTAGTGATCATAGTTTTTAGATCAAAGGTGTCAAAGAGCACAAAGTTGCCAGATGTGGCAGTCACGAGTTACAAATCACAAATAGTTCAAATCGGTCATCCCTAATTTCCTTGCAATACATATAAATATATTAAACCTATATTTTGTTGAAAAGTACTCAACAAGACAAATTCAATGATACTATACTTATTATGACAGTCTTCTAGTATTTCGGGTATAGCAGGTTCTAATCCGAGATTCATATATCCGCAAAGTCTCTGAGCGATCTTTGCGTGGTATATGATAGCACTGCTGATGAAGACCTGACTTGATTTTATTTATTTTTAACTAAGACTTTAGGCTCTCAATGTGAAAAATATTTAAATTTTAACGGCCAAACGCGGATGTTAATGCATCTGTTTCAAAGAATTAATTTTCGTTGAAACTGATTTGTTGTGCACAGAGCACTCCTTAGTACGGTACCAAGAAATTATTTTAATTTCAATTCGAGATTATTATTTATAATCAATCCCTCTGTCCTCCCTAAAAAAGTGTAGGCGAAAGAAATATCGAGGCGAAGTCACTGAATCGGGAATCAAACCCGATTAATTTCTTGGTACCGTATCATGGAAATTTAGTGCCCTGTGCATAACGAATCAGTTTCAACGAAAATTAATTCTTCTTTTAAACTGTCGCACCAACATCCGCGTCTAGCTCTTATTTGCCCGTTGTTATTTATTTTTATTTATTCTTTATTATTTTATACACTTTGATTTGTTGTTTACTTGGTTTATATCTTTATATAGTCGTCAGAGGCAGATTACAATGGTGTTTAAACCATGTCAATATGCCACTTATTGTTAGAATCAAAGTTATAATCAAAAATCAAAGTTTAGACGTGAATAAAATCCGAACAATTAGAGATACCAGGCCATGTAGTATATCGCTGTATTTAGGCCGAAGGGAGTAAAAAAGCACCCCTTTTGATGGGCTAATTGATAAAATATTTTTTCTACAGAAAGATGACCCTCTAAATCATGACTTCCACTTGCTAGGTCAAAAATATTTATCTATTCGTACTCTACACATGAAACCCGATCTATTGATACTAATTTAGTCTTGCAACGCAATTTGGGTATTTTCGTTTAAAAGTTTGACATTTGTTTCTCATAAATATTACAAATGTTTATGTCAGATATGCAGTATATTTATATTTTATAAAGTTATAAATATTCTAAATTTGTCTTGTTTAGCAAATACCATATTCAGATATAACAATTTAAATTTATCATTTATTTATAATTCAAATATAATTTGTAATTTCTGAAAATGCTTAAATTTAAGTAATTGGGCAAAAATATTTGGAAGAAAATCAATTTTTATATTATTTATATTTGTATGCTTTCAAATTCTCGGATATTTAACAATATCAGATTTAACAATAATAATTTTCACTTCTAAAAATAAAAAAATGTTACTCATTAGAAGAATTTTAATTATTATAACGAATAACACATTGATAAAAATGACGTTTGTGTGTGCAGAAGATAAATTTAATGTTATTCAAAAGTATAAAATTTTGGAAAAATACAATTTACGCGTTTATAAGAAAGAGCAGCTGCCAACTTTTAAATGTAAGCCTTTTGATAGGATTGCGTTCTCTCTTTATATACGCGAAGATACATCTGATTCCATACCTCGTTTCTCTATCAGTCATAATCCGCCATGCACGCACGCACGATCAAAAGCATTAATTTTCTACCTTACTCCGGTATCATCGCAATGAAAGCCATTACCATTTCGTTAATATCGACACGCGCGTCGTTACGAGACCGCGTTGCGCAACGTAAAAGAGGAAAATCGGATAGAGGATACGTGCAGAGTTGATTCTTTTCACCGGATCGCGAGAGTTGATCAGAATGATTAATAGCGCGAGCGGGGTTAAATCATTAAGTGGCTTATATATATGGATATGGGTGCCGCGGGAAATGGTTGACGAGAGAGGAGCGAGATGGAGAGGAGAGGAACGATAAAAAGAAACGACCGCGCAGCTACAGAGGGGAGTGAAGCGGAATGAGGGATAAGGGCCCAGACGGGCGGAGGTACTTTCGATGAGGAATCCTACTGCGGCGGACAAAGAGAAAGAGGGTTAAAGAGAGGAGAGAGGGAGGGATGGCTGGCTGGCGTGGAGCGCCATGGCTATTGAATGCCGCTGCTGCTGCATCGGGGGCCTCTCCATAGCTGGGCACCGCGCGGCATGGCAGCAGGGAGCAATTCCCTTTAGTTTATTTTTCCATGGATAATGAACCCCCACGCGACTCTCTCTCTCTCTCTCGCTCTCTCTGTTTTTCCCTCGTATACGATGTGTTGCATCGACAAGGCCGACCGATCGGCCGGTCGCCGCTATTTCGCGTTTCCGTAGTGCTTCACGTTCGACCGCGTCTCCCTGCTTTCACCCTCGCCTGCTCATTTTATAAGCCAACGCGCTTCAATGCTCCGCGAACTCATCGCAATCGAACGCGCACGAGTGACTGTGATCGAAGGAGCTGAACGTACCGACAAATTACATACATCGATAATCGCCGGTCCACCTTTTAATCTCTCCCTTTGTCTCTCTCTCCCTCTTTCTCTCTCTCAAGAACAAAATAATAATTAAGGAATTCTCCCCGATATTTTTCTCGCCTACAACTCTTTAGGGGGGTCAGAGGGGTTTTACTTAAATTAATATCTCGAATATGAGATTTAATTTATTTCCTTGGTATCGAACCAAGAAAAATTTGTGCCCTGTGCACAGCAAATTAATTTCGATGAAAAATTAATTTTCATCTAAACTAACGCACTATCATCTGCGTTTGGCTCTTCTAGCCCGTTGAAATTCAAAGTTGTTTTTCAAAATAATAATGTTCTAATAAAAGAACTAATAATTTTTGTCAAGTGTCTCAAAATTTTTATTAGCAAAAATATTATCTATCGATAGAACACACGGAACGTGAATTGACATTTTTACTTCGTTATTGTGTGAGAGAAGAGGGCTCAAGGTATCTATGTTTCAGCTTTTTAAAGATAATATATTGTGAATCCTTTCGAGACAAAATAATTTCTGAACGCGCGCGCCGCGTGGTCCAGCGATAAAAACTGTTTTTCCTTCATAAGGCAACGCGCGCAATGTCTCGCGCATTTACACGACGTCACGGCCGAATGTCCGGTACTTTTTCCCCGACTAAAGCGCATCCTGCGAAAGGAGTCTGGCGGCGAATTCCTGGGGGTATTCTCTCCGTACCGCGTGTAGCGCGCCGAGAAACTTGGCTTTATCGCACGCAACCAACGTCACCGGATTAAGCCACGTTGCGGCGGGTAAGCGATGGTGCCTCGGGCCATCGCGTAATCTACAATTTTATACGCCGTATCCCATGTGGCAGAGAGAGAGAGAGAGAGAAAGAGAGAGAGAGAGAGAGAGAGAGAGAGAGAGAGAGAGAGAGAGAAAGAGAAAAGTAGAAAAGAAAGTAGAGATTCGGGCAGAGCTCGCGTAATTGCTTCGCGAATATGGACCAATAACAATGCGCGCGTTAAAACTGGCGCACGTTACCGCGTGCACGGGGACTTTAAACAGTTTCATTTCCAGTCCAAATTCTCGGCTTACGACCCGCAAAAATGTTTGTATTTAATACGCGCCGCGATGCAAAATTATAATATGCGCACATTCTGTTTTTATGTTTTTTCCGAAACTCTCGTATCTACGAGATAAGAATATGCGAGACTCTATTTATTTCACGGACAGTATTCTCGCGGGTAGCTGACAGAAAAGCAACTATTGGATCGTGATTCTAAATTCCAGAGAAACGCGCGAAAATTATACGTAGTGCAACGAAATAAAACTTTTTTTCAAATGATAAGTTTTTCATGAAAACCAGACGGATATTTCCAACATTGAACATCGATGTCGTTACAATTATTATTAAGATTATAGCGACAGGAGAGGGAAGAAAATAAAGAAAAAAAGAGATCGGAGAAATAAAGGAAACTGTTTAGAAATACATAGTAGAAACGCGTCGTGGGATATTATTGCGCTCCGTTATGCGATAAGTGTGTGATCGACAAGTCGAAACGGATCTTTCGAAATAGGTATATATATACATTCGCTATCGAACTCCGCATTATCGATAAACATAGTCGACGCAGAGAATGCGCAGGGACTGTGCTAAATTGTCGGGGATAGTCGGTGTTATTCGGACTCTCGGCTCTGTGCAACGGTGTCTGGATAAATGCAGCGTGCATGCCCGACAGGCAAACGAAGGGGAAGAGGGAATGCGACGCAGCAGGGGGAGGATAAAGGTTGAAACGGTCGGAGGGGGTGAAAGGGGGAGACAAGAGGAACAAGATACCCTATATCGTCCATATAATCTGCGGATCTGACCGCGCGTATTCCAGGCCCATACGAATCCCGTGGGTGGTAACCGCCTCGGGGGCGCCAGATTTACAGGTGTAACCTGCAATAACGGTTCGCGCGCGATCTATCGAATCCGAGAACTTGAGCTCGCGCTCGAATCGCCGCTTCGTATACCGAGACTCTCCTTCACGAGAGCGGGCATATTTTCGCGCATCGCGAAAGAGAATCGCTTCTCTCACGGTTTGATAGAAAGATCAATTCCATTATCGAGCACATGTAACGGCGAGAAGAAAATTGCGACGACTCGTGCCTCTAGGAACAATTCTGCGTATTATAACGACGGATTCGTGCAGCGGAATGCACGGAATTTTTTTTTTTTTTTTTTTTTTTTGCATAAATCTGCCTGGCAGCTTGCGTGCATTATCTCAAAGTCACGAGCAACAAAATGTGCGGCTTCGTCAAAATTTTGCAAGATTGTGAGGTATATTTCACATAAAATTCACAAATACTGTAATAGTTTTAATATTAAAAATAAATTCATAAGTAATTGACGGATGAAGCTTTGACTTACGTTAAAATCATCGAGTACTGAAAACTTTTGCAGAAAGATTGATAATTTTGAATTCGCTTCGTATTTTTTTAATAAAATTTATTTATATTTTTGCGTTGCATAACTTGTGTTAGTAAGCTGCATCGGTATTACTTTTTCATCAACACTCGTAATTTGCATGCTGACTCGGTACAACACAAAATGTTTCAAATATGTTTCTAAACTTGCGAAACGTTTATCATGCATTTATTCTTGCTGAAACCGCACAACGCGCTGTAAAACTGGACACGTAATTAACGGGAATAATTGGCAATCGCGAACAAGCATACGTTAACTCAACCGAAAGAGTCGATTCGCACAACTTTTGACATTAATTCTAACGAAGCGGAAACCTCTCGGAATTTCTGATGTTTAACGGAATATCGTAATTACTCGCGTGACGCGAAACCAGAGGAATCCGATTGACACGTGAAAATCTCTCTCGAGACATTCTCGATGGGTATTATGCGATTTCACGTAATACGGTTATGCCGTCATGCAAGATCGAAGATGTAATCTGTAATCGATCGATATCATCCAATCACGTCCATTCCAGGAAAGCCGCAGGATGCGGCTGGATAGGAAAGTTCATAATTAATTTACTTCAACTTGTGATTATTACACGGCGTGTATAACAACTATTATTACGCGCAATTTAGGGGAAATATCTTTGCACGAAATGCTATTTATCTCTACATAATATTAAAATATAATTAACGTCAGTATTTAGCGAAGAATTTCAACGATATTATTATTCCCTTTAAAAAAAAAGAGGCGGTTTACCCGTCTCTGACGTTTTACCGTAATGTTCGTCCGCCTTTCATTGCATTCTGCGCACTTCGCAGAGAATTATTTCTGGAAATAATTCCCGTGCAAATTTGATACCGTCATAACGATATGTATATGCGCGAATATCGCTCGCGACATCATTAAATACCATTGAAATTACACGGGGCGAGAAGAAGGTATCCGATTACAAAGGAAGGAGACGACTCCGCTTAATCACTGCGAGATATCGGAAGAGGTATTTGCGTCAATAGGGTCATCGTGGATATCTCGATTGCACACAGAAACGTGTAACCCAGTTTCTACGCGCCGTCAATTACAGCAGAGACAAGAGCGTTTCGGTTCGCGCAAAAGCCTCAAAAGAACGCGACGTTGACCCATTTCGCATTGATTTCTTTCAAAAGTTTGCAGTTTTGAAAGAGAAAAGAATACTTCTCGCCTTAACTGTGCAATTACAACCGAGGATCAAGCCCGACGGGCTTGAAAGACATTTTGTTAACGACATCGACCTGTTTGTTGCATCGAGAAAAACGTCGGTCATATTTTTTTTTTCTTTTCCAGCTAGCAGTATTATCATTACGCTGTTACGCGCGAGCGCGTGGAGGAATTTGAATAACTACCGCCAACAACTCGGCGCGCTTTTCATAATTCCATGGCTAATGAGCTCCTTTTGTCGGGCGTACAAGTGTACGGTGCGCTCGACAAAAGTTTTTAATTTGACCAGCAGATTCTTGCCAATGTAAAATTAACAAGTACAATAAAAGCATATTGAACTATTTCGCAAGCCATGGCATTGAAAATAGCCGAATAAAAACTAGGAATATTAATTAGTTTTGTGTGAATTTATGAGAATGAACAACAATAAAAAATAATAAGTGAATGGATAAAGCAAGGAAAAAAAAGAAATCCTCCGACAAATACGACGATTTAATTTTCTCTTTTTATATAAGAATAAAGTATTATAAACTATCTCATATATATACTAAATATATATATATATATATATATTATATATATAATATATGTAATATATAATTATATATATATATATATAATATATATTATTATTTGTCTCTGCAAAAATATTTTAAACACTTTTAATACATTTATAACTATTAATTTTTTTGTACATGCGTTTATAAATAACTCATAAAAATTGCAAAAAATATCGGGTGTTACTTTTTTTTCCACAGCACGTGATAAACACATTTCCATGGGGGGCTCGCGCGCAACATATGCCTGGCGAGCGCGACGGTCCAAGTCTTAACCCACCACTCTCGTAATCGTCGCTGAACGTTGGAATAGCTCCTTCTGTCGGGATTGCCGACACCTGCGAACCACCTGGTCATCGATAGCCCTCGCACGCGGACGAAGGGAAAGGAAGGGGGCCTCGCGAGCCACGCCGCTCGCGTACCGGACGGTGCATATCGAGGCGGCCGATTCAGGTGCCCTTGTTTCGCGAGGACCCCTCGGATACAGATACAAAACACGGGTAGCGTGCCCCGCGGCGATGGAATCTCTCGGGACGATCTGCGCCCCGCGCGATCGGAGAAACGCGGAGCAGGTGCGCGCACTTGAGAAATCACTGCATCTCCTCCTGCATCTCTCCACCGACTCTTGTCCACCCTCTCCGCTTGTATATCGCGTACGCGGGGAAAAAACAAAAAAAAAAAACAAAATTCGAAAGGCGTAAATTTCACCTCGAACTGATCAAAGGTTCGCGAGAACCAACTTGGTTTCTCCCATCGCCGATGTAAGATCCAGATTTTCGCTACTCGCGTAATTTCGCCTAATTATATGTCTGAAGGATTTAATCATGACCGAAGGTACGTAAAATGCGGCGCGTGATTTCGCAAGTGAAATCCGTTTCTGTCGGGAATAATTTGGGGAAATATTTTCTGAGAAATGTGAAAGTGTATTTAAAATTACCAAAATTTTTTATCTTTAACGTAACGCTTCTGTGTTTGCGTGTATAATTTATTACAAATAGATTGTCTCTTTTTTTTTCTTTCTTATAGATTGTCTCTTTATAATTTATTTTTAATTTCGCGAGATTGTCGTTAATCTCATTGATATTTCAATCGCCGCTTAATTGAACGCCATTTGCAATACGATTAACATTATTATCAATTACAGTTGTTAAATTCAACATGACGCTCCATTTAGATGAAGCTCAGCGAAACGCGCAAACGTCACGTTGCGGCACGCGCTCAAAATTAAAATTGCGATTTAGCGCGATATTGTTTAGCTGCAGAGAGAAAAAGAGTGTTTATTTTTTTTTTTTTTTCATAAATAGGACGCGCATTTTTTCATTACCCAGATGTGGTTGTCGTGCGTGCAAGTGCTCCAGCAGATGTCTGCGCGCGCGCAAGGCTACGATATTATTTTCATACTGTACGTACATGTGTGCACACACACGTATGTTCATAAATACCTCTCTTCTTACGGCAGCGCGAAATATTTTTCTCTCTCGCTCCGTTGTCACTCATGTTACATTATCTGCATAGATCCTCATTTTTCTCTAATTCCGTTTTACAAAAACAACTCTTAAACTCAGTCGGATGGCAAATTTTTATCGAGTGATCCATGTTTTAGTCATTCTAAACACACAGTAAACGAAGAATAATGCGCGTCTATATATACATATATGTATATATACATATGTGTGTGTGTGTGTGTGTGTGTGTGTGTGTGTGTATACAGAGTTGTAGCAAAGTTTGTTTACAGTTAAAATGACGGCTGCGAAAGCATTCTTCATAGCGAGAAAGGATGTACCAAATGTTTTTTTAAAATAGATATACCTTTTTCAAAGGAAAAAAACCATTCAAAAAAATGCATAAAAATACAGGAAAAAAAACATAAAAAGTAACAAACTTGTATGTAACAAATAAAAGCTTAAATAAAAATCAAAAAATAAAAACTATATTAAGCACACACTGTTAGAATATTAATTGTGAAAAGGATTATAAGATTAATGTAACCAATTAAAAATAGTTGCTTATACATTATTAATTTATAATCGATACCAACTGACTTACAATTAGAGTTTTTGAAAATTTTTTTATATAAATTTGAACTTAAGTTTCCATCTGTTGAATTTTTTGTTGATGTTCAATAAAATCCAATTTTATTGCATTCGCTGTAATAAAAGTAATGTAAAGTCTCAATAT
This sequence comes from Lasius platythorax, assembly GCA_963971435.1. Classification (NCBI taxonomy): domain Eukaryota; kingdom Metazoa; phylum Arthropoda; class Insecta; order Hymenoptera; family Formicidae; genus Lasius; species Lasius platythorax. The sequence goes on from OZ020536.1 coordinate 7,831,137, forward strand.
ACTCTCATTAATAAATTGATATTCTTACATTAACATGGTGATATATTTATCCAATTCATAATAAATTTAAGAAAAGGAAAGATATATTATAATGTTCAAATTTTTATTTTGCATCTTTCGTTATCGACCTGATTATCTACATCAATTTTACTTTGGCAAAACAATCTTTTCCAATCCAAAAATATTTTATAAGAAATTCTTTCTATTAGAATCTATTTTGCAGTTAATTGTAAGTAACTCTTCCTGTTAAGAGTATACACACACACAGAGTAATTTTTGCAGAAAATAAACCACACATCTTTTTATATAATTATAGGAAGTATAAATAAACATATATGTCGAATTGCTGACTATTATAATGACTATTATAACACATCCTTTATTTACGTATTGATATTGTACATATATACATATATACGTATCCTGCTAGTTTCATTAATCTTATATCCGTTTTGGAGCAGTTAATATTTTAACAGTACCCAAGAGTTTTTTATCTTTTAAACTTTAATTTCTTAACAAGGTTTTATTTTTTATGCAAGATTAAATATTTTGTTATGTATTTGTCATATTTCTATTCTCTTTTTAGAGAATATCTTCTTTACTATAATTTTACTACTTTTTGTAGATTATTTAAAATGATTATATGTGAAAAAATTACATATTCAAAGATTGCTCGCATCTAGCAGTACTGAATACAGCAAACGCATAATGTGCTTTTAATAAGAAATACATTATTTCTTAGAAAATTGATATTTTTGAATATGAGAATATTGCATATCTTAAGCGGCTTGGTGTTAAGATGCGAAAAGAAAAGAAACAATAATAGATACCAATTGTAAAAATTAAAAAAACCAACGTATAAAAAAAAGAATGTGTGTGTGCATATAATATAAATAATATGAAATAATATCTAAATATTAAATCTTATGTATAAGATAAAATATATATTTTATTAATATAATATGTATAGCATATAAAAAATAATTAAACAGTAATGTAAGATAAATATATAATTGTTTATCAACTTGTTTTATATGGATAAATACTGTGCTTATGTATAAACTGCTATCAACTGCTTTTATGTATAAATGTTTCTAGTGTAAATTCCAAATTATAATCAGTGAATAACGAAATGTTAGGCAGATGTTTAGGCTATGTATCAATATTTTCATTCCAATAGAGAATACATCTTTCAGCGACCTTTCTTTTTTCATCAGAGCTTATTTCTACGAAAACATCTTCATGAAATAATTTTTCTCTTTAGTAACACACGATCTGCAATACGAAATGGATATCATGTTCAAGCAAAGACATAACTGGATATGGGAATATTGTATACCAGAAAACGACAAAATAACATGCAGTATTTGTGATACAAATTATAAAACTTTTACATTTATGGAACGTATAAGATATCACATAATCAGAGCGCATGAAGAAGATTATAAAAATACTACCAAAAAACGTAACTGGGTATGGCAGTTTTATAACATAAAAGGCAATAATTTAAATTGCAAACTTTGTGGTAAAGATTATAGAATAGCAACAAATAATACTACCAAAATAATAAAACACTTAACCAATCAACATAAAGTTAATAAAAGTAAAGCGATATGTCTCCGCAATTGGATTGAAAGCAATTTAAATAACAATTTTAAAGTATTCGGAAACAAGACAAGATGCAAAAAGTGCGATTGCATTTATCAAAGAAGCAATTCTTTCGTATTAATGGAACATTTGAAAACTCATAATCATAAAATACCGTTGGAAATCATACCAAAGCAATAAAATAAACATCGGTAAGTTTTATGGATATTACTATTTTATCTCTTTTGAATCGCTTGCGTGTATAATAAACACACGAAATTTATATATTTTAACATTTGTTTACCATAGATACTATTCCAGTCAAATACAAAGCAAATTCTTGTTTTACAAGTGTTATAAATATTTGAGTCAATCTCGTTTAGTTATAATAATATATAGATACAATATATATAGATACAATAATTAAAATTTGTCATCTATGTATTTATAATTTAAATATAATCATTAATTTATGTAAAAATTTATATATTTAAATAATTAGACAAGAATCTTTAAATCTGTATAATATTTATATCCACATCTTCTATTTCTCAAATGAAAACAGCTCTAATGATAATTTTTACCTAACAATAAAATAACGCGTATGATTGAAATATAAGATTGATTATACTCTCTTACGTTTAATTTCAAGATTCGAGTTCAACGGTATTGATATGGATTTCAAGAGAGATATTTAGGACAATGCTACATCAGGTCGCCTCATCATCAACAATAATAAACATTTTGACTCTAACGATTTAAATAATCATAAATAAGAATTGGTATTTTTGACGAGCAATTTACTTTGCGTTTTCATGTAATATACAACAATCTTACGAATTACACATCGACTTTCTTGTAAACATATAATTTGCAAACTTTGTACTGACCCAGCAAACAAAAAAGTTCAAAGTTTTTATATGTCTATTTTTTTTTATGTATCTTATATAATACATATATCTGTTTTCATATATTTTATAGGAATAATCTTCTAAATATACTATATTATTAAAAATATGTAAATTTAAATATTAAACTTTTACTTATTTAAATTTATAAACATGTGATGCATTGACACTAATATAAGTAATATGGTATTGAGACATGCATTAATAAAATGACGATCTCATTGTTAGATAAACATAGTGATATATTTATTTAGTTCATAATCAATCCAGCAGTCCAAAAAATCTCATTATAACGTTTATTTAATTTATTTCACACATTTCCTTTCTTCTCTATCGATTGGATCATTTATATTAATCACCTTGACAAAAAACCAATTGTTTCTAACTTAAAAATATTCTGTAAAGTAGCAATTTTTCATATTTGTGTTTGTTGCAACAATTAAATAACTTTCTGTTATTTGTTAATATTTCGGGAATCATAACATAAATGACTTCTTTTAAGAAAATAATTAAAATTGGTAATAAGCGTATTGCGCAAATCAAAGAGAGAGAGAGAGAGAGAGGGAGAAAGAGAGAGACTACTTCAATATCTATCTTTTTAAAAGAAAATAATAAAACATACACTTAGTACATAAATAAATATCTAAAATCTAAATTAACAAAATTGTTAGCTATTAAAAAGACGTACGTGATCGTACGCAAGGTTGTGCGATGAACCGGTTCCAGACGCACGATCCGAACCACTCGTTACGAAATTGCTGGTCAACCACGCTCGGCTCAGCAATGATATGCACAATGCACTGGACTTGGTCGATTGAGATGAAAAAAAAAAAATGACAAACTGGCATTTTGAATTTCGCACTTCGTCCGCTGGAACGACATATGGGACGCGCGTCAAAGCGCACAATTATTCGCTTCTGCCGAAGAAAGATCGGTCGGTCCAACTCTTGCCATCGTATTTCCTTTTCGAATCGGTCAATAAACTCTAGAGAAAATTGTCCTTCGCTCTGAGACTGACACGCGACGGTCACGAGTTCGTCAGAAAGATACCGGGCGTATTTAATCGTCGGGCCACAAAAATATTTTTAAAGTAAAGATCGCATCATTCTATCCTTTTCAAACTCGCTTCGCGAACACGAGTATCGCATTTGCGCCGACAAGTAAGTAAAATAAAGCAAAAAATTTTTAAATAATTACCCGACTGATGAACGTACGGCAAATATCAGCTTTCGAGGAGAAAGAATCAATCGAAAATTCGGTATAGAGACAAAATTGCAATACTGGCATTAATTTATTAAAATGCCGAAATATATTAAAAGGAGAAGATCATGAAATTAATAAATTAAAATTATAATTAATTTAAAGGATTTTGATCAGACTGATTAAAAGATTAATTAAGGGATTAGTTAAAAGCACTTGGAAATTACATATTTCGCTAAGATATTATTAATAATATATTATCGATATTATTTTAATAACCAATCTTTTTGCGATTATTTAAATAATTATTGCTTTACTATTGTTAATGTAAGAGAAATATGACTGTTTGATGCTTAAAATTATGATGCGAACAACTACACAATTCGTGTATTCTGCTCTTCAAATGCGTAATGCAATCGTACATTCTCGATATGTTATGTCAAGTGGCAATAATTGAGTTGGTTGGGACGCGAGCGAAAGCGTTAACGAAGATATTATGCAACCGATCGCCGCTAATCGGCAAATGGTCCGAGACACCAGATGTTACTACACGTGCGTGACCGCCTTTGATTTCGATATTCGTGTGGTAACAGATTTGCAGTTCTTTCCGATGTCATGTGAACCAACAGGGTAACTTATTGTTACTGACCCCACAAATTCGACCATTTGTTCTCTCGCGAGTGTATGGCTTTCAAATTGCTATTAAAGTACGAGAATACATTTCTTTGAATTTATACGCATGGGAATAAGTAATTTCAACAAGAGCAACAGACATTAAACTTTCAAACAAAATCTCACGTTACAGATACATATTTCTCTATTTCAATATATATTCCTCTATATTTATTATTCAAAAAGTAACAGCTCACTAAATACTTCAAAACATCAGCATGTAAAATTGAAATCAAATACTGAAATTAAATACAGAAAGAGATTTTATATTCCTAAATGTTTTATAAATGCCTTTGCAACATCAGCATGCGAAATGACGGATCATAAAATATAGGTCGGTCAAAGGTTATAAAATATATTTTATTACAAATTACGGTGGATTAGCGCTCGTAATATATGAAAAGCGTGAATGTAAAACAGGTAAATCATACATCAAATGCCATTATCAAGTGAAAAAAATGTAAATAAATGTGATGTGAGATACATCGAGGAGCGGACTACGCGGAAAACTGCGAAATGTGCCGTGACGCAATGCAGTATCGAAAATTGCGGCACGTCTCTCCTTCCCTTCCCTCGCCCTTTTCCATTTTTGGCGCTATAGGTAATTATGAGGCTAATGATATACATACGCAGTAACGATATTGGTAGATTGCAGTTGGTACAACGAATTATTAGAGCGATAATCAGTATCGCGAACCGAGAGAAGCCGATATCCCATATCCACAATTTGTAATTAAGAATTTTATTAGCGAAGATATTATGCGGCTAATCGTCGGTAATTGGTAAATGGCCCGAAAGCCATGTGCAGTAACCATCTCCCCGAATCGATTTTACTACCGTTCAACCCAGGGGTCTGTGTGTGCCCGCCGCGAAATTTATTTGCATTTTTACATTGTTAATCCGACGGTGATATATTTTTGCGAGAGATACTAGATTCACACCGCGCACGCGATTGTAAAATCTTTGGCAGCGATAAATAAGCGAATTATGTCAAATTGAGAAACGTCTCACCGTTCAATATACTCTCGTCGCGTTAACCCACATAAGTTCAAACAACTGCTAATTTACAAATTATTTTTTTTTTGGTGCGATAAATTCCGCGATAATCAGAGATATTGATTACCGTATAAATATATAATCGAGCTTACATGACTCATCAGTTTCGAATAAACGAGTCACGGAAATACGGAGCGAGCGCGAATTATCGTACTCATGAAACTGGCATCCCGTCGCTCGAATGACTATTAAAATTTCATAATAACGAGAAGGGACGTACTGCACGAGCAATTTATTCAAATCCCGGACAAAGACGGAGCCTGATAGGCGACATTGTGCTCGGTGTCGTGATACGATGTGTAGGGTGAGCTAAACAAAAGTCATTAGGGGTAGGAAATCACTGTGCGTAACCAGTCTCCCAATACCCGAGATTGCAGCCCTCCCTCCCCCACCCTATTCCGAAAACATCACGCGTGTATTCGCCATAAAGATATACACGAACTAAAACACGCGTGTGTCACTTGCCGAACAAATTGAGACGTACAAAGGCGGGGGGGACCGACCGCGTCTCTTGATTGTTACAGCTCTCCTCGATATCCCCGAGGGGCGATGCAAAAGGAAGATGGGGGAAGGGGGGGGGGGTTGGAGGAAGGGACGCGTCATGGTAAACTCTATCTAATTATGGCGTCGCGAGAGACAACAACGCTCTCTCGTAATTTTGTCGTTGATAAGCTTTTAAAACGATCATTAATATCGCAGTTGATTCCGCCCCCCCTTCTCTCTCGCAGTTTCCTTACATTCCAACCGTGAAATTGGCCGACGGGAAAAAAAGAGGCCACCCACACACTTCGCCGGCTTTTCGAGCGCTCTCCGGGGCTATCCGACCCCCTCCCCCTCCCTCTCTCTCTCCTACCCCCCTTTTGCGAGAAGGACCGCACCTCGAATGCGCGCGATTCCATCGTCGTTGCACCATGCATATGGATCGCCGGTGCATTCACCGTGTACACACGTCGTGGATAAATATGTATGAGAACGAGAGAGCGCGCATCGAGATTATCCCACTACTACCTCGTTTTCTTCTACGGATACGAGAGGACGCCGACGCGACGCTCGCGCGATTTTCCCTTCGTTTGCCGCTTCTCATGCTAAACTCTACGCATTTCAATGGTCCGCATATATTGTTGAAATAATACCAATAATACGTATTACGCGCCGTCTGCGACGTGCATTAATGCTTCCCTATATTAACGAATTTTTATATTTAGAAAAGAGAGAAGCGAGGAAAGAAAAAGAGGGAGAGAGAGAAATATCAGCGTAATATATGTGTAACAAATGCATAAATAGTATAATTATATCGAATAACGCCAGTGCATTAGCGATAAACTCTAAAGATAAAACATTAAAAAAATTTTTATTTAAATTTTATATGTGTGTGCCTACACACACCTCATCTACACACACAGAGTTTTTATTATATATCTGTGTGTACATTTTAAAAAATTAAAGAAATTATTTAAAATTAATCTTCTTTTTTAATAGGAGAAATATAAAATAAAATCTTTAATCAAATTGTGATTATTAAAATACAATACCCTAATATGTAGCTAAATACCTAAAACACACGCTACATTGTCATGTGTGAGTCGGTATCATTAAATAATTCATCAAATGGCTCACATGTGACTAGCGCATTTCATGCGTTGAATATGTTTTCAGCATGCCGCAGATGATTCGTCGCGTCTTAATTAATTTGAGAATACTATACAAAATATCACGCGTCCAACTTCGAGAGTGCAGTGCAAAGTGTCGCGCGTCTTATCGTGCCGCATAATGAACAGTAATGAACCATAATAAATCATATTTTCGCAAGGAAGTACAACGAGTTCTGACAACCTGAGAGGAATAAGGTCTAGAAGGAGAAACCTTGAGGTGAATAATTTATACAATTATTTTTTATCAATCGCGCGCCTGTTTATTTGATTCGTCCCGTTTATTTGGATGACTTGAAAAAGAATTGGAGAAAAAGAATTTTACATCTTATAAAAGTTTATACTTGAGAAGAATTGCCTTTTCGGAAAATATATGTAATTATTTTATTATATATCTTTCTGCTTATAATTGTACACATCGAATTTTATATCATATCATATTAATATAAAATATTTGTTTCAATTATGAATTTAAAAAGAAATAGTTTTAAGATACGGATCATGAGTGACTCCGAGTGGACACACAATAGAGGGTTAAAATAAATGGGCTAGAATATTATAGCCTGGATCTATATGATCGTTTATCTTTCGTGATTTGAGTGATATGTGCGTCTAGTAAACGATCGTAATGTTTTACGATCGTAAACAAGCGTAAAATCTTTACGCTCTGCCAGCGATGATAATCAGCCGGCAATAGAAAGAATTTCTCTCCTTTTTTGACCTCTGACTCGAAAAAATCTATCCAGAATAAATGTGGCCAGGAACAACAAAAGATAAATTTAATACTGACCAGAAGAATGGACATGAATGACATAAATTTACAATTCTGTATATTTGAATGCATTGTCAGATACACGCATAATTCTTTAATTTTTATATCATGATATTATTTGCAGATGTTATTTATTATTGCGTATCCATCATTTGTTTTTAATATTCGCACCCGTGTTGAAAAACGATGTATCATTTATATTTCTATTTGAGCTTCGTGTTTCATTCAAAAATATTAAATTTGAATTCTCTCTCTTTCAGTCCATTTATATTAATCTATTCACTTTAGCCACAGATTATTTATTTATTTATTTAATTACACTTATATGTACTCTGTTATATGAATGCATTTGCACTTAATATACAATATAAATCAAGTGCGGGATTAATTTCTTTACAATATCTTTATTAATACTTCACGAATTTATTTATTATAAGCAATCGCTAAATTTTTTTAAATGCTAGCAATTTTTTTGTCTCATTCCGTCTATTTACGTCAGAGGTGGCTATTATGTAAAGTTCGGTAAAACAAGTTGAGGGAGACAAAACGTTGGTCGCGGAAGGATTAATGAGGCCGTGCCGGTAATTAACATGTCGAACACAAATGGCACTGCGTAAAGCAGTGGCGGTGCCAGCTCGCCGCGCTTGTTTTATTTTTATTGATCCTTGTCGTGGGATTTCCGCTATTTCCTTCCCTTCGCGTACGCTCTTCAGTTACCGCTGATGGAATCGTTAATTAACAATTTATTACCAAGCTAAATCACCAAGGACTGATACCGATGAGTATCTGCAACAACACAGCAAACGTCAATTGTTACGCCGACTTCCAATGAAGCTTGCATGACACATGCATTTTCAATTTGGCTGGCGCACATATGTATAACTATCGCTCGGGTCGCATGTAGCTATTAATATAAAGCTAGATCAAGATATTAATAAATCGAATTTTGTAGATCCTTATTAAGGATCCTGTCGTAATGTATACATATATATATAATCGTATCTCAATAAATACTTATGTAATTAACTTTTAATTATGCGCAGGGCAAATATCTCGATTTTGTAGACAATTCTATTCTCATAATTAAGATATTCAACATATCGCAAAATATCGCATAGTGACGTAAGAAGATAGAAAGCGTTTATTGAATGTCCTCTTGGCTATCGCGTGACTCATCCCGCCGCAGAAAAGTGCAAGAGGAAGAGTTTAGCAAGAGAATTCTGACGCTACGCGTATAAGAAGATATCAAAAGAGATACTCTTTCAATCTAATCGGCTCTTATTTCACACAGCACAGACTCATATTTCAGTCTCGGGATATAAAGCCAATTCAATCTCTGTAAAATTACCTACGCGGCGTTCCGCAGGCGAGAGGAGACTTTGTAAACGAATTTCCAAGGCGATAATCCCGCGTGATTCATTCCCGAACAATATTTACGATATATCACGGCTTTCATTCGTGTGGCTTACATTATCATACGATAAAGCCAAATTCATCAATGTCGTATTGGAATATCTCGGATAAGAATACCAGGAATGTTCGTTTTAAATCCGTAATATTCAATAATTTATAATGTAACATTTAATAGCGTAGCTCATTAAACAAAAATTCCATCGTGCAGTAACATTGATTTAATTTCATCTTATATCTTTAATCCCTTTCACATCCGTGTATTCTCAGAATAAATTTCTATTGCTCTTTAATCAGAAATGTGTATTTTTAAAGGCGAAAGCATGTACATGTACATCTGTTGTGAAATCCGATCGGACACAGTGCATAATGTAATAAAATTTCTGAAAATAAGAAATCTTCCTTTAAGAACGAGTAATGATAATTGAGAGACAATGTGATTAAATTGACGATGTTCAATTTAATCACAGGAGACGCAAAGTTGTGCCTTGTTCCTCGCGAGCAGGCAAGTTTAAAAGCCATCTACTCGACAACGCAACGGCGACAAAAGCGCGATTTCCGCACGCGGCGCGCGTTTCTTTTTCTCTCTCTTTTATTTCCATCCACTTCGCTACCGGGGATTATAGAGCGAAAACGAACAAATTCCCCATCATAATTTATGATCCTATCCGGCCACGGTTCGCTGGATAATCCACCGTGCCGGTCGCTTGTCAGCATAACCCCTCGATCCCCCTTCTAAAAGCTTATACGCGAGCTGAGCATGCGTCCATCGTCGAGAACCATGCAACTCGCGCCTCATATAGATACATACAGTTAATAAAAAAATTCCATTCTTACGCGTGTTTATGGAGATTATTTCATATTAATTTTCCAGAATGTCTATTTCAATTTCTCTCTCGTTGAATACGAGCATTTCGGGCTTTTCTCTCTGTCCGCTCCGTGTATTGATTAAATCATGGAAGTAAAAGCTTTTTTTCAGAGAAAGCTTGTTTTCTATAACATATATATATATATATATATCATTAAATTATACCTAATTGTATATTATTGTAAAAATGCACATATTTCGATGATGAAAAATAGATGTTTAGGTACATATTTGAATTTTTACACACGCGTGCCTTGTATTAATAAATATTAACAATTTTGACTTCTTTTTTTTGTGTGCAAATTTTTCACGAGAAATTTTGAGGCCATTATCCGAAATGCCTGGGGCAAATTATGCTATTATGCGAAACTACACGAGCCGAGAGTGTGCGCGAAATGTATTCATATTTTTTGAGTTTAAAAACATTCGAGGCGAATATATCATATATCCCAGATCGACGAATAGGAGAGGGGATCTTTTTCAAAATTTCGCTATGACGGTAAAGAGTACGATTATAAAATTCGTTAGGAAGCTTTGAGAAATGCTCGGTGCAAGAGAGAGCCGCCCACAAGTCTTGATAAAATATTCCAGGAGAGAGAGAGAGAGAGAGAGAGAGAGCGCGCGCATACTCTGACTTTTCTTTTGACGATTACACTTTTCACACAACGTCGGCACTCACAGCCGCGTGCTTACGTATTTATCTTAATGCGATATCCCGCGGGGCTCTGAACCTTCCGCCCTTGTGACGCCTGCGGGGCGAGAAATCGCGAATTCCTTGATGGTACGTCGCATGAATCGCTTTAGCCGCAGCCTCGGCGCCGAACTTTTCGTGCCGTAACTCGCGTTAGCTTTTGCCTTCGGAATGGAACGAGCTTCCCAGCAATTTCTCTCTATCCCCCTCTCTCTCTCTCTCTCTCTCTCTCTTTCTCTCTCTCTTTCTCCCTCACTTTTGCTCTCTTTCATCCCTCTCTCGCGGCCTCTTCCGCCTCCGTGGCTACCTGATTCCACCTCTTTCGCTCTTGCCGAGCCCGAGCTTCGAAGCGAATGAATTTATTCGCGCGAACGATAGCGGCCGGTGAATCATTTACGCGAATATCGGCCGCTGCCTCTGTTGGATATTATACACGTTTCGCCGCTTTCCATTTTTCCCCTCTACGCTCCGCTGCCTGTTGATGTTTGACTTGCCCCGGCCAAAGATAGTTCTGAATCGAGCCCAATTCCGTTCCGCGCGAATATGTATGCACATGTTCGTCATATGTGTGCATGACGTTTTTAATATAATTTAATAAGATCTGTTATCTGAAAATGATGTCGATCGAGAAATATTCTCTTTTAGATATAATTCGGCTGTCGCCTTTCATATGATCCGATGTCTTCATTTAGATGTGCTCTCATTCGAGATTGAAATAGTCTGAATTATATAAATGTATTCACATAGGAATTAATGATCACAGGTAAAATAAATGACTGATATCACGAATAAATTTCTCGATCGATATTAAGTTAATTATTCAGCTTATTGACATTTAATGTGTCCGTGTCACGTATACGCGCGATAATTCATCAAAAGAAACAAAGGAATGAATATAAGCGGATAATTTTTGTCCCATCGATGCACGATATAGGAAATAATTCGTAAGTAAGTAGATAAAAAAAAAAGTGATCCACATGTAACGCGGTCAAAGTCAGCGCAAATATCGAACGTTAAAATAAAATAAAAAATATATACAAGATATGACCGCGAGGGATTCGCAGGATTCATATTCTCGTATCGGTGCGATCCCGCGGCGACACTTCGGTAAATCTGATAAACTCGCCTAATTTGAATAGTCGGCCGCATTATCAAAACGCGATATCGGAACGCAACCGCGCACGAACGCGTACGCGTATCGGAACGCGCTTTTAATGCATATAGATTAGATCAATTTATAATAAGCCGGTTTTACAGTGTCCTCTTAGTCCACCGAAGTGGAGCCGCCCGAACGCACATGTCGCTAAATTTCTATTTATATTTTGCGTTTATTGCTATAATGCCGCGATATTATCGATATTTATTGGTCGCGCGGGTCGAGAACACACGTGCTTACAATATTCACGCGAGGATATCAATAATTTCCCGGAGAGTGCGCGTGCTGAGCGCGCGCCTATTCGATCGCTGATAAAATGTTTATAAAAGCATCCTTTCCGCGGTATAGTAAAATATGAAAACGTTATGTAGAATGTGGCGGGGACTTATCGAGAAAATATTTAAAGAATAAATGGATTCTTTGACGATATCACAAAGTCGATATTTCCAAAGTAAAATTCTATCTAGTAAAATTCTAAGAGAAACTTTGATTCTCGTTTGATTTTTGATATATTTGTCAATAAAACTTTTATTCGAGTTTTATTTGTTAAGAAATCTAATTTTAAGAAATTGTGAAAATTTGCGACGAACATGATCTCTTCTCAGATATTTTATCAAAAGTTACAACAATAGATGCGCGGGTTCTATTATCAATTTCAAAAAGAATTAAGTCTTTCAGTTTTGAACATTTCAATCCAATGATGTCATCGAGAAGACAAATTCTCTTACGAGATTCAACAAGAGTACAAAAGTTTTTAATTACATCTTGTAAAATTCTTTCTCTCATTCGCTACTTTGTTGCTTATCTTCTGTATCACGTGACAGTCTCATCTTGGCGCGCTGTGTTTTATCTCTTTATCCCTCCCGCAATATAGAATCAGCGCGATGCTCCTGGAGAGTTCGCGGTATTCCAATTTCCAGGGATAATGTATCTTCCCAGTTGGCTCCGGCCTCTCACGGACAAGAACCGGGGGCTTGCCAACTGGAAGTTCATTAACGAAGTGAATTACCGTATCCGTTACTTTTATCGTGCCACTACGAACGTATAATATAACCCTCCGACCCACACGAAATCGTTCCTGGCGATATTTGGCTCCGTACACGGTTTCCGCGACTAACGGTGACAAACAGAATTCGGGAACGTATACCTCCGTGGACCGAGCGGAATGTCGGAGAAAAGCAAGCACGAATGTGACTTCTCCAAATGAGGATACTTTGGAGTATCTTGAGCGGATATTATTTTACATATTAATCTCTAGCACAGTTTCGTGTTTCGCTAAAAGAAGAAAAGATATTTCTTCTACCTTTTAATGTCGCATAGTTCTTGCATTTAAATATGATAATTGGATAGAAAATAAAAGAGGTTCATTAAGACCGTAATAAAGATAAATTTTGCGTGATGTGATAAATATATCTTGGCGGTGATCGGAATAATTCGTGTAAAATATGTAGAGAAATGTCAGCCTTATAAGAATTGCAGTAATTTATCTCTCATTATTTCACGATAAAAGATTGATAGCCACGCACAGCTAGCGTTATAATTACAAGAGTCATCGATGTTTTTTTTTATAGGCTGATTTGCCGCTCGTTGCGAGAATTTACGCTATTAATGCCTTCGCGGGGTTTAAATCCGCACGTATAATTGTGATAATAGAGCCGCCGACCATACGTTACGTACACGCACGTCACATATGGTAGGTGGATACGCAACTAAACTGTTATTTTTTAATTTATGCCCTCAATTTACTAGCTCAACGAAGCTCGGCGCGGACGCCGGAATAATTAATGCTAACCCGGTATGCCGGTTCCATGAAATTATCTACCCGATAATTTTTGTTAAAACCCACCATTAAACTATGCGTACACGTTGGTATAATCGCCGCTGCTCACGCACGTGCGCTCTCTCATTTTCCACCCCTCTATCGCTCGTAATGATGCCCATTTTCACACATCTTGTCTATTACCTTGCTCGCCACTACTAATTTCTCTCCTTCATCGATATAAATTCCCTCGTACCGTCATTACACAATTATTTCATTCGCGGGTAATTAATCTATGCGTTTAACGTATTTTTATACAACATTGCAGGCGCAGTGTGCTCACCGATCTTACGTTATTCGCGCATACGTATCTCATATCCGTCTCGCACGGTTTATCTCTTCTCGAGAGATACACCCCCTACGAAACACTCACTAAGACTTTTTTAAGCCAATGGTAACGCGGTAATTGATGGTATTATTTATAACGAGCCGTCAGACCGTGCGCGCGCGCGCGTTCGTGAAAAAGAGAGAGAGAGAGATCTCGAGGCTCTTTAAAATATATTCTACGTATACCGCGCGAGGATTTCGGCTGACCGGCTGGGCGGACGTCTATATAGCGAGCGATAAATTACGGTGAACCTCATTGTTCTCGTAAACCGCATCTCTCAGCGCGCCGGATCGCGGCCGGCACGAGAGAGCAGGTGCTTCTCTTCCTCAAGATCGACGTACGGGGTAAAACAAAGAAAAAGGAAAAAGGGAGAAAGCATCATCCCCGGGATACTCCGAGTAACTATCCCGGGGTACAGATATGTAAGTGTCTGTACCCTTTCTCGTTTTCCTCGGGGGCATTCGCCGCCACCCGAAACAATGGGCCTATATATCGTGCGGCACATGCGTGCGAAATCGTATTAATTTATCGCGAGGCAATTACAAGAAGCCATATATTAAGCAGCCGGAATACGAACCCACGGGTCTGGCAGAGTCGCGAACTGAGCAGAGAAGAGAGAGAAAAAGAGGAAGACAGAGAGCCAACGGAAAAAAGAGGAGACCAGCGGGATAAGAGAGACAGAAATGGAGCGATCGGAGAGGATCGAGGAGGATGAAAACGCGTCCGAGGGAGAGACCGAGGGATCCCTAAATTTATTTCGATTCGCGGGGGTGCCTGCAGCGACAACGCATCTGTCGCTGCTCTCCCTTCTCTCGTTTTCGAGATCTTGGACTCGGCGTGCAACCAAAACGCACCGTGTTTCCCGTCCGTGTTTCGCCCGAAAATTTCCTCGCAGTCGTCGCTTTCGATAATGAAACAATCACCAGAAAAAAAAAAAATCCTTTTTAATTAATTTGGTTATTTAAGAAATCCAATTACACTTTCATTTTGTCTCGAGTGCGGAAACTTACTCAGTGACAATAATACACGCGAACCGTGTTTTCCCGATAAGCCATAGTGATTTTTGTTTTCTCGTTCGCGTTTTACGTGCCATCGATGTCCGCCGAATCCCTTTCGCTCTCTCTCTCTCCCTTTTAGTCGAGCTTTAGTTGGATTAAAAAAAACCAACGGCGGGACTATTCGTTAAAGTCTATTTGAATGATAGAGATGCGCGCACGTCCCCCGACTTCAGTTTTTTAATAAAAGCAAACTCGTAGGCGCATATGTGCATACCCGTGACGAGCCCCCCGTATATGACTGCGAAAAACTCGGCGCGTTCCTCGCCGCGCGTTCTATAAAAACGAAATTCACGCCCTACAAGCAAAATATTTGCTCTCCATCCCACCGCCATTTTTGGCTACATACTGCAACCTGGAAATTGCCAAATATGTATTCATTTTTTTTTCCGGGTATCGTAGCATATGGGCGATACACCGCGATGATGAAGCGTGAGAGAATTTACACTGCTTGTCCACGTTACCTGTTACAGGGTATACACCTATCGGCAACAATATGCCGGGACCGCCGCAACCTGTGTGCGCTTTGCTATTAAAAAAGATTGCGTGGAAACCCAGCGCTGTTACAGCGGGGCGAGTATCACCCAATTCCTCATAAAATAAACTCCGCAAAATCACGTGACACGTATTCGTGAAATCGCGAAATGTTTTCATACACACACACACACACTTCCTTTTAGTATACAACAGCGAATGCTATTTAAGAGACGCTTTAAAGAGGCAGCACTAATATATAATCTCTAAAACAAATTTAGTCTAATATCCGCATAAGAACATTGTTCTTATAAAGAAGAGACGAGAAATAAAAATTCTGAGAAAAGTAAGCAAATTTACAACCAAAGAAAAGCCAGCTATCCGACTCGAGAAGCATAGTATCGATAGATTAAAAGCCCTTATCACGAAATACCTGCGATATGTTACGCGTGATTTCCTATACAGTAAAAAAAAAATTTAGTTTGCGTCGTTCGAGAAATTCCAAAATGATGTCAGACGACCGGTCAATCACGGAGACTCGCTCGAGGTCGGCGCGTAAGACTCCGGGCGTCTGAATACAAGACGTAGATACAGTTCTGGCTCCCGAGGGAATCTCTCGTAACGGGATAGAGAATCGGACTTGGGACGCGATCTTGTTCTGTACGAAAAAGGGGATAACGGGAGCGTAGGGCGTTACGATCGCGGAAGAAATGCAAAGCCGTTCGCGACGCTGTAAATTGGTGCGCATTGTCGTTACAATTGAAAGTTTACATCGTCTCTCCGCATTTTCTAGCCGTCGCGGAACTTGCTCGAGCACGCTCGTAAAACGCGCCCAGGACTTTCTCGAGAATATTTTCGCTTACGAACAATTGGCATTATCCGACTTATCGACGAGTTCGATAATGGATGTTGTGCGATAGGAACAATTTTATATCTCCGAAATGAGATACGGGATGCTGCAACATTTCTTCTCGTCCAATACTCGTGATGCCATCTCTTGGAATACATCTGCACCAATTTATCGGCGTTGCTTTATCCCTTATATATTTAATTTTCATTGTTCTTGCTTTTTTTATTATTATTATTGCGTGTGAAATGCGTGTTTGTTCATTACGGCGGCAACTAAAAATCGTATTGTCTTCGACATTGATCTATCGCGCTGATTTATCTGGGGGTTTGTCGACGCGCCGGCGCGGGGCAAAGAATAAAAATCAGAAAGGGTAATCGTTAAATTTGTTTCGTGATTTGATTGATGCGAATGTTCAATCAGAGCTGCCGCGCGTTTCGCTAATTGCTTTGATCACTCAATGCGATTCAATGCAATGAAATATGTGTAATCTATAGACTTCGGCAGCGGAGCCGAGAATGCAGGAACTATAACGTACAATAGTATATTATCGGGAAAATCGTATAGAGCATTATATTATATACATATGTTATATCGTTACGCTAATACATTACTTTCACGATAAATAATGAATCGAAAGTATATGACAATAAAGATTGTCGGAAACAAAACAGAGAAACGTTTGATGTACGTACATAAATAAATAAATAAAACAATACACAAATATAAATAAAATAAGAATAAAATGTAAATTTTTAAAGAATTTTATTAAATTTTATTACTAATAAAAATTTTATTACTAATACATTTTTATAAATTTTATTATATAAGAGCAAATAGCGGAAAAGTAAATAAGAGGAAACTCAAATTTTTGCGGAAAATTGATTCGGGATGGGATTTATATATTGTATGCACACGAATATACGAAGACCTCGAAGTACCTTACATTGTAACATATGGCGAAGCGTTTACTTATTTATTCGAGTAAAGTATCGGGGGTATCGCAAACGTACCGGAAGATGAACTAAGCGGCTTTACGCGCCATAGTCCGCAGCAGACTCGGGGAAAGAACTGGAAACGATTGAAAGTACCAAGTTCATTTATATCTATCGCGACTGGACGGGGCAACTTTGGCTAAAGTACGTGTTCAGAGAAAAGTACGTGGAGAAGGGGGATTTAAGGGATGACGAGGGGGGGGGGGGAGGGGAGAGAATGATCGCGCGGATGTGTGGACCAAGTCCACATACAGTTACAACTTTGATTCTCTCCTCGTTCTCTCCCGTTGCGGGGGTGGACGGACGCTTACGTAGAACGGGCGAGAGACAAAAGTGATCGCGTGTTAGAGAAAGAAGGAGCGGAAGAAGAAAAGAAAAAAAGAAAAAAAGAAAAGGAGAAGAGCAGGACAAGAAGAGAAGAAAGACGTCTAGCTGGGGCGGATGTGAGCGTACGGGCGTGCTTCGTTCCTACATCCATTTGTCTCGTTATAGTTTACCGATACAACGGATGAAATGAGCCGAGTGGACGACGCCAGTCGTCCACTCTCTCGAGAGTGCGCGATGACACTTTAAAACCACTTTAAAACTTCGAGACCGGATTCGCACGTGCACATGAAACGGAGGGAACGGGGATAGAGCCTCTTGCACGCCGGAAAGGCGAAAGCGAGACACCGTTCTCTTTCAGTGTTGGAAATTTATTGAGAAATAATGGAGCGCGTTTGCTCCCTTCGTAGGTCGCAGGCATCGCTTATTCTCTCTCTCTCTCTCTCTCTCTGTCTCTCTCTCTCTCTGTCTCTCTCTCTCTCTCTGTCTCTCTCTTTCTCTGTCTTTCTCTCTCTAAGACGGAATTTGCTTCGGGATGTAAGAAAGACCATACCTCCCCTTTTATATATCCTTTACACCGGACAACCCTTTGAAGTCTAAATTGACCGTTCCTCGGTCGGCAACCATTACCAAGATCTTTTCTCCTGCCCTCTTATTTTTCTTCTTGCCGGAACTTCCTCCTGTCTTCCGGGCGTCTCCAAAGCGTTGCTTGGTCTCGCTCCTCTTAACGATTGTCAAAGGATCGTCGTTGAAAATTGTCGATGATGCTTTGTAGTTTATGTAGGAATAAATTGTACAAGAAGTTCATGTTTCTCTCTTAAAATTTGTTGAGCTTTGAATAATCAAAAAATGCATTATAGATATTTTTTGATAAATTTTAAGGACTAAAGGAATATTCTATTAACGCTAAAACGTTGTTGCAAAATAATATAATTGTATGTATTTCAAAATAACAAACATCTTTTTTATCCTGTATAAAAATTGAATCTTCTCTTTTTCAATAAAATTTAGTTAATCCTGGTTGTGCTTTTGGTCGTATCAGAAACCAATTATCGTATGTTTCTGATACATGTACGATCGTGGAACAAAGTTTAGAATAGTTGTAAAGTCGCAGCGCCGTAATTGCACCCAAAATGGCAATTGACAATATGGCTGCGGTTAATTAGAGAAATACAAACGAGCTTTATTGTTGATCTTCAATGGTAGAGAAGCACAACAATTCCAAAGTAATTACGAGTTGCATTAATTCACCACAATAGACGCTTTACAATGGTTATAACCGCTGTTTTCGTCACTACTTTGTGTCTTGTTAGAAAACGCAATTGCGATAGAAGGATTTGATTATGATAGAGAATAAGGAAAATTATATGATATATATGCCAATTACATATACACACACGCACATACACACACACACACACACACACACACACACACACACACACACACACCACCACACATACACATATATTTAATTTATTAGTTTAAGATATTTATATTTATGTGTAATATGTGTTTTTTTAGAAATGCAAAAAGTAAAAAACAAATTCTTATATAGATGTATTCAGTCATTAACACAGACAAAAAATCTAACAAAATGGATTATAAGATTTTATACTCTTTTTTATGTATTGGTTTCAGAAATGTTCTATTACATCAAAATTTTTAAAAATTATTAATAACCTGAATCTGCTTAATATGTCAATTTTCCTCTTATTATTTGATGTTTGCAATTTTTAATGCACATTAGATATATGCGTAGTATTCATACATAAAAAGAAGCTGAAAGAAACAGTTATATATTTATCTACATTATATATAAAAAATATTATCTTTTTTATTTTTTTTATATGTTATATATTGTATTAATAAAATACATAATATTTTATACATACAATTATTATTTTATATTATTTATATTATATGCATTATCTTATATACATTGACTTTTTATAATTTTTGTAATTGGCATCTATTTTGTTCCTTCTCGTTTTGGATATTGATAATAAATTATTTAAGGTACGCGATTCTCATATTCAAGAGTAATTCGTGCTCGACGATTCAACATACGTTTATTTCTACTTCCTATAATTTATAAAAAAGATGTAATTTATTTCTTTAAAAAATCACACTTAATCTTAACAGAGAAAGAGTTACTTAGCTAAATAAGCTCTAATATTAGAAAGTGCTAATCCCTAAAATATCTTTAGATAAAAAAAGATTGATTCTAAAAAAGTAATTGATGTAGATACAATTGATATTTCTAAGTAATTGATGTATCAGATTAATAAGAAAAAGAACAGAAACAAATTAATTGAACATTATAATTTAACTTTCTTTTTTTTTAAATTGATTATTAATTCCTGATATATTGTAGTATATCGAAAGTATACGACTGACATAAGAATTCCGAAATAAAGAGAAACCGCAATGCTTTACGACACACAATCACAGGCCGATCTGTCATTATTATCTGTCATTATTTTTATGTACGTTGAGACACCAGCACATCTCGTTTCCTTGACGGAATTTGACGGGACACGCGGATTCATTTCAACATTCTCGCTTTATCGCAGATCCCAATTTACCCTAGATACTCGGAACACGTACGCTCGCTGAGGGACCGTTATTTCTAATAGGAGATTTTCAAAAGCTGCATCCCCGCGACCTCTCCTTGTTAGAGGGAAGGGGAGGGGGGCGGTCAGTAATTGCACGGTAACAACGTGCTAAGATACTGTCCGCTAGAATCCAGCCGGACGAAATGATGTCAGAGGGGTAGCAGGAGGGTGGGAGGGGGTGAGAGGTGGTAGAGAGGAGTGCGCGAAGTTAACGGATGAATGGTGACGCGGTGGAAAAGGAGGGAAAGAGGAAGTGGAGATGGGGCGGAACGTTATCACTGAAGATCACGCTAATCTAACGCCTTCATCCCTTGCACGATCGTGCAACCCTCGGCCTGATCCGACTTAACTTTTTGTAACGACTTCTTCTTCCACCTCTCCCTCTCGACCCCCGCTCACCGTCCGCCGCTCCGTGCGCTCTTCATCCTCGTCCGAAGCCCGTTCCGACGGTAACCCGGCAGCTTTCATTCCAATCCACACAGCTAGAAGAACCCAACCCCGTAATTATCCGATAAGCGAAAGGGAACGCCCGGTTATCCGGGCGGGCTGTGTTGATACATAGGACAATCCCCGAGTCTGTTTCCAATTACGTCGCGGGACAAGAGAAAATGACTGAATTCGTTCGCCTTGGCTTTACTTCCGCGTGGTTTACACGTACTTCTGCACATTATTCCCTCTTTCTCTCTCTTTTTTTTTCTCTCGGTTCTTCGAGTTGTTAGTGCGCCAATAAATGAGTTCCTCTGACGATCTATCCCGCGAAAGCCTTTCTATTAAGTATATACTTTTACATTGTATTTTTTCACATTGCTTTATTTCAAGTAAATTTTCTTTTCATTATATATTTTTTTTTATTCAATTCAATTATGATAATTTTTAATCTTGCAACTAAATATATACACGTTATCGTCCGCACATATCCTTCTTTTTTTACTGCACAGACAATATACAGGGTGTCTGGTAATAATCGCCCCATCGTGTGCAGGTGGAGTGGGTTAAACCGAGTAGAAAAGTCCTCTACCGTTTTGCGATCTTCGCAATAATTAATGACAAATTAATTATAAAAGGTCGGCCAATTCGCGCGAATATAAGCGCGGGGCAAGAAGAGACATAAGTGTGTATAATACGAAAATCATTGCTAAAAACCATAAATATTGCAACACAATGTCAATCTCATCAATTTAATTAATTGAATGATTTTGATATAACAAGTACAATTCGTTTAATTGCTAACGAGCATGCTACATTATGTGCAGTATGCTCAGAGAATGAAAGCGATTCTGTCACTTGTGCCAATCTGGACACGATGCGTAAAGTTGCGATCATTTCTCGAGATAATTTTGATTATTTGATTGAAATAAAGACGATGCGTTGCGTAAAGTTTACAATGCCGATTAAACGCGCATTCAATCGATTTGCAGCGCAAAACTCTTTAACATCGCAAAACTTTTTAACATCGCAATTTGTCATATAATTATATAAAATTTAATCTGCTTTAAATTGCTATTTAGAAAAGGAATAAAGATGGTAAGATGCAAGCAAGGGTTTTCTTAGCATATGTATTAATGTGTATTAATTAATCCGCGCGAAGTCATCGCTTGGTAGCCAAATCATAGTCATTCTATTATTATAGTTCAATAAAAAAATCGTAGTTTGGGAGATGTATTGACACGTCTCACGGTTTATCGATGGCATGCCGAATTTGCTGACCTAAATACTCCTCAGGCGATGACCAATAATCAAAGTTGCTCGATTCTCTGATCTAATAGAAAAGAGAGATTCGTGTCTTACTGGCGTTCTCGATTTTCTTCTCGTATCTTTCTTTATCCTCCTCGCATCTTTCTCGCGTTATCTCGAATTGTTTTTAAAAGGCACGCTCGAGCGAGGTCTGCTCGTATCCTTCTTTATCCTCCTCGCATCCTTCTCACTCTAATAAGGCATGCTCGGCGAGCACCACTCGAACTCGGTACGCAGAAAAAACGTAAAACAAAATACTGTTGATACTTTTTTCGACGACCTTCAATTGTTTCGGTGTCGCACATCACATCGAAGGTGTCATATAATCGTTTAGCCGCATGTCCACCTGTCATCGAGTTTCTTATCGCATGTGATTTATGGCTCAATTTATAGTTACTCACACAAATTTATTTCATACATTTTATTTACTCACACACGCGATTATAACGTCGGTGTAGTTCCATTCATATTCTACGAGCGTAGAAAATAAATGTATATACATCATTTCTCGCCCCGCGCTTATATTCGCGCGGATTTGGCCGATCTTTTCTAATTAATTTCTCATTAATTATTGCGAAGATCGCAAAACGGTAGAGGACTTTCCTACTCGGTTTAATCCGCTCTACCTGCACACAATGGGTGGGGCGATTATTACCGGACACCCTGTATACCATATATTGATTTTAACATTTAGAATTTGTATTAAAATTCGCAAGACAAAAACATAAAATGTTTTAAATTGGAGTTAAATATATTAAATTTATTATATAAATCACACGCATAATATTCCAAAGCGCGTATACATTTCTTTATCAATCCTAAAAAATAGTTTAAAAATGGTGAGCCTCACAAAATTCAAAACTATCAATTCTCGTATTAATTCTGAATCCATTCAACTGTCAAGTTCGATGAAACGTCAGTTTTACAAGCGTGCCATTAGAATCGATCGGCGCGACAGTAACAAATTGTTTGCTCGAAGAATCGCCGGCCAATAAATAACGTTTTTGTAATAAATACTCGTATTACGCGGCCACGCGGGACCTTTTGCCCCAAATGAACACAATCCGCACTCGAAACCCGATAGATACCGTCGCGATGTTATCGTGATAATCGACATTTGATAATATCCTCCAATAAATTTGCCCTGATAATAAAGAGGATTTATATTATTGGAGTACCGCTAATTCTCTATAAACGCCCGTTTACGAGACGAGCTCTACGAGGCCAATTCGTTCCGCTTTGACTGTGATTGATCTAACAAGCGCGACGATAACGTCGCGAATTCCCTTTGTCTCTTCCATGTGCTTCTCGATCCTCATCTCCCATTGTTTCACGAGAAATCAAATTTATCGTGTAACAATAACTGATTATCTCGTGGACTGAATAACGCGCGAGAATGCTTGTTTAAAAAATCTCAGAAAATTAATCGCATTAATAATTATCGTCAGGTCGAATACGAGATGTCAGCTGGTATCGTTTCTTTCGGGAGTAGAAATAATATATGCGACGAATAACATATACAAAAAACGTAAAATGTCAAACCTTGCACGATCCTCGTCGACGGTAAAATGCGACAGGATAATAGTTTTTCCAGTTGTAAAAAGCGTCAATGTGCGGTCTCCTTGCGGACATTCTGGTCGCACGATGTCGCGAAAGGTCTACGTGCGATAGTTTAGCGACTACACATCCGCGCGTATAAACTTTATGAACTGTCTTTATGATCGCATAAAGGTTTCATGAACACCTTTCGGAGTCTTTACGGCTTGCTCGTTTCGTGCCTGACTCGTCGCCGATTTTCTGCGGGTCTGAAAATTGCTTAGGATTAAGAAACATTTATGGCAGAAGATTGATCAATAATTATATTTTTAGAAACTAAAAGATGTAAAATAAATTCAGTGTCAATAAATATTTTTTGCGCGTGAGGACGTAATAATCGTTGATACATTTTAATCAGACATCTTTCTTTATACAAAATCTATTTATCAATGACAATCCGCTAATCGATTAATGTGCCAACAGCGGAAATTCCGTTTGACAAACTCTTTATCATCTCTTAAAATATTGTCATCATTGAGTTTAATCGCGTAATAAAATGTTTTTGTTCCCTTTGTTTGTCCAGGCGCTTTCCACAGCTTTCTCGGCTGAAAGTTTGCACGGGGAAAAATAAATAAATCGCTATGGCGCATCGCCAGATCTTACTTCCTGCCTTTCCTAGCATTTTTCTTTTCGCCTCCTTCCCTTTTCCGACTACAATTTACCGACGAAAGGCCAAGGATGATGTTCAGTAACTTTCGTTTTCCCTTTCAGATACAGCGACTCGCTGAACTAATATCGGTCTCATCGAACAGTAAATTTTATAGCATAAAAAGAAAGAATTGTGTTATTTATACACGGGATCTCCGAATTTATAAAAATAAAGAAATAACAATAATATAATTTCGACGATTGACAAACGCTATTCTTGGCATAAAACAAATTCTATTCGCACGAAACTTATTTTGATCTTGCAAAGAAAGTTTGCCAAAGCTTTTCCTGAATTTCCGCGGCAAGGACTAAATATTAAGATTGACATTAAGAACGCATTTTGATGAAGGATTACCGCACATAGCAAAGTCGGGATAAACTTAATCATAAGAGGAGCGAGAAGCGAGAGAGTGGATATAAAATATGATGATGTGTATCCCATTCAAAACCACGGTGGAAAAGTGCTTTTAAGAGACGCATTTACTGTCTTAACTTTTACGCGCTCATTAAACCAATAGCCGAACTCAAACCAGGCCGACAGCATCATTCTAGGATGTGTTGTATCTTACGCTTTCGCCTTACGCGTTTAGTTACCGCTTGTTACGACGAGAAATATCCTCATTTACATGGCACGGTGTTGTGAGAGACGCAAAATGGCACCGGTCTTACAGAGGCGTCTACGAGCTCGCCGCGCAAGCTGGCACGAGGAAATAAAATCGTAGCCTTTGCACACGAAAGTACCAGCGCGCCAAGTGATTTTTGCCGGGATTTCGAGACGGTATGGAGGCGAGGAGAAAAGAGAGAGAGAAAGAGAGAGAGAGAGAGTCTCTCATTTGCGTTTCAAATTCTAATGATGCTATCGACCTAACTTGAGAACACTTCGCACAGAACGTTATCGTTACTTTCCCCTCCCTTCTCGACAGGATTAATAAAGAGAGGCTTCCCATTTTGTACCGCGATTTAACGAAAAATCTTCTTGTGCACAGAGTTCGTTATTAGCTTCTGCGACGTAATTAGCATTTGATGCAGTTAAAATATCAAGGAAGGAATAATCAAAGTTCTATTTTCTTTTTATGCTGTATGATTTTATCGAAAAAATTTGAATCTCTATTCACCAGAATTGCCACTTCTTCGGTTTTGGTCTGGAGTCTCTGGGTTTAAAAAAGAGAAAAAGAAATCTTTAGGTCTGTCCAGAGAGAGAATTTTGGAGCCGCATTTGGCACGAATTCTATTTTATTTTTCTTATTGCCTTAAAAAAGTAATATAATAGTAAATACACACAAAGAATTATATTAAATAATAAGGACATAAGAAAGAATGCAATTTTAATGTAATCTTTATGTGTATTGTAATTATTATGTTATTGTAGCTATATACTTTTTATTTTATAATAACTTAATCCTTAATGCAATATTTCCTATGAAAAAAATATTATGTTTATATAATTTAAAAACACAATCGAATATAATATATATTTAAAAATACAATCGAATATAATATATAATTTAAAATACAATCAAATACAAAATACAATAAAAATACAATCGAATATAATATATAATTTAAAAAAACAATCGAATATAATATATATTTACTTTTTCTCCTTCTTGTTTCTTTCTTGTTTCTTTTTTTAAAGACAGTCTTCGAGCAAATATTGAGGTGAAACTTTGTTCACGACGCATTATGTGAAATATTATTTATCTCTGTATGTGTGTGTATTTATAATTGTCTATTTGTTAATAATTCTTGATACTATTGACTTGACAATAATTTGCATGTTACTGTACACGGCACATTATAAAAATCAACTTCTCAAATCCGATCATAAAATAAAAAAAAAGGTTACCAATATTTCTTAATATGTATATATATACATATAGGTCAAATTGATTTGGCGGCAGCGAATCAAAGCGCTTTCAGTTAGAGATAAGCTAAAAAAAAAAATCAATTGTAATCGGTCTCTTTCGACGATATCCAGAGCTATCGCAGTGCGGCAACCGAGCGCGAATCGATGCGTAAACGTGGGCTTCAAAGTCGAATCAGTTTAGCCGCCGGTCCCATCGAACGAATCCGAATCGATATTGCGCGGCCAGATCCCGTCGAGTATTGCCGATCGGTTGGTTGAAAAGAGTCACGGACGCGGAAAAACAGTTGCAATTTATTCAATGCCAGAATCGCAGCGAGGCCGATCCGATCCCATCCACGCCGTCTCCCTCCCCTCTTCACCTCTTCCCCGCCCCTCACACCGTTAGAATTGGACTCTATCGGGCCATAACAATTATTAGCGTTGCGACGCGGCGTGGAAGTGGCACAATAATATGCATAGAACATAGAGGGCTTACAGCATTTCCATTACATTAACCCTCGCACGAGTGCGCGGGCGCGCCAAACGATCTGGAAATAAAGCGGAATTGCATATCGGAAACTTGGTTGCCTGGCCCATCGCCAGCCAAGTGCCTCCTAATTCTGTCCTTTGGAAAAATCGACACTTTATTTCCGCCGCGCCTTCGTAAGTTTGACAGCGCGGCGGATCGGCGACGCGAGAGTCAATCTGGAGAATAAGGGGAAAATGATGCACGCGTGAAGACAAGATTGCGTTCGATTAAAGCGCTGTTTTTAATTTTAAAAAAAATCTTCTCAAATATAAATATTTAATTATATTTACAATTAATTATATTTACAGGCAAATATATATATTACGCACATGTAGAAAATATGTAAGCCGCGGATAATTTTCGCGATTTAATCGCGAGATCCAAAATATTGCGAGCGCCGTTGCTGTTCATCGTCGGAGCAAGAAGTTGTTTCGAAGCGTTAGCGCTCTTAATCAATCGCAGTTACGCCTGCGGGATTACAAGCTGACAACGAACGTTGATGCGTGCAATTAGAAGGGAACCCGCGACAAATCGCCTGTACCGTACCATTGGTTCGTCGTAAACTGCTAATTAGCCGCGTGCATTCGGTGAAAGCACTAACACGCTCCGTCACCGATTTAATTAGTCTATAACTCTTGCGCCGGGATTAGAATTCGGGTGGCTCGCGATAACATAAATTATCGTCGAACCGACGCGCGTTATTCTGGCTCATATCTAGCGTCCTGCGGTGATACGTTTTACGGTACGATTCGGCGTGTCGATTCGAGAAACCCCAACGGATTTTAATTGAGCCCGTCCTAATCGACGCGTCGCGCGTTATTGAACGGTTATTATTAAAATCGACTCGTGATCGCTCTATCGAGAAGTGCTTCCGATTTCTCTCGCGATTTCTGCGAAATTTCTGCGAATGCCTGCAAAATCCCGCGAGGAATTACGTGCGCGTTTGCGCGCGGCCAATCCACTCGATGTGAAAGAAAATCGCGTGATTTCAACGAAGTTTTAGCAGACATGGATATTTCTTTCGATTCGGCGATGAAGCGAAGTAAATGAAATTGTACGAAGCTGTAACTGACTAATAGGATGTTTCGCGAGAAAGTCAAGATATGAACGTCAAGACGTCAATATTAATTAATTAAAATTAATTAATGTAACAATCTTATAATATTATCTCGAAATGATTATTTAATCATCATTTAGATGCTAGTCGATCACGCAATCTTAAATCACTATCGGAATATTTTGTTGGACCATCTTTGCATTTTCTGATAGCTCGACAGTTAATTAGATCGGTCTGATATCGTTGACCTCAAGACCGGAAATTGGCAAAAGTTATGAAAATGCTCTTAAAGTATCGGCGATTTCCCGGATATGCCTCCGCGATGCCTTTCAATGAAAATCCATTTGCCGCAGGATCAGCTTCTGGGTTGCGTCCAGATTATTCTAATAGCATTCGTGGCTATCTGCGCAATTGCCGCGGCTGCTATTGGCAGAATCCGATTATATCATCGACATACATATGTATCGCAACAAGAAAGACACTCGCCAATGGGCGATACACCTTTAGGACACTCGTATATATTCATGAGTTATCCGTGCACGTAGCTTATACATCGATAAAAGCCGGTAAACAGCATGATCCGACAGTATGCTAATAATCAGATTAGCAACAACTAATATTACGTTTACTTCCCAACCGGCTTAAAGCGCATTTACAGCGCTCCCCGATTAATCTTTACAAATTTATTATATATATACGTTCTGAAATTTTTGAACGCACATAAAGTAAAATGTGGCGCACACGTTGCGAAGATTTGAAGAAAAATAGATGTGTAAATGGAAAAAAAAAAAAAAAAAAAAAAAAACATTATCACCGAGAATGCGAATGTATTGAGCGAGGTATTTACATTTCTCGACGTAACAACGAATGTTGAATATTTTCGAACCTTCAGACGTGCAAACGAGAAGGCAGTACTTACGCTTTATTTGACGCAGTTTTCAAACGCGACGTATCCCAAAGCGGACACGGCGCAATCCCGATGATTCTCTCTCGGATCGGGAGAGTTCGTCAGACGAAAACTCGTACAAAGTACCCGTACTCGTCGACGCTGTACAATCGGATCGAGAAGCGTAATCAAACGCAGCACCACTGACTTTACCCGGCGTTTCTCCTCTCTCATCACGAGTCTCACTATCAGGAATTAGAGGTAACGGAGAGAGAGAGAGAGAGAGATAGAGAATCCTGCAAAGCGCGACGATGTTTCCTGAAGGAAGGCAACATGAAGGGGCCCAAATGGGACAGCAGCTTGCGCGCTCTCGAGCCACAATTCTGTGCGAATAGTTCGACTAATCCCTTTCTCGTCCTGCACAGTCGACGCACTTACGTTTCGCTTTCCTCTCTCTCTCCCTCTCTCTCACTCCCTCTCTCTCTCTCTCTCCCTCTCTCTCTCTCTGTCTATCTATCTATCTATCTATCTATCTATCTATCTATCTATCTATCTATCTATCTATCTACCTAGCTATCTATCTCTTTCGACACATCTAAGTCCCTAATAGAATATTCGCGTATTCTGAAGCGGAGGCGGTTTCATGCGCGCGAGTCGTGGCCAAACGCACGGACGTGAACCTGGATGCACACGTGCACGTGAACGAGCGACTCGACTCGGGCTTCAACAAACTTTGCCCGTAGAATCCGTACGAATGCGCATCGCCCGGCCGTTGTCCTTTGTCATCGCGCGTGTGAGAGGACCGTGGAAACTTCCTGCCTTCGACACACGGTAAATTTCGCCACGACCAGCCGCACGAGAGGCTATATAACGTTGCCCGCCTCCCTCGTCGCTAATTTCGCCGCAGCGCGAATTAGACTTTTGTCCGGACGAGCGAGTTCTACCACGTCGGAGAGTAGCAGTTATCACGTTTTCGCGTTATTCCGAACGTTTGGCCGCGAAGAGACGCGGCACGTTGTTAGTTCCCCCCCCGATTTCGCCCCCCTTCAACGAGCCCCTTTTCAAGCCGCCCCCCTTTTTCTGCCTCCTATATGGATGTGCGATGTGCTCATTACTATTTATATTGATTTATTATGAATTTTATTTATCTCCAGAAACACACATAAAATTTATCGAAAGGCAGATATAGTTGCACACACTTTGCCAAAAATAAAATTAATGCATCAGCAATATTAGATATTTAAAACGTTAATGTATTCAAAGGGTATGCTGTTTAATTAAGAATAGATTAGTGTGATTATTTGTGATGTGTAATTTTATCTTCTTAATTACGTAAAATTCTTTACTTTGAGAGATCAATGAAGACAAGTCTTTCAAACGAGAGAAGAGAGATGCTGCAGAAATAAGAAGAGGAAAAGAGGAATAAAGTAGAGGGTTAGTAATCCAAACATGCGGGCGACTGATTGCTCAGACAACTCGGGATCCTTCTGGCCTCATTGTGATAAGTCCTTCATCAAACAGAAAAAGTTTCTTCCTCGTACAATCTATCATTTAATTGTAATAATGTCATAATCTTTAGAGTAATTCATTACTTATTAAACACAAATTGCGGTTTAAATTTAAATAAAGTGTTAACATTTTTCACAAAGCGAAAGAGGAAATTAAAAGAGCATGCTCTTTTTGCGACTGTAGCAATTATAATAAATAAACATGAGATTTAAATTTTTAATTTTCAATTAAAAATCTACCTGTGCAAAAATATTGAATTCTCTCTTTAAAGATAGCACTCCTTTTATATCGTGTAATTATTTTATATATTAAATTGCAATTGTTTTAATGAGTTTAATGCAACTGTGTCGGCGGCGTGGATTGAAAACAAATGCCCGTTATTATTCGTCGATGCCGGTACGACAGACTCTTTGATATCAACCAATTTTTTGCACCCTCTTATAAAATAGAAGGAAGCTTGAGATTACGGGGTGACCGGTTGCAGCGTGGAAAAAAGGACGGAGGTTTCCACATCGGCGCCCACGGTGCATCGTCCGATCAGCCGGAAAACGTCCAAACTCACAATCGGTCCCATGAAATATTTCATTCACAGTAAAAATTTTTCTCTCGCATTTTTCTCTGCTATTTTCTTCGTTTTTGCTGAATCTTCTCTCTCTCTCTCTCCCGCTGTATCGTGGCCCGAAATTGCAAATCAACTTCCGTATATAGGTTGATATAAATGGACGGAAAATAGAGAGAGAGGGAAAGAGAGAGAGAGAGAGAGAGAGATGCACGCCATACATAAGAGAGGATCACAGGGGGAAAGACCAGGAGAGAATCATTAACCTACGCGCCCTTTGGATCAACGCACTCGCCCGGAAAATTCGAAAACACGTACGACCAGTCCTTTGCCCTCACGCTCGTTATCGCGCGTCCATATGACCGTTTCCGTATGTACATTTGCACCGATAAACACGGGAATCAAACGGCACTGTCGGTTTTGCCGAAATTTCCTTCGCTCGATAGAAGCAGCGGTAAAGTCAGCCAAACTAGTTGGAGGAGAAACGTGATCGGTAATCGTTAGAGTTCTTCGCTACTTTTCGTTTTACTTTTAATCAACATGTACAGCATGATCCCTTTTTATGTCTACTATTTAATCAAACGTTGAGAATTTTTATACAATTATTTATCTTCAATTTATAAAATTGTGTAAATAATTTATAAAACAATATCTTTTTTAAAGCAAATAAAAATTATATGCAATTATTTCCTTTCGTAAGAAATAAACTTAATGGTACGGATGATATATTCCTTTTTACAAATAATACGTTTTTTTATATTATGTTTGTTTGTATTACATATACATGTCAGAATTAATAATTAGAATAAGTTGATAGTAAGTTTATTCGTGTGTGTGCGTGTGTGTGTGTATAAAACTGTGATTATTTGTCAAATAATAGTCGCCTACAAATATATGTCGTTTTTATTTCTGGCTCCATATTCACGCGGCTGGAACAGGCCGATCCAGCGTATTTATTACGGCGCGAACGGAGTGGAAACCAATCGGGGTGGAAATTCTGTCGCGGGCAACGGCGAAGCTTCCTCCTGAAGCGTAAAATCCGAAAGAATCACAGCACGGGAATGAGATCCATTTTTTTTCTCCGTGGGGACTCTTTCCTTATTTTATCGCCATATTAGGCGAAAAAAGAGGGATAAGGTCGACGGACGGTCCGACGCGGCGCTCGGACGCGGCTTATCTTCGCAAAGCCTCGCTTTATCCCGCGTATGTAAACTACGTAAACTGCGCTCGAGGGGCTGTCCTGAAAGACCGACCAATCGCCGTCGAACGGTCGTTTGGCGCTGGACCTTCTCCGTTGAACCTCGTAATTCGAATACCCGCTATGTCCGATCTACAAATATCACTCATCGCCTCAACGATTACGATTGATGTTTGTATTGTTTACTTAAATAACGTTCGTCCGACATATGTGTTCCTTTCCTGCGACGGACGTGTGGTTCGTCCAGCTGGACTCTCGCATTTGACGACAATAAGTACGTTACGTAATTTTGTCCCTCGAAATTATCTAGTAGGGAACAAATTGACATTACAAATCTTGCGCTAGGGACGTGTCCAATATTTTGTTACATTACGTATGCATGTATGAAATAGTAAGTTTTGTCTACGCGTAAAGCAGAATGCGATATTTGCGTGCTCTTGACCAAAAACTGTGTATAATATAATATAATCGACATATACATACAGTATAATATAATAACATTTTTGATACAAATTTTCAGCTCGCGAGAGAGTCATCGACATTGGGAAAGCCGGTGACAGGACAACGACACGTAGGGACGTTAGAAGAAATGTATCTTGCGCGATCTGAGAGCTGCAAATAACGCTTTTCTCGTAATTCCTTAGACGAGACAGTACGAGGAGAGTAAGCGTGCGCGCGTAGTATCGCGAAGGAGGTCACGTCGAGTTGCCCTCGCAATCGTCATCTCAGATCAATCACGGAATACGGGTAACGTAATCGGAAAGTCCTTTATATCCGACGAAACTAAGTTCCAAGGCAATTTGTGTCTCTCTTTGTAAGGAGTAGGTGAAGACGACGAGGGTGAATCGGGGGAAGGGCGAGGGGGTAGAGGGAGGGGCAGCTACGACAGAAGTAGCGACTTAGCATTGCTCGAAGCTCAGTTCAGACTGCTTTGCTCTAACGTGAGGAGGAGAGGGAGGGGGGCATCTTCCTTTTTCTCTTCGTCGTCCTCATCTTGATCCTCTCTCCTAACACGTGGCCGAACCATCCTTCCTTTCCCTCTTCCTCCCTCGACGCTTCTTCCATCCCTTACCTGCCTACGACGGGGGCTGCCATCGTCCGCAATTCCCTCCAATTCTTTTCTCGAAACAAGTTTGTAAAACGCAATTTTCTCGTAGGTTGACAAGTCATCTAATCGCGCGTTGGAGTACTATATCTCTCTCTCCTCCTTTCCTTTTCTCTCTTCGTCATTCCATCCACAATCGTAGCCTCCATCTCTTTCTCCCTCCGAAGCGTGCGTATCAGTTTTTGCTCTCTCATATACTAACAATTCTTCTCTTTTTTTATTCTATTAAATTTATACAAACTATTGTCGTAACTATTACAAACTGTAACAATTATTAGAAATAAATATGACTTATAAAGTTCTAATTTAAATTAATAAATTAAATTAATAATTTCAAATTAATCAATGTATGATTAATTTTACTCGCTTATAAATCTGAAATTGTTATATACTTCTATCAACATTGAAGATTTTAATTTAGTCAAAATACGCTCGCAGCCACACACACGATGCAAAGTTTCAAGCTCTGAGAAAATATTGAAATGGTAATTGTGTTTGTATCTGAGAGAATAGCGTGCAATTCCTTTGCGTTTTCCATACGAGAACACCATCGCATTTGTCTTTTTTAAGAAATTTACCGCAAATCGTGAAACATATACGGATCATACATACATATATGTATATACAATACAGGGTGATTTATTTTAATCGACGCACGCAATTATCTCCCGAACTATGCGTTGTTTGAAAAAATGTTTCAAATAGAACTTACTCAGTTTCAAGAGGGACATCTTATTATGGACACAAGTCCTATCTAGGTGGAAGTGCCTCTGAGATTTCAAGGTGATTTTTGTTTTTTCAAACGACGCATAATTCGGGAGATATTTGCCTGGGGCATTTAAAATGGCACACCCTGTATATATATATACATATCTAATACAAATATGCTACATGTCACATAATTCGAATATTTGTAAAATTTATGATAAATAAATGTCAAAACAATAATAATACGAAAAGGCTCTGATATATAAATACAAAATTCGGGTAGAAAATGGGCTAATAAGAGCCACGTGCAAAAATTAGGCCGTTTTTTGTTATTCTTTGGTTTTCGTTGGTCTAATATTCGAAGTCGATATACATCGATATGATGAACGTCGATCAAAATGTTTCGTTAGCTAACAACGACTAAACAATGACTAGTAAATAGTTAGAAAGTTCTATACTTATATAAAAGTTTTGATGCCTGATTTATAAAATTGCTTTACGTTATATTAAAAAAATATATGTAAAGCATATAATTATACGTCAAGTGCGCCGCAGTTATTCCGTTATTTAACATTATTAAAATCAGGGTCAAATTGCTGCTATTATTGTATGTACTGGTAGTGGATTGCTTG
The DNA here is from genome assembly GCA_963971435.1 of Lasius platythorax. Classification (NCBI taxonomy): domain Eukaryota; kingdom Metazoa; phylum Arthropoda; class Insecta; order Hymenoptera; family Formicidae; genus Lasius; species Lasius platythorax. The sequence continues at coordinate 7,865,573 of OZ020536.1, forward strand.
CTCACTGTCTAACATTTATTATTTTAAAGTTTGCATTATGACTGTTAAGTTTGAACTTTGCATCTAAAATACTCAATAATCTATAGGTACAAATAAAGTAATTAAGACAGTAGAGACAATTTGTAGTAATCAAGATTATAGGATTCTCCTTCAATGTGCATTCAATTATTAGAAATAAATTTAATTATGAGAAATAAATTCAGTTATTATTAGATCTCGTATTATCAAATATTTGATAACTCAAAATGCAAATATAAATACTATCCAGATACAAAAATTCTTGCCCTCGTCCCTTGATTACTTAAGTGTAAACATTTTCACAAACTATTAATTATATTTGAATTATAAATGTATGAAAAATTTGAATTAATTTATCTGAATCTAATATTTGCTAAACAAGGCTGACTCGAATATTTATAACACTTATCAAAAATAAACATGTTACATACCATATTTGTAAAGAATAAATATCAAACAATTGAAATTTATGTGTTGATTTGTACACAAAAGTACATATAAAAGATTCAAAGAAGATAATTTAACAATATCCACAAAATTTACCAGCGTTTTTCTTATTCCTTTGGTACGATTCCTGAAGATATATCGATCTGTAATGAGTATTGATCAAATGTTCTATTGGCTTGTAAAAATAATGTATTTCACAAATATATAAATAACACAAATTCGGCATGCTCATTCTTACATATATTTATATTTAAAAAATCTTTCGACACACAAATGCAGAGATCCTTTGTACTTTCGTTAACTTTATGTACATTTGTTCAGTAATTTCTCATATAAGTCATAACTGTTATAATTAAAGCAAGAATGCAATCACAAAGCTTGCATGTCAAAACATTATTCTGCCTTGTACAAAATTCTCGTTCTTAGATATCTTCTTTATTGACATTACTTTGATAAATGTTACTATGTCGAATTTTTATGAGTCGTCTTTTAAAATGAGATGTTCGTAAGAATATAAATTCTATTATGAATATTACATTTTGCCATATCGATGTCTTGCAATGTGAAATATCCTCATAAACAACTATATGTCTTTGTTGACATGACGTTCAATTTGTGTCACAAATTGTGTGTTATTAAATACAAGAGAAGAACTACTTCAACGACGGATGTACATAAAAACTGATATAGGGAAAAAATCGCCAAAGGCATATAATTTATTATGCGAATGTGCATATTGATACACAATCTAAATCCTAAATTTACCTAACATTTTCAATCGATTTATTACTACTTATTATTCGATATATATTTGATTACAACAATAAACTAGATTCGCAGACTAGATTTACAAACAGGCAATATTGCTGATTATTAATTAAATATAAGACACTACGCATTTACATAACAGTGCTATTTTATTAATAAAAGTATATGGAGGGAAGAGGATTTCCTATATTACTTTTAATACAATCAATACATATGTCAATATATATTTAAATAAATGAAAATATAATAACTAATTGTAAGTATACATGTATAAATGAAATATCTTTATTACACACACACACACACACACACACACACACACACACACACACACACACACACACACACACACAATATTTAAAAAAAAATTCAAGTAACAAAATAACTCCTATAAACTCCTATAAAATCTATAATGACAGATCCACGTATAATCTATTTTAGATATAAAAGTAGCATTAAATGACGAATACATATACATCTATAAAAATTTCATGCGCTTGAGACGATAATTAGTAAATAGTAAAAAAAATATATATTTGCATAAAAGTTTTGATGCTTGTTATATAAAATTATTTTACATTACATTAAAAACGCAAGCCATATAATTACACATTAATACGTTAAAATCTTTTATTAATCAAAGTTCATTTAATATATAGAACGGGCTAATTAAGAGCCAACCGCTGTAAGGGGTGCGCAAATAATTCTTCTTAGTTATTGTATGAAAACCTTTTATTAAGTACGTTTCGGTCCTCCTTTCGGACCATCATCAGCAATGTCAATAATTAAATGAAGTGTTCGTGTGTTCGCTTATCCGTGGTCATCACAGACCTCACCATCTAGTAAACGAAATAATTCCTCTCTTGGTTTCAGTCGTGAAGTAAAAATTGCCGTGGATCTTAAGGGTTGTAACCATTTTGGCTGTAATTCGTCGAGCGATGACAGGACCGTGAGCCGTGGAAGACGATACACAACTGTCGGTTAATATATGTCAAAATCTAATCATCTTAATTAGCCCGTTCTATATTTAATATATTTTATAACAGAGCCTATTATTTATATTGTAAAGTTATTTAAATCAGGATTAAACTGCTATTAATGTATGGGCTACTTGATGTAGCACTGTCTTTAATAGTCATTTTGAAATCTGAATCATATTGTTATTAAACTTGAACCTTGAATATGAACTGCACGATAAATTGTATACACACAAATAGAATGATTAAACTAAGGACTGCTTGTAATAAGGAGAATTATCTTCTTCTAATGTGTAACATTATTTTATTTTTAGAAGTCAAAATTATTATTATTAGATCTCATATTGTTAAATATCTCCGAGAATTTTAAAGCAAGGTAAAAAACTAATAAACAATACCTCGCCGTTTTATTTTATCTTGATGATCTATTTTCTGTATATTCATCCATCAGATTGAAAAGATTAACAGAGTCAAAAATTTGGTCAATATCTTTGGTTGGCTGCTGATAGCTGCTTGATGTAGCATTATTTTCAGCATATCTAGCAGAATTTATAAAACTGCTTCAATTATTCGGTAATTTGCATAGAATAAAAAAATTTCTAAATTAATAAATATTGGTATTATCGTATTTTAACATAGTAGTAGTAAAGTTAAGTTGATCTGATATTTATAATATTTGTGATAAATACATGCTAAATATTAAAATTTTACAATTTTACTCATTATTCATATATGTATATATTTTAATATCTATTATACGTACGCAATTGTGTAAATAATTGAAATATAGATGTATAAGTAATATACAATATCACGTCGTTTTATTTTATCTTGGTAATCTATTTTCTGTCAATTCAGCGATCACATCGAAAAGATCAGCAGAGTCAGAAATTTGATCAATATTCTGGGTTGGCGGCTGATAGTTGCTTGATGTAACATTATTTTCAGCATATCTAGCAGAATTTAAAAAACTGTTTCAGTTACTCGGTAATTTACATAGAATAAAAACTAAAAATTTCAAAATTAATCAATATTTGTATTATCGTATTTTGATATAATAGTAGCTAAGTTAAGTTAAACTAAATATTTATAATATTTGTGATAAATACATGTTAAATATTAAATTTTTATGATTTTATTTATTATTCATATTTGTATCTATTTTAATATATATTTATATGTACGACAATGTATGAATAATTGAAAAAGATAAAAAAGTAATGTACAATATCTCGCCGTTTTATTTTACCTTATTAATTCATTTTCTGTATATTCATCGATCAGATCGTAAAGATTGTCAGAGTCAGAAATCTGATCAGAATTCTGTGTTGGCTGCTGATAGCTGCTTGATGTAGCATTATTTTCAGCATATCTAACAGAATTTAAAAAACTGCTTGAATTACTCGGTAATTTGAATAAAATAAAAAAAAGAAATTTCTAAATTAATCGATAATAGTAGTAAAATTAAGTTAATCTAAATATTTATAATATTTGTGGTAAATACATGCTAAATATTAAAATTTTATGATTTTACTCATTATTCATACATGTATTTATTTTAATATCTGTTATATGTACGCAAATGTGTAAATAATTGAAAACAATAAAAAGGTAATATACAATATATATCACGCCGTTTTTTTATACCTTGCTAATCTGTTTTCCGTAGATTCATCGATCTGATCGCAAATATTATAAGAGCCAGAAAACTGGTAAAAATTCTGGGTTGGCTGCTGATAGCTGCTTGATGTAGCATTATTTACAGCATATCTAGCAGAATTTAAAAAACTGCTTCAGTTACTCGGTAATTCGCACAAAATAAAAAATATAAATTTCTAAATTAATAAATATTGCTATTATCGTATTTTGACATAATAGTAGTAAAGTTAAGTTTATCTGAATATTCATAATATTTGTGGTAAATACATGCCAAATGTTAAAATTTTATGATATACTCAATATTAATATATGTATGTATTTATTTTAATATCTATTATATGTACGTAATTGTGTAAATAATTGAAATATAGATATAAAAGTAATATACAATATCACGCCGTTTTCTTATACCTTGTTGATCTATTTTCCGTAGATTCAGCGATCTGATTGTAAATATTATAAGAGCCAGAAATTTGGTCAAAATTCTGAGTTTGCTGTTGATGCATACTTGATGTAGCAATAACTTCAGCAGCTTTAAAAGAACTTAATAAGTGTTCGCTAATACTCAATAATCTGGAAAGAATAAAAAGTAATAATTGTTGAATTAATTAATATTATAAAATCTTGCTTGAATCATGTGCACAACATATTATTATGCTACACACTGTTATTATTAATAGGAAACTCTTAGTATCCAAACATCTTTAATTGAAAACTTGAATTCCATTTTCTCATAAATTCGACATACAAATACTATTCAAACATAAAAATTCTTGCCCAAATATTTAATTTTCATTCTCATTTACAATTCATACTCAATGTTATTCTCTAAAATCAATGATTATTGAAATATATAATATAATAAAAATTTATAAATTAATAAATATTTGTATTATCGTATTTTGATATAATATTAGCAAAGTTAAGTTGATTCTAATATTTATAATATTTGTGATAAATTTCTGAATTTTATTCATTATACAGAATTCTGTTTATTGTACATAAAAGTTATTTATAAATGATTCAAAAGAGATAGAATAGTAATATTCAATTTATCGGCGTTTCTCTTACCTCATTGAACTGATTTCGGTAGGTATTTCGATGTTATGTCGAAAAATCAAATGTTCTATTAAGTTGAAAGAACACATTTTTCGGAAAATCTTCAGGCAAAGCATGCATCGTGATGTCTGTGTGTTCACTTTAATAAAATAATTCAATTGCCAATTGCAGAGATTATTCGATTTATTAACATCAAGTTTATGTTTTTTGAATAAATGAAGTGGCAATTTACTGTTACGATTAAATCGTATAGGATAAGTTTTGTTACAAATATCACATTTTACTTGATTGTTTGGCATTTTAGAATAGGGCAACTTTTTATCTTTTAATGAGACAACTCGATCATAATCCTCTTTATGCTTTCTTTGCATGTGACTATATAAATTTGAGTGGCATTCTGTGAGGTAGTTTTTGTAAGGCATATTACAAAGACTGCATGTTGCAATTTCTTCGTCTCTTGTAAAATAATTCCATACCCAGTTTTCAGCAATATAACTAATCGATTTTGCACAGAATAAAAAGTAAAAATTGCTAAATCAATCAATATTATATAATAAAGTTTTGTTTGTATCATGCGCACAATGTATAATTGCTAACAATAAATCAAAATAAATATTATTAATAAGTTTTTATTATCTTCTAAAACTTCTGCTCCTTAAAGAAACATGAATTTTCGATATTCTCAAACATTTGACATTTAAAAAATTATTCGAATACAAATATTCTTTCTCGATTATTTCATTCAAATACTTATTCACACTTATTCATACTTATAAGAATTGTCACAAATTACCGATTACAGAAGTACTAAATATTATATATGACAAATTTATATCATATCATATTTTACATATTTATAGCATATTATGATATAATATTAACTAAGTTAACTCAAATATTAATAATATTTGTGGAAAAACAAACACATGCTATTTAAATTTTAGGATTTTTTTGTTATACACTATTGTACTCATTGTATAAATGTTATTTATAAATGATTCAAAAGATGGAAAATAATAATATTTATCGCCGTTTCTCTTACCTTAGTGTGATTTTTGGATGTATAATGCGTTTATGAGCTTCGTTAAAATGGTTTATTAAAAATGAAAGTTTATTTGGAATCATAATTTTGCATATATTGCAACATTGTTTCTCATTTCTATCGGATTCGTCTGATTTTAATTTGTAGTGGCCATGTAGCAATTTATAGATTTCTTCCGCTAAATTTTTTGTAATTCCATGTTTATCTTCTAAGTGTCTTATAATTATAACATAATCAGTGTTCTTTAAAGTATAAATTTTATTATTACATAACGTGAATCGGATGCTATTGTTTTGTATTTTATAAAATTGCAAATCCTTATTTTCTTGCAAGTTTTCTGATGAGACATTAACATTTTTATGTTGATTATGTAAATGTATTTTCACTTCATCGTCTACAGATATGACATAGGGTGCAAAACAAATATCGCATACTATCTCATTGTCTACTAATGTGGAATAATCCCATAACCAACTTATTTCACTCGACGTTGCCATGATATCTGCTTTGTATTATAGCTCGTGCACTACTAAGTACAAAGAAGAACTATTACATCGAAAAATATCCGAAGAATATAGAAAGTGGTAAAAGAAAAAGGGAAGGTCGCGGAGAAACGTATGATTCGTTGTAGGATTGTAAATATTGATACACAGTTGAAATCTGTCTAACGTGTCTTGACTTTTACGGTTAGTTGTTAATTCACTGTTGATAATTCCACTGAAAAAATGATTAGAGAAAAATTACATAATCGCAAATATTACAATAGATGCAAATATTAAAATTTTTTTAATTTCTGCATGATATTTTGATTAAGGAAAGATTATACTCCTCTCAAAATGATTAGAATAAACTATCAGAATGATAAAAAGAGAAAAGATGCGAAATATGTTAATCAAATATTATAATAAACTTGAATGTGTGTTGAATAATTATAAATTAAAAATATATACCATGACACTTATTTATTTATTTAATAATGACAAGTATTTATGAAATTGCATTATTACTTTCATTATAGTCAATGAACGTCAACAAATTGAAAACAGATTCAGATATCTCTAATATCTGTTTAAATATCTCTGTTAATACATTACATGAAAAGTTATTCTTGCAGAATCAAAAGCAGCATTATATAAAATTTCATATAATATATGATATCATATAACATATGTAAAAAAATGATACATATAAATGTTATAAAAAATTTTATATCTTTGTAGATGCTTAATAAATAAGTAATTAACAAGCTATATATTCGCAAAAAGTAAATGTAATTAGTTGCGGATCCTGTACCAATAATCTCAACGATTAAAGAAAAATAACACAAAGAGCTACACAGTCGCAAATATTACAATTTAGGCGCAAATATTTAAACCTGCTAATTCTCGCAGAGTATTTTTGAATTAGCAAAAATTAGTTCTGTCAAATCAGAAACCATTAGAATGAGAAGAAAAGAATAATAAGCAAAATTAATTAATCAAAGATTATAATAAATTTTAGAAAGTATTTAAATAATTACAAACTAAAATAATAATCTATCGTATTTATTTAATAATGCTATCTTATCTATGAAATTGCATCAATTTACATCAATTTTACATTTTTGTTACAATCAACGCACGTCAACAAATTGAAAACGAATACAATAACCTTATATTTTTATTATTATATATCTTTGTAAATATATTATATTTTATATTAAAATATATTATATATTATATATCGTTGTTAATATATATTATATATATATATATATATATATATATATATAATATATAATATAATTATATATTATATTAAATATTATATTATATTTTTGTTAATTTATATATCTTTATTAATACAATACGTTTAAAAAATTATTTTTGCAGAATCAATAATAAATTCATGTCATATAATATATAATGTAATCTTAGAACATGTATTCAATTTCTAAGAATGTAATATAACAAATGAAAAAAATTTTAGATGCTTGATAAGTTGATAATGAACAAGCTATATATGTGTTCGCAAAACAATTTATATAATTAAAATTCTGTGTTATATTTTGCTTAATGTTACATCAAATAAGCAATGTAAATAATTACTCATCAGGAAGTTTGACACTGACCTATTCTCTTCTTTTTATCTTCCTATTTCTTCTTCGTATCTATATCTATATGATATCATCATCAGAATCCTATCAAGATCAAGTTCAGGAAATTTATAATTTTTATCGTATTCAATATTTTCGTACTATTAATATATCGTTAATTATTAGTATTAATATATCGTTATCTTCAACATATCTAGCAGAGCAAAAAAGACTGCCTGAAGTACTCGGTAATTTGCATAGAATAAAAGATAAAAATTGCTAAATTAATCAATACTATAAAGGATTAATTGAATAATGTATAAATATTAAGCAGAAGTTGTTATTATTAATAGAAACACATTTATCATCCAAACATCTTTAACTAAAAACAAGAATTTGATATTCTCATAAATTTGACACACAACTACAAATTAAATACAATAATTTTTCACGATTATTTCACTTTCATACTAATTTACAATTTATACATATTGTCTGAAATCATGGAATATAAAAATATTAAATACAGCAAATGGCAAAATTGCGTTATAATATTTTGATACAATAATAGCTAAGTTAAGTTGCCCCGAATGTTTATAATATATGTGGTAAATACATGCAAAATATTAAAATTTTATGATTTTATACATTATTCATATTTGTATTTATTTTAATATCTGTTTATATGTAGATAAATGTGTAAATAATTGAAAAAAGATAAAAAAATAATATATAATTTATTGCCGTTATCTTTACCTTGTTGATCAGTTTGCCGTAGATTCATCGATCTGATCGTAAAGATTTTCAGAGTCAGAAATCTAGTCAAAATCGTGGGTTGGCTGCTGATAGCTGTATGATGTAGCATTATTTTCAGCATATCTAGCAGAATTAAAAAAACTGCTTGAATTACTCGGTAATTTGCATAAAATAGAAAAAAAAATTTCTAAATTAATCAATATTTGTATTATCGTATTTTGATATAAAAATAGCAAAATTAAGTTGACCTTAGTATTTATAATATTTGTGGTAAATACATGCCAAATATTAAAATTTTATGATTTTATTCATTACTCATATTTGTATTTATTTTAATATCTATTTATATGTACGCAAATGTGTAAATAATTGAAAAAGGTAAAAAAATAATAAACAATATCTCGCCGTTTTATTTTACCTTGGTGATCTATTTTCTATACATTCAGCGATCAGTTCGGAAAGATTAACAGAGTCAGAAATTTGGTCAATATTCTGGGTTGGCTGCTGATGGCTGCTTGATGTAGCATTATTTTCAGCATATCTAGCACAATTGATAAAACTGCTTCAGTTACTCGGTAATTTGCACAAAATAAAAATTAAAATTTCTAAATTATTAAATATTGGTATTATCTTATTTTGACATAATAGTAGTAAAGTTAAGTTTATCTGAATATTTATAATATTTGTGGTAAATACATGCTAAATATTAAAATTTTACAATTTTACTCATTATTCATATATGTATATATTTTAATATCTATTATATGTACGCAATTGTGTAAATAAATGAAATATAGATATAAAAATAATATACAATATCACGCCGTTTTATTTTACCTTGGTGATCTATTTTTTGTATATTCAGCGAACGAATCGAAAAGATTAGCAGAGTCAGAAATTTGATCAATATTCTGGGTCGGCTGCTGATAGTTGCTTGATGTAGCATTATTTTCAGCATATCTAGCAGAATTTAAAAAACTGCTACAGTTACTCGGTAATTTACATAGAATAAGAAATAAAAATTTCAAAAATAATAAATATTATTTTGACATAATAGTAGTAAAATTAACTTAATCTGAATATTTATAATATTTGTGGTAAATATATGCTAAATATTAAAATTTTATAATTTTACTCATTATTCATACATGTATTTAATTTAATATCTGTTATATGTACGCAAATGTGTAAATAATTGAAAACAATAAAAACGTAATATACAATATATATCACGCCGTTTCCTTATACCTTGCAAATCTGTTTTCCGTAGATTCATCGATCTGATCGCAAATATTATAAGAGCCAGAAAACTGGTAAAAATTCTGGGTTGGCTGCTGATAGCTGCTTGATGTAGCATTATTTACAGCATATCTAGCAGAATTTAAAAAACTGCTTCAGTTACTCGGTAATTTGCACAAAATAAAAAATAAAAATTTCTAAATTAATAAATATAGGTATTATCGTATTTTGACATAAAAGTAGTAAAGTTAAGTTTATCTGAATATTCATAATATTTGTGTTAAATACATGCTAAATGTTAAAATTTTATGATATACTAATTATTCATATATGTATGTATTTATTTTAATATCTATTATATGTACGCAATTGTGTAAATAATTGAAATATAGATATAAAAGTAATATACAATATCACGCCGTTTTCTTATACCTTGTTGATTTGTTTTCCGTAGATTCAGCGATCTGATTGTAAATATTATAAGAGCCAGAAATCTGGTCAAAATTCTGAGTTGGCTGCTGATGCATACTTGATGTAGCAATAACTTCAGCAGCTTTAAAAGAACTAAAGTGTTCGCTAATACTCGATAATCTGGAAAGAATGAAAAGTAATAATAGTTAAATTAATTATTATTATAAAATTTTGCTTGAATCATGTGCACAACATATTATTATGCTACACACTGTTATTATTAATAGGACACTCTTAGTATCCAAACATCCTTAATTGAAAACTTGAATTCCATTTTCTTATAAATTCGACATACAAATAGTATTCAAACATAAAAATTTTTGCCCGAATATTTAATTTTCATTCTCATTCACAATTCATACTCAATGATATTGACTAAAATCAATGATTATTGAAATATATAGTATAATAAAAATTTATAAATTTATAAATATTTGTATTATCGTATTTTGATATAATAGTAGCTAAGTTAAGTTAACCTGAATATTTATAATATTTGTGATAAATGATACGGTACCAAGAAATTAATCGGGTTTGATTCCCGATTCAGCGATTTCGCCTCGATTTTTCTTCCGCCTACACTTCTTTAGGGAGGAAGGGACAGAGGGATTTATTATTAATTAAAATCTCGAATTAAAATTAAAATAATTTCTTAGTACCGTACTAAGGAGTGCTCTGTGCACAACGAATCAGTTTCAACGAAAATTAATTCTTCTTTGAAACTAATGCATTAACATCCCCGTTTGGCCCTTGAAATTTAAATGTGTTTTACACTGAGAGCCTAGAGTTATAGTTAAGAATAAATAAAATCAAGTCAGATCTTCATCAGAGTGCTATTATATACCACGCACCTCTTCAAATGTTTCAACCTACTATCACGGTCATAATCGAAATCACGGACTTCAATATCAGAAGATTTACTATAGCCTGGCTGCGAATCCCTGCTTGATGTAGCAATATTTTTAACATTTACATCAGAACTGAAAGGACTACTCGATTTTCTGCACAGAATAAAGAGTAACAATTGCTGGATTAATCAATATTACTGTCAATATTACTGTTATTATTAATAGAACACTCTTAGTATCCAAACATCTTAAATTGAAAATTTGAATTCCATTTTCTCATAAATTTGTCATACAAATACTATTCAAACATAAAAATTCTTGCCCGAATATTTAATTTTCATTCTCATTCACAATTCATACTCAATGATATTGTCTAAAATCAATGATTATTGAAATATATAGTAAAATATAAATTTCTAAATTAATTAATATTTGTATTATCGTATTTTGATATAATAGTAGCTAAGTTAAGTTGACCTGAATATTTATAATATTTGTGATAAATGATACGGTACCAAAAAATTAATCGGTGATTTGATTCCCGATTCAGCGATTTCGCTTCGATATTTCTTTCGCCTACACTTCTTTAAGTAGGAAGAGACAGAAAGATTTATTATTAATTAAAATCTCGAATTGAAATTAAAATAATTTCTTAATACCGTACTAAGGAGTGCTCTGTGCACAACGAATTAGTTTCAACGAAAATTAATTCTTCTTTGAAACTGATGCATTAACATCCCCGTTTAGCCCTTGAAATTTAAATGTGTTTTACATTGAGAGCCTAAAGTTATAGTTAAAAATAAATAAAATCAAGTCAGGTCTTCATCAGCAGTGCTATCATATACTACGCACCTCTTCAAATGTTTCATCCTGCTATCACGGTCATAATCGACATCACGGACTTCAATATCAGAAGATTTACTATAGCCTGCCTGCGGATCCCTGCTTGATGTAGCAATATCTTTAACATTTTCATCAGAACTTAAAAGACTACTCGATTTTCTGCAAAGAATAAGCAGTAAAAATTGCTGGATGAATCAATATTACTGTTATGATTATTAGAACACTTTTAGTATCCAAACATCTTTAATTGAAAACTTGAATTCCATTTTCTCATAAATTCGACATACAAATACTATTCAAACATAAAAATTCTTGCCCAAATATTTAATTTTCATTCTCATTCACAATTCATACTCAATGATATTGTTTAAAATCAATGATTATTAAAATATATAATATAATAAAAATTTATAAATTAATAAATATTTGTATTATCGTATTTTGATATAATAGTAGCTAAATTAAGTTGATCTGAATATTTATAATATTTGTGATAAATGATACGGTACCAAGAAATTAATCGGGTTTGATTCCCGATTCAGCGTTTTCGCCTCGAAATTTCTTTCGCCTACACTTCTTTAGGGAGGAAGGGACAAAGGGATATATTATTAATTAAAATCTTGAATTGAAATTAAAATAATTTCTTAATACTGTACTACGGAGTGCTCTGTGCACAACGAATCAGTTTCAACGAAAATTATTCTTCTTTGAAACTGATGCATTAACATCTCCGTTTGGCCCTTGAAATTTAAATGTTTTTTACATTGAGAGCCTAAAGTTATAGTTAAAAATAAATAAAATCAAATCAGGTCTTCATCAGCAGTGCTATCATATACCACAAACCTCTTCAAATGTTTTATCCTGCTATCACGATCATAATCGACATCACGGACTTGAATATCAGAAGATTTACTATAGCCTGGCTGCTGATCCCTGCTTGATGTAGCAATATCTTTAACATTTTCTTCAGAACTTAAAAGATTACTCGATTTTCTGCACAGAATAAGCAGTAAAAATTGCTGGATTAATCAATATTACTGTTATTATTATTAGAACACTTTTAGTATCCAAACATCTTTAATTGAAAACTTGAATTACATTTTCTCATAAATTCGACATACAAATACAATTCAAACATAAAAATTCTTGCCCGAATATTTAATTTTAATTCTCATTCACAATTCATGCTCAATGATATTGTCTGAAATCAACGATTATTGGAATATTTAATACAACAAATGACAAATTTAATACAATATTAGCTAAGTTAAGTTGACCTGAATATTTATAATATTTGTGAAAAAACAAACACATGCTATTTAAATTTTAGGATTTTATTCGTTATATACAATTGTACATATTGTATAAATATTATTTATAAATGATTCAAAAAATGGAGAATAGTAATATTTATCGCCGTTTCTCTTACCTTAGTCCGATTTTCGAATGTATAATGATTTCATGAGCTTGGTTCAAATGGTTTATTAAAAATGAAGATTTATTTGAAATCATAATTTTGCATTCATTGCATTGTTTCACATTTTTATTGCATTCGTCTGATTTGTAGTAGTGATGTAGCAATTCGCAGATTTCTACCGCTATATTATTTGTAATTCCATGTTCTCCTTCTAAGTGGGTTTTTATAATATAACCAGTGTTCATTGAAGTATAAGTTTTATTACATAACGTGCATTTGATGGTATTGTTTTGTATTGTATAAAATTTCAAATCGCCATCTTCTTGTGAGTCTTCTGCTGAGACATTAACACCATTATGTTGATAATAAATATGTGTTTTCACGTTTTCATAGTCTACACATATGACAAAGGATGCAGGACAAATATCGCATACTATCTTATTGTCTACTAATGTGAAATAATTCCGTAACCTAATCATTTCACTCAACGCCAACTTTGCCATGATATTTGCTTTGTATTATAGATCGTGCACTACTAGATACAATGAAGAACTATTTCAACGAAAAATATTTAAAGATTATTTTTATAATAGAAGGTGGTAAAAGAAAAAGGGAAGGTCGCTGAAAGGAGTATGATTCGTTGTAGGATTGTAAATATTTATACACAGTTAAATCTGTCTAACGTGTCTTGACGGTTAGATGTTAATCCACTGCCGATAATCCCACCGAGAAAACGATTAGAAATAAATTATATAATCGCAAATATTTCAATAGATATTAAAAATTTTCGAATTTCTGCATGATATTTTTTATTTAAATCATACTCCTGTCAAAATAATTAGAATAAACTATCAGTATGATAAAAAAGAGAAAAGATGCAAAATAAATTAATCAAATATTATAATAAACTCGTATGTGTATTGAATAATTAAAAATTAAAAATATATACTTTACTTTTTATTTAATAATAACGTTTTATTTACAAGATTGCATTAATTTTACATTATTACTTTCATTATAATCAATGAACAGAACGTCAACAAACTGAAAACAGATTAAAAAGTCTCTAATATCTGTTTAAATATCTCTGTTAATATAATACATAAAAAGTTATACTTGCAGAATCAAAAGCAGATTCATATAAAATTTTATGTAATATATGAAATCATATAACATATGTAAAAAATTATACATATAAATGATATAAAAAATTTTATATCTTTGTCGATGCTAAATAAGTTGGTATTTAACAAGCTATATATTCGCAAAAAGTCAACGTAGTAATAACTTTGTGTTATATCACTTAATGTTACATCAAAAAAACGATACAAATGATTATTCATTAGAGGTGCATTAATTCTTATAATAATAAGAAGCATAATCTCTTATTTGAGATTATTTATTAAATCATCAAGATTATACTTATTAGGTCATCAAAGTCGAAATTGCAGGTGGGCTACTGATAGTAGATATTATATTAAATTGATTTGCCACAAATTACCAATTACAAAAATGTTAAATATAGTAGATAAGATATTTATATTATATCATATTTATAGCATATTTTGATATAATGTTAGCTTAGTTAAGTTAACTCAAATATTTATAATATTTATGATACGCGCATGCTAAATATCTAAATTTTAGATTTTATTCATTATACACAATTCTACTCATTGTACAAAAACTATTTATAAATGATTCAAAAAAGGGAAAATAATAATATTCATCGCCCTTTCTCGTACGCCGGCGTTAGTCTGATTTCCGAAGGTACATCGGCCTGATGAGCTTCGATCAAATGGTTCATTATAATTTTATAATTTTATTTTTTATTATATAATATTGTGCGATTTTATCTTGTGAGCTTTTACTATAATTTCATTAATTTTATGTACATTGTACACATAAGGTAATATTATGTACATACATTAAGTATGTTATCATACTAACGGTAACACTCATTATCATAATAAAAAGTTTATCATATCAAACACATCTTATATCATTATGTATCAAACATTTCCATTTCTAACATTCTAAGTCATTACTCTGATAATCATATATAACTATGTTTAGCTTATATATTTTTTTAAATGTCTTTTGTTAAAGAGGTAAAATGCATCACAAAAATATTGCATTTTCTTCTATCTTCTTTTATGAAATATTTCCACATTTAACTAATAAATCTTTACTACGTTGACATAACATCCGCTTTGTATCATAAATCGTGTATTTCTAAATACAAATTAAATTATTCCAACGAAGAATATAAAAAATGGTAAAAGAAACGGAAAGAAAGATAGAGTAATTACGTATAATTTTGTGTATAAATGTAAATATCGATATACAGTCTAAATCTATTTAACATATCTTAATTTTTATAATTAGTTGCAGATCCTATACCGATAATCCCACCGATCTCACCGATTAAAGAAAGATAACACAAAGAGCTTCACAATCGCAAATTTACAATATATAGGCGCGAAAATTAATACCTGCTAATTTCCGCAGAGTATTTTCGAATTAGCAAAAATTAGTTCTGTCAAATCAGAAACCATTAGAATGAGAAGAAAAGAATAATAAGCAAAATTAATTAATCAAAGATTATAATAAATTTTAGAAAGTATTTAAATAATTACAAACTAAAATAATAATTTATCGTATTTATTTAATAATCCTATTTTATTTATGAAATTGCATCAATTTACATCAATTTTACATTTTTGTTACAATCAACGCACGTCAACAAATTGAAAACGAATACAATAACCTTATATTTTTATTATTATATATCTTTGTAAATATATTATATTTTATATTAAAATATATTATATATTATATATCGTTGTTAATATATATTATATATATATATATATATATATATATAATATATAATATAATTATATATTATATTAAATATTATATTATATTTTTGTTAATTTATATATCTTTATTAATACAATACGTTTAAAAAATTATTTTTGCAGAATCAATAATAAATTCATGTCATATAATATATAATGTAATCTTAGAACATGTATTCAATTTCTAAGAATGTAATATAACAAATGAAAAAAATTTTAGATGCTTGATAAGTTGATAATGAACAAGCTATATATGTGTTCGCAAAACAATTTATATAATTAAAATTCTGTGTTATATTTTGCTTAATGTTACATCAAATAAGCAATGTAAATAATTACTCATCAGGAAGTTTGACACTGACCTATTCTCTTCTTTTTATCTTCCTATTTCTTCTTCGTATCTATATCTATATGATATCATCATCAGAATCCTATCAAGATCAAGTTCAGGAAATTTATAATTTTTATCGTATTCAATATTTTCGTACTATTAATATATCGTTAATTATTAGTATTAATATATCGTTATCTTCAACATATCTAGCAGAGCAAAAAAGACTGCCTGAAGTACTCGGTAATTTGCATAGAATAAAAGATAAAAATTGCTAAATTAATCAATACTATAAAGGATTAATTGAATAATGTATAAATATTAAGCAGAAGTTGTTATTATTAATAGAAACACATTTATCATCCAAACATCTTTAACTAAAAACAAGAATTTGATATTCTCATAAATTTGACACACAACTACAAATTAAATACAATAATTTTTCACGATTATTTCACTTTCATACTAATTTACAATTTATACATATTGTCTGAAATCATGAAATATAAAAATATTAAATACAGCAAATGGCAAAATTGCGTTATAATATTTTGATACAATAATAGCTAAGTTAAGTTGCCCCGAATGTTTATAATATATGTGGTAAATACATGCAAAATATTAAAATTTTATGATTTTATACATTATTCATATTTGTATTTATTTTAATATCTGTTTATATGTAGATAAATGTGTAAATAATTGAAAAAAGATAAAAAAATAATATATAATTTATTGCCGTTATCTTTACCTTGTTGATCAGTTTGCCGTAGATTCATCGATCTGATCGTAAAGATTTTCAGAGTCAGAAATCTAGTCAAAATCGTGGGTTGGCTGCTGATAGCTGTATGATGTAGCATTATTTTCAGCATATCTAGCAGAATTTAAAAAACTGCTTGAATTACTCGGTAATTTGCATAAAATAGAAAAAAAAATTTCTAAATTAATCAATATTTGTATTATCGTATTTTGATATAAAAGTAGCAAAATTAAGTTGACCTTAGTATTTATAATATTTGTGGTAAATACATGCCAAATATTAAAATTTTATGATTTTATTCATTATTCATATTTGTATTTATTTTAATATCTATTTATATGTACGCAAATGTGTAAATAATTGAAAAAGGTAAAAAAATAATAAACAATATCTCGCCGTTTTATTTTACCTTGGTGATCTATTTTCTATACATTCAGCGATCAGTTCGGAAAGATTAACAGAGTCAGAAATTTGGTCAATATTCTGGGTTGGCTGCTGATGGCTGCTTGATGTAGCATTATTTTCAGCATATCTAGCACAATTGATAAAACTGCTTCAGTTACTCGGTAATTTGCACAAAATAAAAAATAAAAATTTCTAAATTATTAAATATTGGTATTATCTTATTTTGACATAATAGTAGTAAAGTTAAGTTTATCTGAATATTTATAATATTTGTGGTAAATACATGCTAAATATTAAAATTTTACAATTTTACTCATTATTCATATATGTATATATTTTAATATCTATTATATGTACGCAATTGTGTAAATAAATAAAATATAGATATAAAAATAATATACAATATCACGCCGTTTTATTTTACCTTGGTGATCTATTTTTTGTATATTCAGCGAACGAATCGAAAAGATTAGCAGAGTCAGAAATTTGATCAATATTCTGGGTCGGCTGCTGATAGTTGCTTGATGTAGCATTATTTTCAGCATATCTAGCAGAATTTAAAAACTGCTACAGTTACTCGGTAATTTACATAGAATAAGAAATAAAAATTTCAAAAATAATAAATATTATTTTGACATAATAGTAGTAAAATTAACTTAATCTGAATATTTATAATATTTGTGGTAAATACATGCTAAATATTAAAATTTTATAATTTTACTCATTATTCATACATGTATTTAATTTAATATCTGTTATATGTACGCAAATGTGTAAATAATTGAAAACAATAAAAACGTAATATACAATATATATCACGCCGTTTCCTTATACCTTGCAAATCTGTTTTCCGTAGATTCATCGATCTGATCGCAAATATTATAAGAGCCAGAAAACTGGTAAAAATTCTGGGTTGGCTGCTGATAGCTGCTTGATGTAGCATTATTTACAGCATATCTAGCAGAATTTAAAAAACTGCTTCAGTTACTCGGTAATTTGCACAAAATAAAAAATAAAAATTTCTAAATTAATAAATATAGGTATTATCGTATTTTGACATAAAAGTAGTAAAGTTAAGTTTATCTGAATATTCATAATATTTGTGTTAAATACATGCTAAATGTTAAAATTTTATGATATACTAATTATTCATATATGTATGTATTTATTTTAATATCTATTATATGTACGCAATTGTGTAAATAATTGAAATATAGATATAAAAGTAATATACAATATCACGCCGTTTTCTTATACCTTGTTGATTTGTTTTCCGTAGATTCAGCGATCTGATTGTAAATATTATAAGAGCCAGAAATCTGGTCAAAATTCTGAGTTGGCTGCTGATGCATACTTGATGTAGCAATAACTTCAGCAGCTTTAAAAGAACTAAAGTGTTCGCTAATACTCGATAATCTGGAAAGAATGAAAAGTAATAATAGTTAAATTAATTATTATTATAAAATTTTGCTTGAATCATGTGCACAACATATTATTATGCTACACACTGTTATTATTAATAGGACACTCTTAGTATCCAAACATCCTTAATTGAAAACTTGAATTCCATTTTCTTATAAATTCGACATACAAATAGTATTCAAACAAAAATTTTTGCCCGAATATTTAATTTTCATTCTCATTCACAATTCATACTCAATGATATTGACTAAAATCAATGATTATTGAAATATAGAGTATAATAAAAATTTATAAATTTATAAATATTTGTATTATCGTATTTTGATATAATAGTAGCTAAGTTAAGTTGACCTGAATATTTATAATATTTGTGATAAATGATACGGTACCAAGAAATTAATCGGGTTTGATTCCCGATTCAGCGATTTCGCCTCGATTTTTCTTCCGCCTACACTTCTTTAGGGAGGAAGGGACAGAGGGATTTATTATTAATTAAAATCTCGAATTGAAATTAAAATAATTTCTTAGTACCGTACTAAGGAGTGCTCTGTGCACAACGAATCAGTTTCAACGAAAATTAATTCTTCTTTGAAACTAATGCATTAACATCCCCGTTTGGCCCTTGAAATTTAAATGTGTTTTACACTGAGAGCCTAGAGTTATAGTTAAGAATAAATAAAATCAAGTCAGATCTTCATCAGAGTGCTATTATATACCACGCACCTCTTCAAATGTTTCAACCTACTATCACGGTCATAATCGAAATCACGGACTTCAATATCAGAAGATTTACTATAGCCTGGCTGCGAATCCCTGCTTGATGTAGCTATATTTTTAACATTTACATCAGAACTGAAAGGACTACTCGATTTTCTGCACAGAATAAGGAGTAAAAATTGCTGGATTAATCAATATTACTGTCAATATTACTGTTATTATTAATAGAACACTCTTAGTATCCAAACATCTTAAATTGAAAATTTGAATTCCATTTTCTCATAAATTTGTCATACAAATACTATTCAAACATAAAAATTCTTGCCCGAATATTTAATTTTCATTCTCATTCACAATTCATGCTCAATGATATTGTCTAAAATCAATGATTATTGAAATATATAGTAAAATATAAATTTCTAAATTAATAAATATTTGTATTATCGTATTTTGATATAATAGTAGCTAAGTTAAGTTGACCTGAATATTTATAATATTTGTGATAAATGATACGGTACCAAGAAATTAATCGAGTTTGATTCCCGATTCAGCGATTTCGCCTCGCTATTTCTTTCTCCTACACTTCTTTAGGAAGGAACGGACAGAGGGATTTATTATTAATTAAAATCTCGAATTGAAATTACAATAATTTTTTAGTACCGTACTAAGGAGTGCTCTGTGCACAACGAATCAGTTTCAACGAAAATTAATTCTTTTTTGAAACTGATGCATTAACATCCCCGTTTGGCCCTTGAAATTTAAATGTGTTTTACATTGAGAACCTAAAGTTATAGTTAGAAATAAATAAAATCAAGTCAGGTCTTCATCAGAGTGCTATCATATACCACGCACCTCTTCAAATGTTTCAACCTGCTATCACGGTCATAATCGACATCATGGACTTGAATATCAGAAGATTTATTATAGCCTGGCTGCGGATCCCTGCTTGATGTAGAAATATCTTTAACATTTTCATCAGAACTTAAAAGACTACTCGATTTTCTGCACAGAATAAGCAGTAAAAATTGCTGGATTAATCAATATTACTGTTATTATTATTAGAACACTTTTAGTATCCAAACATCTCAAATTGAAAACTTGAATTACATTTTCTCATAGATTCGACATACAAATACAATTCAAACATAAAAATTCTTGCCCGAATATTTAATTTTAATTCTCATTCACAATTCATGCTCAATGATATTGTCTGAAATCAACGATTATTGGAATATTTAATACAACAAATGACAAATTTGATACAATATTAGCTAAGTTAAGTTGACCTGAATATTTTTAATATTTGTGAAAAAACAAACACATGCTATTTAAATTTTAGGATTTTATTCGTTATATACAATTGTACATATTGTATAAATATTATTTATAAATAATTCAAAAAATGGAGATTAGTAATATTTATCGCCGTTTCTCTTACCTTAGTCTGATTTTCGAATGTATAATGATTTCATGAGCTTGGTTCAAATGGTTGATTAAAAATGAAGGTTTATTTGAAATCATAATTTTGCATTTATTGCAATATTTCACATTTTTATTGGATTCGTCTGATTTGTAATAGTAACGTAGCAATTTGCAGATTTCTTCCGATATATTATTTGTAATTCCATGTTCTCCTTCTAAGTGGGATTCTATAATATAACCAGTGTTCATTGAAGCATAAGTTTTATCACATAACGTGCATTTGATGGTATTGTTTTGTATTGTATAAAATTTCCAATCGCCAGCTTTTTGTGAGTCTTCTGCTGAGACATTAACACCTTTATGTTGATAATAAAAATGTATTTTCACGTATTCATAGTATACACATATGACAAAGGATGCAAAACAAATATCGCATACTATCTTATTGTCTATTAATGTGAAATAATTCCGTAACCTAATCATTTCACTCGACGCCAACGTTGCCATTATATCTGCTTTGTATTATAGTTCGTGCACTACTAGATACAATGAAGAACTATTTCAACGAAAAATATTTGAAGAATATTTTTATAATAGAAGGTGGTAAAAGAAAAAGAAAAGGTCGCTGAAAGAAGTATGATTCGTTGTAGGATTGTAAATATTGATACACAGTTTAATCTGTCTAACGTGTCTTGACGGTTTGATATTAATCCACTGCCGATAATCCCACCGAGAAAACGATTAGAAATAAATTATATATTCGCAAATATTACAATAGATATTAAAAATTTTCGAATTTCTGCATGATATTTTTTATTTAATTCATACTCCTGTCAAAATGATTAGAATAAACTATCAGGATAATAAAAAAGAGAAAAGATGCGAAATATATTAATCAAATATTATAATAAACTTGTATTTGTATTGAATATTATAAATTAAAAATATATACCTTAATATTTATTTAATAATAACATTTCATTTACAAGATTGCATTAATTTTACATTATTACTTTCATTATAATCAATGAACAGAACGTCAACAAACTGAAAACAGATTAAAAAATCTCTAATATCTGTTTAAATATCTCTGTTAATACAATACATAAAAAGTTATTCTTGCAGAATCAAAAGCAGATTCATATAAAATTTTATATAATATATGAAATCATATAACATATTTAAAAAATTATACATATAAATGATATAAAAAATTTTATATCTTTGTCGATGCTAAATAAGTAGGTAATTAACAAGCTATATATTCGCAAAAAGTCAACATAGTTATAATTTTGTGTTATATTACTTAATGTTACGTCAAAAAACGATACAAATGATTACTCATTAGAAATGCATTAATTCTTATAATAATAAGAAGCATAATCACTTATTTGAGATTATTTATTAAATCATCAAGATTATACTTATTAGATCATCAAAGTCGAAATTGCAGGTTGGCTACTAATAGTAGATATTATATTAAATTGATTAGCCACAAATTACCGATTACAAAAATGCTAAATATAATAGGTAAGATATTTATATTATAGCATATTTATAGCATATTTTGATATAATGTTAGCTTAGTTAAGTTAACTCAAATATTTATAATATTTATGATACGCACATGCTAAATATCTAAATTTTAGATTTTAATCATTATACAAAATTCTACTCATTGTACAAAAACTATTTATAAATGATTCAAAAGAGGGAAAATAATAATATTCATCGCTCTTTCTCGTACGCCGGCGTTGGTCTGATTTCCGAAAGTACATTTACCTGATGATTTGATCAAATGGTTCATTATGATTTTATAATTTTATTATTTATTATATAAAATTGTGCGATTTTATCTTGTGAGCTGTTACTATAATTTTATTAATTTTATGTACATTGTACATAAGGTAATATTATGTACATGCATTAAGTATGTTATCATACTAACGATAACACTCATTATCATAATAAAAAGTTTATCATATCAAACACATCTTATATCATTATGTATCAAACATTTCCATTCCTAACATTCTAAGTCATTACTCTGATAATCATATATAACTATGTTTAGCTTATATATATCTTTTTAAATGTCTTTTGTTAAAGAGGTAAAATGCATCACAAAAATATTGCATTTTCTTCTATCTTCTTTTATGAAATATTTCCACATTTAACTAATAAATCTTTACTACGTTGACATAACATCCGCTTTGTATCATAAATCGTGTATTTGTAAATACAAATTAAATTATTCCAACGAAGAATATAAAAAATGGTAAAAGAAACAGAAAGAAAGATAGAGTAATTACGTATGATTTTGTGTATAAATGTAAATATCGATATACAGTCTAAATCTATTTAACATATCTTAATTTTTATAATTAGTTGCAGATCCTATACCGATAATCCCACCGATCTCACCGATTAAAGAAAGATAACACAAAGAGCTTCACAATCGCAAATTTACAATATATAGGCGCGAAAATTAATACCTGCTAATTTCCGCAGAGTATTTTCGAATTAGCAAAGATTAGTACCGTCAAATCGGAAATTATCAGAATGAAAAGAAAATAATAATAAGCGAAATTTATTTATCAAGGATTATAATAAATTTTAGAAAGTGTTGAAATAATTATAAACTGAAATAATAATCTGTCATATTTATTTAATAATCCTATTTTATTTATGAAATTGCATCAATTTTATATCATATTTATTACAATCAATGCATGTCAAATTGAAAACAAATATGAAAACCTTGTATCTGTTTAAATATCTTTGTTAATACAATACGTTTAAAAAATTATTCTTGCAGAATCAATAATAAATTCATGTCATATAATATATAATGTAATATAACAAATGTAAAAAATTATAGATATAAATAATTTCATAAAAAATATAAAGAAAGTTTTATGTCTCTTCGATGCCTGATAAGTAGATGATTAACAAGCTATATGTTCCCAAAACAGTCGATATAATTATAATTTTATGTTATTTCGCTTTATGTTACATCAAAAAAGCAATGTAAATACTTATTAGGAAAGAACGGTGTCAATTTCCTTTTTCATCTATAGAAGTAATATTTTTCGCTATGCTATCAAGATAATTATCGAAAGCAGAGTCAATATTAGTATATTCACTTTCAGTATCTTCACAAAAATCTAAAAGATTGCTTAAATACTCGGCAATCTGCACAGAATGAAAAATACTTTTATCAATATTATATATTCTTGCTTGTGAATTATGTGCACAATGTATGATTATTAAATACAAATAATAGATATAAATAATTTTATAAGAAATATAAAGAAAATTTTATGCCTCGTCGACTCTTGGTAAGTACCCAGTTAAAACAGTCGATATAATTATAATTTCATGTTACATTACTTAATGTTATATCAAAACAGCAATTGAAATAATTACTCATCAGGGGAGCATTTATCATCATCATATTTCACTCTCTTCATATTCTTCATTTTGCTTTCACGATCGACATCATGGACATCAATATTAGGAAGTTTACTACAGCCTGGCTGCGAATCTCTGCTTGATGTAGCAATATATTTAACATTTACATAAGAACTTAAAAAACTGCCAGAACTACCCGATTTTCTGCACAGAATAAGGAGTAAAAATTAATCAATATTATAAGGCTTTGTTTGTATTATGAGCACAATGTACAATTACTAACAATAAATTAAAATTTTTTATTATTAATAAACTGGTATTATCTCCTAAAACTTCGTCTTTTCCTAAAACTTAAATTTTCGATATCTTCAAAAAAAAATCGGCGTTGAAATACTCTCCAAATACAAAAATTCTTGCACGTTTATTCAATTTTCATACTTTTTCACAAGTTATATTTATTCAAATTATCACAAATTACCGATTATTGGAGTACTAAATACAACCATGTCAAACTTGTATTATCGTATTTTGATATAATATTAGCTAAGTTAAGTTGACTCGAATATTTATAATAATTGTGGTAAATTTCTGAATTTTATTCATTATACACAATTTTGTTTATTGTACATAAAAAATATTTGTAAATGATTCAAAAGAGATAGAATAATAATATTTAATTTATCGGCGTTTCTCTTACCCCATTGAACTGATTTCGAAAGGTATTTTGATATCATGATTACTCAAATGTTTTATTAAGTTGAAAGAACACATTTTTCGTAAAACCTCGTTGCATTTCTTGCATTGTGATTTCTGGAAGCCTCTTAATTTATTAATATGTTTTAATAGAAATTTGCGGAGGGTATTCGATTCATCGTAATTAATATTATGTTCAGTGACTAAATGTTTTTCCATGTTTTTGTTGATAAAATCAATATTTAACTTAAAAACATTGTTACAAATATTACATTTTAATTCATAGTCTTGTATTTGAGAATAATAACACTTTATTGATTTTTTTGATGAGACAACTTTATCCTTATGCATCTCCTCCATGTGCCGTTTTATATTTGTGTATTTCCTGACGTAGTTGTAAGGCATATTACAAATACTGCATTCTGCAATTTCCTCGTTTCTTATAAAATAATCCCATATCCAGTTATCAAAAAACCTGTCTAATTTATTCGAATGCCTGCAGAAAATAGAGAGTAAAAATTGTTGGATTAATCAATATTATAAAGTTTTGTTTGTATCATGTGCACAATGTATTATTACTAACATTAAAACAAATCAAGTATTATTAATAAGTTTTTATTATTTTTTAAAACTTCTCCTGCTCCTAAAAAAAAATTTGGATTTTCGATATTCTCAAACATTCGACATTAAAAACTATTCAAATACAAATATTCTCTCTCTTTCCCGATTATTTAATTCACATACTGATTCATACTTATTCATACTTATAAAAATTGTCACAAATTATCGATTAGAGAAGTACTAAATATTATAGATAGCAATTTTGTTATATCATATTTTACATATTTATAGCATATTTTAATATAATATTAACTTAGTTAACTCAAATATTTATAATATTTGTGAAAAAACAAACACATTCTATTTGAATTTTATGATTTTATTTGTTACACACAATTCTACTCATTGTAGAAAAGTTATTTATAAATGATTCAAAAGATGGAAAATAATATTTATCGCCATTTCTCTTACCAGTAATATGATATGAGGTGCAAACGTTTATCATTATGAACTATGTCCAAATGGTTTATTAAAAATATAGGTTTATTTTGAATAATTTCATTGCATTCATTGCAATGTTGTTTCCCATCGGATTCGTCTAATTTGTATTTCGCACTTATCCATTTGCGGATTACTTCCATCTCATTTTTACCAGTATTATGTCCAATTTGTAAGTGATATTTTATAATAGAATGAGTGTTCCATGGAATATACAATTTTTCATTACAAAACTTGCATTTGATGGTATTGTTTTCTATTGTATAAAATTTCTTCAAATCTTCTTGTGAGCTTTTTGATGAGACAGCATTCTGATACCCATCATGATCAATTAAATGTTCTCTTACTTCTTCTGTATTTATAATTATGTCATAGGGATTGCTACAAATATCGCATATTATCTCATTGTCTGTTAATGTGAAATAATCCCTTAACCGACTAATTTCACTCGAAATTTCCATGATGTCTGCTTTGTATCATAGATCGTGCACTACTAGGTACAAAGAAGAACTGTTTCAACGACAAATATTTTAAGAATATAAAAGGTGGTAAAAGAAAAAGGGAAGGTTACGGAATGTAATGTAAATATGTTTGATACACAGTTTAAATCTGTCTAACGTGTCTTGACTTTTACGGTTAGTTGTTAATCCACTGCCGATAATCCCACCGAGAAAATGATTAGAAATAAATTATATAACCGCAAAAATTATAATAAATATTAAAAATTTTTGACTGTTCTTCCGAAAAAATCCGTGCTCCGATTTAGGTGAAACTTTTATTTAGATCATACTCCTGTCAAAATGATTAGAACTCTCAGGATGATGAAAAAGAGAAAAGATGTGAAATATATTAACCAAATATTATAATAAACTTGTATGTGTATTGAATAATTATAAATTAAAAATATATATTATAATACTTATTTAATAATGACATTTTATTTATGAGATTGCATTAATTTTACATTATTACTTTCATTATAATCAATAAACGTCAACAAACTGAAAACAGATTCAAAAATCTCTAATATCTGTTTAAATATCTCTGTTAATACAATACATAAAAAGTTATTCTTGCAGAATCAAAAGCAGATTTATATAAAATTTTATATAATATATGAAATCATATAACATATGTAAAAAATGATACATATAAATGATATAAAAAATTTTATATCTTTGTCGATGCTAAATAAGTAGGTAATTAACAAGTTATATATTCGCAAAAAGTCAATGTAATTATAATTTTGTATTATATCGCTTAATGTTACATCAAAAAGCAATACAAATGATTACTCATTAGGGGTGCATTTTAATTCTTTCACTTATTTGAGATTATTTATTAAATTATCAAGATTATACTTATTAGATCATCAAAGTCATCAAAGTCGAAATTTCAGGTTGGCTACTGATAGTAGATATTATATTAAATAAATGTAAAAATAAAAATGTGTAATTTGCAAATAGCTACTACATATTTTTTCTTATAAACAACTATGTGTTTTCTTTACACCAATTGATTCCTCTCATTATTTTGTGCATAAAAGTATTGAGGTAAGGTCATCGAAGAATGAATATTTGACGAGATTTTTCACAGTTTATGTAAAATTATGTCATATTAAAGTATAAAATATCTCGTAAACTAGTCACTTTTTGATCATCCTATCCTTTTTATGTCAAAAATTGCGAATCTATTTATATAAAAAAATTAGAGTGGTTCCATTTGAAAAAACAAAGATCATCTTGAAATCTCAGAGGCATCTCCATCTAGATAGGACTTGTGTCCATAATAAGATGTCCCCCTTAAACCAGAGTAAGTTCTATTTGAAACATTTTTTCAAACAACGCATAGTTCAGGAGATAATGCGTGCGTCGATTGAAATGAATCACCCTGTATATATATATATATATATATATATATATAATCGCCCCTGTATATATATATATATATATATATATATATATATATATATATATCCCTGTATATATATATATATATATATATATATATATATATATAATTCTTGCTGTAGATTATCAGAATTGAATTCCATATACATTAGAACTTTGACGATCATAACTTCAATCGAGAGAAATAACTCTCCGATTGTCTTTCTCTAACAGTTTACTAAAGAAGTTTCTTTTATATCTTATGACAAGAGATAAGTTTGATTAGCTTATTGTTAATGAAAAACCATAAACATAGTAAGAAATAGATTGAGCGCAAAATTTGAAGTCTATAAAAAATACGTAGAAAGAGAAAACACGTAACTAGTAAGGACTACCTAAAATTATTCTATAGTAGAGAATTCTATTATATGCAGCACATTATAGCAGTATCTTTACATACTTATAATAGTTCAGTTAACATGCAATCTGTATAAATGGATCAAGTCGTCTACTCGCGCGATAATCCGAATCGATTTCACATATTGCCGATACGAATGATTAATTGATGTTCCTTGAGGAATTCGCGATCTAAATTCCACGTCCCTTACTATCCGTTCCTTTCGGAGGCTTCGGGACGATCATATCGATGGGAATCGATTCCCTCGGATCCGGCTGTAATACCATTTTGGCCCGCATTCGCGCTATCGACGGCGTCTGCACGTCACTCGACGTTGAATTATACGATTAATCTCTTACCGAAAATTAGGTTAGCGGAGTGAGATCACGGCGGATGCTCGGATAGTTCCATCAGTGCAAAGAGGAGAGGAAGCGCAGTTTAACGCGAGCGAATTGGAGATTGGAGAGTCGAAGTTTCTGACTGTTCCGAGACCATAATTTTCCTCCAATTAATAGTCACATTGCTATATATATTTCTCCATTGATCTTATAATTAATATGCGCTATCAATCTGGTCAGTACATAAGCATTTTAACATTTATTTGCAAAACTGACGTGCCGACAAGTGGAAAAATAAAATATTTTTTTATATTTAATATATTTTTAATATGTGTAATAATATATTTTTTGTTGCTCCTTTAATTTCTCAAATTTATATCATTCGAGGCACTCTGATAAGAGGATTATCGTTCTAAGATACGTGGAATAATCTCTCACAGTTTACGGCTCCTTCGTGAAATCGCGATATCGAACGCGCCCGGTTGTGAATATCCTTGCAAATTACATCGATTCGCTTCTGTTCGTTACAACGCCTTCTTATCAAGCCCGATGGCTGATCCCTTTGGGATTCAAGACGAGCCAATTGCAAGC
Organism: Lasius platythorax; assembly: GCA_963971435.1. Lineage (NCBI taxonomy): Eukaryota > Metazoa > Arthropoda > Insecta > Hymenoptera > Formicidae > Lasius > Lasius platythorax. The sequence continues at coordinate 7,895,493 of OZ020536.1, forward strand.
ACAGGTGTACGAAACAATGAGGGTCCCATATCGGTTAAAGAAGAAGAGTAAGTAGCGCGGGGGGCAGCGAAGGGAGCGAGAAAGGGAGGAAAGTGGAGGTACATTTCACCGATTACAGGGCGAATCTACGAGATCCCTTTCATGCTCTCGTTCCGCGAACGAAGTCAAGTAACAATTCCGGGATTACGGCGCTCCCGAAATGAAATTTCATTCGCGAGTCCCCGAGGAGCGCGTTTCAAGACGAGCGCGAGCAGATCTCTTCCCGCTCGGCGCCTCTTCTAGCCGCCCCGCCGCGCCGCGCCGGTTGGAGAACCAGCCTTGGAGAGTCCGCCACCTCCAGTCTCTTCCAATTTTCTCTTCGTTTCGAGAAAAGCGGCGGGAGGTGCGCCACCAGGGAGTTTACCGAAAGGATCTCGTCGTGGGACGATATTATTCCTCGCCGCCCATTCCGCACCGTCTCACCCTCTCGCGGAGGGTAAACCCTTTGTAAAGGACTTTCGCGACATCGTCTTTAAGACTCGCGAATTTATTTCTTTTCCCCGCCGCTCTTAAATGATTGACGCGTAATCAGCGCGAGCGCGCGAGGAGATAACTCGCGAAGATAAACTGCGAAACGAAATTGCGAAACGCGGAGCGAATTTCGCTGCGCGTGAATCCGTCGAAGCAAGTTACAAGAGGTAGCAGATTTTGCAGATCGAACGTACGCGAAGATTGATTTTTGCGGCCCGAGATGAGTTACAGCGCGCGGAGAGCGAATGCATTAATCGCTGGATGAAATTATTTCTCCCCGGATAAAGTATTCCCGGTGATCCATTCGAAAGAGTGAATTTATACACGTCGGCTTCTCGCTATCGGTAGTGCTTTAGCGCCAACTATGGAGGAAGCAGAAACGAATGGGCGCCGCCGACAGGCATGTACATTGCATTGAAATAGAAACGAGGCGGAAGTTAATCGCCGCCCGCAACGATTTGTTCCGGGATTATTTGGACAAATCGAGATAACTGCCGGAACGCGCGCTTGTCCTATATACAGGCGTAGACGTAGTATAGCTCGTTGATTAGCATGCCACAGCAGCGAGATAAGCGGCCTAGCCGCGACGATATAGTCAACTAACCGATCCTGGATTCTCCTATAGAACGTTTCACACGTGATAATCCGCGTTCATTGGCGCGGCCGCGCTATACGATCTTGCATAATATGTGCTCGACATTGTACTCGAACTGTACATTCTCACAATCAGTGTCGAAGGACGGTTGAAAATAACAAGATAACATATATGCGATCCGCAAGAAGCTTAGTATTTGTTAATGAAGATAAAAATTATTAATGTAATAATGTGCACCATCAAAAAATATGTTATATCATATTTTTAAAAAATAGAAAGCTCCTTATACAACTTTTCATGTAGATTTGTACTTTACGTGAAAAGCACGCATTTTCGATAAATAATAAAGTATATAGAACCCGTTCATATATTCAAATAATATTTTATTATTTTTGCTGTAAATTGTGAAAAAAAAATTATACTGCTGCAGAATTATATTGTGAATAATTCTTTGAATATAGAAGAGAGAGCACTTATTTCTTTTATATATGTTTAATTTTTAAAAAAATTTAGAAACGATCAGATTTTCCTCCCAGGAAGTTTTACATTAATAGATAGCGTAATATCTTTATCCTTTGTACCTGAAGATGACTTGCTTGCCGATAACAGTGGAAAGTACACGCGTGAACGCAGTTTAGAATGCGCTTGTTGTAGGTCGGCTGATGCTTTAGTCCAGCGTGATGTAGATAGGAGGCGAACAATAATTGATCGAAGCCCTTAAGCTCCAGCTATAAGCTCATGATCCTGTTATTGCAGATACGCATGGGCGCCGTTATCAATAAACTCATCTACGTTCCCCGAAATACGTATATTTTAATTAAGATTCGCGCTGAGCCCTCTGAAGAAAAACGAATCAGAAAACAACAATTTTACTGGATGCGTGTCGAATAAATATAAGAATATTTCGCGACATCAGATTTATGCATCACTTTAATACAATAATAGCAGGACTTTTAGTTTCTTGTTACTTTTATATAACAATCCATTTTTACATAACACTAGCACGCCACGCGCGCACTATTCATATCTTATTACTTTATTAATATAAAGAGTTATATATATTATTATATTATTTATACATATATACATATAAACGTTAAAAAATTTATATATTTTTTATAAGTAAAAAAACTTTTTTAATAATTTTTATTTAAATAAATGTAGAAAAAATTTTTAAGATTATTTCTCAGCAATATTTTTCTTACTTTTCGAATCTTTACCAAGTTTTCGTGTACAAACGTCTCTAATAAGTTTCATTTTATTTTTAATTGTTTAATTGTTTGAACTTAACGCACAGTACATATCGAAATATGAAACAAGTGTCATAAAAAAGACAGGGTACATTATAAAAGAGAGTATTAGTATTATCAATTGTAATACTAATTTCATTCAAATGGCATTTTAATCGTTTAAATGCTATTTTTAATATTTTTGTTTAAGTAATTTTTATATTTAATATTTCTCATTCATGATAAAAGCAACACGTCGCGTGCGAACTTGGCTGCCGCGCGGTCGAGATTTAAAAAAGCTGTTAAAATACACACTCTCTGCGTATCTCTCTACGCAATGAGAGCTTTTTAATATATTATTACACAAACTGGAGAAGAGTATATTACAATCTTGTTTGTTCTTCAAAAGCAATGGTATTAAATTTACATTAAATGAATTAAATTATTTACACATTATTAACTCTTAATATTCGAGCTGTCAAATTACACAAGTTTTTTTTTAATGACAGATTCTTATCTACATGAACTTAACGCACACCACATATCGAGATATGTAACAAGTGTTATTAAAAAGACAGGGTAATTAGAAAAGAGAGTATTATATATACTTTGATACTTTCAAGTAATCGACTTTACATGTTTTTTTAAAGAGTGGACTTCAACATATGATTATTGCGGAATATATTTCTTTAAGTAACACACACAAATATTTATCGATTTGGATTAATCGTGATTCTATACGTGATTGTGAATTCTATACGAATGACCGTCATGGAGCTGTCAAAATTCGTCTCTGCATTTATATATGAAAACGCGTGTACACGCGAACGCAATTGTTAGGTTTTTAGAATATCTCGTAGCGTTGTTATTTCTGTCACAACTTTTACGATATTTCATTCGCAATTATTGTTCATAACATATCGAATACTACCGATCATCGCGTGCAATGCGCTTTTACGCGGCGATAACTCGTCGCTATTTTTTCCTCCTTTTCAAAACAAGCACGGGTGAAAAAATGGTTACGCGAGGCGAGGAGAAATGTGGAAAACTGGGTCTTGCGATAAATCAACGATAACGCGCCGAGCGAAATATAAATTCTATCCGACCGCGATGGCATCGCGCGTGTGCATCCGTTCATGTGCGTGCGTGAGGGCTAGAGGGAAAAAAAAAATTATAAACGCCATCCTCTACTTTGGACATCGGCCATGGTCACCACATGGTACCGGCATTTTAGGTGGCTGGCGCGGTAGGTTTGAGCGCGCGCACGCGGAAAAATAGATGAAAAAGGGCGAATCGATGCGAGAGTGACGCGGTACAAAAGCGTCGAAATCGTTGACGATTCGCTCGACCGTGACTCGAAATAGCCATTGTTATTCATTTGATCGTAGCCATTCGTTTCATCTTCGCCCTCATGCGATTACGCCAGCGACAGTAATAATAAAATTACATCTCGTTAGCAGTGCGAAGAATTCGATTTGAATAATTTATGAGATGAGAGATCGCGTTTCTCTTTCTTGTGCCGGGATAATTCATCTCGAGACGATCTCGAGACTATCTGTTACGACAGAAATATAACAATAGCGTTATATGATACATAATACGCCGCGTGCATAGAGACGCGTGATGTCAATAAAACAGCTGTTCGAAGATTGTGCGCTAAGTTTCTAGGATTTACAAATCATCGATTTACAGTTGCCAAACAAGATGATGAGCGAATGCCTACGGGCGTAATAGGCCCACAGCCATAAGCGACGCTGACAAGATTTGCATGACAGTACCCCGTCATTACGCACAGCTCGCCCAATCAAATGTCGAGCGCACACCGTTTGCTCATCGAGTGTTTATTGCCCACATGTCCTATGTATATACACACACGTAGATTTGCTTCTACGGGGACGCGCGTACACATTGCTTGGTTGCACTAATAATCCGTCACTCCGTCTAGACCAGAAACACGAATTAGCATTACTTAAGGCGTGTCGAACGTGTATTTCTCTTTGCATATGAAAGAGAGACAGCAATAAAAAAAATAACTAAAAATCCAATGGTAATATGTAATATATGTATAATGTATTATATAACGTCTACACACAATTATACAATTCGTAATAATTGTATTATAATGTGCCATGTGTTAGCTCTCAAGAGAAGATGCTCCGAAATGAATATATCTTTCTACAATATAACAATATTTCGTCTATACACGATATTAATATGAAGCATCGAATCTTATCTAGTTTTTTTTATCCTTTGCATTTGATGATACGCGCGTATGTAATGATCGTTCAACAAAGAGACTAATTATAAAAAAAAACACAGATCGAGACCGTAAGACACTATCTCGAGAAATTCGATACGAAGGGCCGCTTTCCAGATGAAAAGAATATTAAGCGAAGGGGTTAAGATTATCTTTCAGACAGATTATCTTTCTGATTCCACGAGCGTTGGAACATGGAATTCGATCTGCGATTCACAACGGCGATAGATAAATGTATAAATTCCTTTGACCCGTGAACTTGATACTTTCCTGTCCTGCAATTTGTTTGGATGAAGATTATACTGTAAATTAAATTATACAGTTAATCATGATTCTATAATTTTTCAAGCAAATATTTTATTCTAATAAAAAAATCGAAATATAATCAAATAATATTCTTCAGAAAGTTTATTCACAAAACTGAAGTCCATGCGAAATTTAATTTGTTAAAATCGAGACATGAAAAATACGTTTGAGATATCAATAAAACGTAACTCTGAGAATTTATAAGTTTATAACATAAAAAAAGGCGCACTGTCGAAAATACATATCTAATTGTAATTTATCTGTAACTGCGCTTATAACAGGAACATTTTGTCACATATATGGCATCAAAAGAATTGCTAGACTAAAAGAAATGATATTTGTCGGCGTAGAAATAGGTAATAACTACTTGTCGGAGTGGAATTGTCGAACTCTTTATTCCTTCCCATCCAGACTGAGACCGCGCCGGCGCCATTGAGGAACAATAAATGATTATTGTCGGGACTATTACCGCCGGAGTGGTGACCAGGCCCCATTGGAACTGTTCGGCGGTCAGTTTCCCTCGGCGAATGTGGCCTCGTGTGTACAAGCGGCCGTGCGTATACGTGCTGCCATTATTTCTCGTATCTCGCGAGCCCATGCACAGTGCAACCCCTACCTGGTTCACCACCCGGCGCCATCGGCTGGCCTTTTCCCCCGATCCTCTCCTCCCTCGCTTATTCCACCCCTGAAATAGCGACGACACGAGCAAACAAACTGCATTCACTTAATTCGACGCGAGAGCCCGCGCCGAGGAAGATAAAGCGATTTTTGTGACAAGTCGCGAGATTTATAGTCAAAGAGAGTATGAAAAGAGTTTCTTACATTTCGATGTATAACGCATAACCAATGGCGGCAAAATATAATAAATTCTGCGTGTTTATGAATATATCTGCACATTCTTCGAAAATACTATAAAAAGGTGATGCATTTTTCTTCTCTATCTTTCTTTCTAGTTCCCTTTTAAAGCTAGTTCCCATTTAAAATTGGTTTAACTCTCCCATTTCCAGTACAAATAAACCTTCGACAAATCTTCACGAAATACAGTTAATCAGATAACCTGTAATTAGAAATATTCAATAGACTCACAATCAGTTTAGTGAGATGATACTACGTTAAAACAATAATACATTATACCTACGAGTGCTCTTTTAGTTTCTTTTTTCTCGCTATTATAAAAAATCGTTTAAAACATTTTATCTAAATATCAATCACAATTATGCAATGTATACTGTATGTACTGTAAAGTATATGATATTGGAGAACACCATTAGCTGATTTAATAGAGTGTAATCAAAACATAAACTTCATCTCAATCAGCGCAATCCATTTTTCCCGCAAAATAATTCTAACATCTCAATTAATAATTTAATTAGTGCAACAAGAGATTAATAAATCTTTTAATTTGTTTCTCATAAAACTGTGTGTAGGATAAAATTAGCAAACAAACACTTATTTTCGGTCACTAATATCTGAAAAGATCACAAGATCTTTATAATGAAAATTGGTTATCTGTATAGGAGAGAGAAAAACGAGAATTTAAACACATTGCAGAGATTATGCACTCGAGCGTTTCTTCTGTCACGAGACATACAAGGCAGCGAATAGTTATGCCATGTTCAAGATTGTTATCGATCAAACAAAATGTCCTGTTTCACGCACAGTGAGAGCTGTTGAGCCTGAACGACCGATTTGAACGGCGGATCATTCACTTTCTTTTTTTGCAGATAATAAAACAAGAAACTGTGATATGTATTTCTTTCCCTTCATTGTTGTCTTCTTATTCGAGAAATAACGCCTTTGGATTATATTTAATGCAAAATCGACACGAGTGCGATGGGATATTACAAGGATACACGCGATCCTCTTATATACCATTTGCATTTCTATGGCACGTGATTGTAACAACAAAATTATCCCAAGTATGAGAAAGAGGCGCGTAAATTAATTAAAATACTAAATCTTCAATCTCTCTCTAAGGGTACAATTTTCTCGCGCGCATGACTCAATTAGCGAAGTAAATGACAATATATTAGCACGTTCACATTTTTTCATTTATTCCTGTACAAAAGTCACTCGTTTACATCCTCGTACATATAATATTTCTATTGAAGCTATTGAAATCTTTACTATCTACGCTAATGAATTCATACATGAAAGAAAGTTATAAAATAAACATTTCACTTTATTTGTTACGTAAATACCGAAGAAGAAAAATAAAATTTTATTAGAGTCGCAAGAAGCTAAGAAATGTTAAAACAAAATGACAACTTTTTATTATGTTTTGTAACAGAGCGAGTTTATAGAAGTATGGGAAAATAATTAATTTGTATGTATTAACAACGAAACAGTTTATGCACTGTACTCTAAATAAGAGCGTCAAAGGCGCGTTAGCATAGGCGGCATGAGCAAATTAGCATGGCACGAGTGGACCCGTTTAAATTCAATTCGGCCAAGGGGGCACCGTATCTGCATGAGAAAAGAGGATCCAATTTACTTAAACGGTGCTTCAAAAAGGACGTCCAAGCCAAATCGTCCTGGAAATATTACGCATGAATTCATCTCTTCCGTGCCATTGAGTAGCGTGGCACAGATGTGTTATGCGTCGCATATGTTACGGCTTTGCGAAATGTTGTAACGCTATAGAGAATCCACATTTTATACGATATTCTGCTGCGCAAATTGCATGGGCATTCCTAAATAAACTCTTTAAACGAAGATACTTCAGCTCTCTAGATCCATTATGGATAATATAACTTTTAGATTAAACTCTGCAACACACTTTCGAAATGAAAGTCGTATAAATCAGCAGGCTGCTTTGTGTCTACTCGTGCTTTAAATACGTGTAACAAAATTTTCTTTAATATAATTTTATAATTATTTCAAACAGGAAATTCGTGTCGACACCAAGATTTTTTTACGCTCTAGGATCATTAAACGGAAAAGAAATACATCTCGCGCCGGATTTTTATTTCGTTTCGCTAATAAGAGCCCGCAAGTTTCTTGCACACGTCGGAACGAGCGGAAACGGACGCGTGAAAGAAACGGAAGAGGGTGAGGATGTAAACGTCACAAGCGCAATAATTACGTAAGACTCTCTTTCTCTCTTTCTCTATTACGATTTATAGCTCTCGTCGTATAGCTCCTCGAGAAGCTAATCGCCGGCGCCGGTCAGATCTTTCCGATCGATAGTAGTTTCCTTCGACACCTCGTCGTGTTTCCCGGCGATACAGGTAGCTGTATCAAACCTCGGCGAGGTGATTACTTTTCACAGTTACACCGCGCCGTTTCTCTTGCAACGGGCGCTGCATTTTCTTCCTTCCGCAATTACTTATCCTGCCATTAACACCGTTAGGTACTGTCATTGATGTGCGTTAGAGTCACTCGGAAATGAAAAAGAGAAAGAGAGAGAGAGAAAGACGGAAGAATTGACGGAAAGAAGAGGGATGGCAGCTCGTAAATGCGGAAACGGGATGCAAGAGCGGTGGAAGAGCTGTAGGATGTCGAGAGCTGCTGGTATCTGAAGGATGAAAAGACGCGGCCTCGTCGAAAGAAACGGAGAAAGAAAGACAGCGGGAAACAGGGTGAGAAGGACGAGGAGAGACGGGCCCGAGAGGGATGACGATGGGGGGTGGGGGGAGGGGGGTAAACGAGGTACGGAGCGGCGGCTTCAAGGCTCGATTATGTGATATAAAGTTGCCAGAGTGAGGGGTGACGAAGGAGGTCGGAGAGGGATGCACCCTCGTTGATTGAGCCGCCACCTCCAACGTGCCGTGAACACATGTGCTGGTGGCGACGCTCTGATTGGAAGCCAGATGGGCTCTTCAGCCTCTTACCTACGAACACAAACTCTCACCTCCACTTCCATCTTCTCCTTCTCTTCCTCTTCGACGGCTCTCATCTTCAGCGTCTCCTTCTTCGATATCCGAAACTCACAGCCGCCCCGCGCAGAACACCGCAGTGGATGACTATCCCGCGTCGGTTGCCGCCAGTGTTTCATCTGGATAGATGTCTGCGATTGCCACACGATTGGGCTTAAGACGAATCGGATTTATCTGGGGGAAGAGAGTACCGATTGAAGTTTATTCGTTGCTGCTTAGGATTAATTCATCACACCGCTAAAATGCCGACGTTTGTATTTTTATAAGTAAATCTAGTTTTATTATTTATTTTATTTAATATTTGATTTATTATATTTGATTTATATATTTGAAATTTTAAAATTCAAATATTAATATAAGTAATAAAATAAAGTATAGCGCGCGCGCTGTGCTAATAAATTGTTAATGCTTTTTCTATATATAAAGAGCAATAATTTTTCGAAAAAGTAAATAATTTTCGAGTTCTAAACTACTAAAAAAAGGACTTTGAAATGAAGTTCTTATTTGATGCTTGGTTATAGAGATATTTAATGCAAAAGATTGAACAATTTTAGTATATTTTAATAAATAATCTCCCTTGATATTTTCGCTGAGAAACAATCGATTCCAAATTGGTTTAAAGAATCTATTATTCGAAGGATATTCGGATTTTGGAACACCCTATATAATTGACTTTATATAATGGAATATCCCCGAGTTTGGATATTCGGATCGTACAATCGTAGAAAGTTTTCTAATGTGGTCGCTGTGAAAAGTTTGCAGTGAGGGTTTTCGTGAAATGGTGCTATGCTTTATTCAAGCTCTCACTTCTTTTCCTATTGCGCGCCAAAGACGTGGCTACGACAATCGTTCTAACGTGCCAAGAACTATTCAAAAAATCATTGGTGGAAGCCTACCGTTTTGCATTAATGGTGCTGTTTAAAGTTTGCGATCCCGCTTGGCCATTCTCTCGCCTGATACGTCGCGATAAAATACATTTTAACGAAACGAGAAAAACTTTACGTGCCACGCAAAAGTGCGAAGTTGGAAAAAATTTATCTGGAAAACATTTCCGAGTCTATAAATAAATACTTCTATAGATAATAAATATATAAATATACTTTTATACATTCAATATAATATCCTAAAATATGTTTTTATTAAATATACTTGTTAGCGCGCAAACACTAATGAGAAAAAAATCGAGACACAGAAATTCATGGCGTTGGTCGTGACAGTGATAAATGAGAATAAGAGACTTTCCAACAAAGACTTATGTTCGCAGCAATTAACCGTTTCGTGAAATAATTGCTCGAGTTTATTTAACTTCACTACCTGACAATATCATTCGTGCTCGATGCGCGAGGCCTATTATCCCCAATGCGAATTCCCTTTCATTGCGTGAGAAGTCTTAGTTGGAGCGCGGGTCGTATTCTTCGGGATCAGCGGGTGGCGTCGCTTTCTGTCTAACGCAGTGACAACGCTGTGACAACGTCATTATGGTATGCGGCTCGTTACTATCTTTGTCGCGACAAAGAGTCGCCGTGATCTCATCCAGACGTGACAATCGTTGCCACGACAACAATTGTCACGTGCAGTCTATTAAGAGAGAGTGTCGTACATTTGTAATTAAAATCTGAGATGTTAGACTTCTTCATCCCCCAATAGATTTTTACACGTTATATCTCTTATCGAGTCGCGTCGCGGAAGAAAACGCGTTTCTTGTGCGCACCGTGGCGGTTTACGAATGGACGTAAGCAGGCTTGTTAGGACGAGCGAGTGGGTGGATGGCGGGTGAATACAAAAAGATTTTCATCGTACAGTCCAGTCGAGACACACATACATACATACAGAGGGGACAGTTCACTAGCGTGTAGCCGCCGGCGGTCCCCAGAGGTGGCGATCCTGTTGCAAGCCGAACCTGGCCTGTGGTCGCCGGCTTGTTAGATCCAGTTTGGGGTCGCGGCACCCGAGCAGAGGGGAGCAGGGGGAACGGCACGATGGAGGGCACCACTCTTCAGTAGACCGCAATCGGGTATGCAATTTACGTGGTGTCCGACCTCTCTGCGATCCTTCCCTCGTCTACCCGCCGCCTCGTCGAATCGGTGCTTCCCCCTCCCCCTCCCCCCCCGATCCGTTCCCCTTTCCCATCCTGTCCTTTCCATCCCACGCATTTCGAGGATTCGCACTCGTGGACCAAAACGAAGGGGTTGGCTGCCGGGGTTCTCTGCATTCGATACGCAACAGTGAAAACGTCGCACACGAATGGTAAATCCCGACTACGAGCACTAGTTGACGAGAGAGAAAGAGAAAGATAGAAAGGGGATGAGAAGGAGAGGGGGAGGGGGAGGGGGTGATAGAGGGGGAGACTCGGGAACACGGTCTGAATGAAGCGGAAGAACGAAAAGCTGTAGCTGTCGCGAGCAGAAGTTCCTACGACCGTGGGGGTCGGTTTCTTTTCTCGTGAAGGTAGCCATGATTTCACCTGGCCGGGATCTCTATAGCCCGAGGAAAAACGCGCAGGAAATTGGTAACAGGACGGCTGCTTGAACACGTGAACTAACAATCTGTCGACGTCGAAGAATGTTTCCGTCGCCATTTCCATCACTCTCTCAAAAGATTTTGCACGTAACATGTCGAACGGATAAAGAAACCACAAACGTAAAACATTTCGCAATAAATAAATATTTTATTTTATTTTTCCTTTATAAAACGATTTATTTAAATAATGTTCTTTATCTCTCCGCAAAAGTATGGACAATAAATTTCATTGAAAATGAAGAGAGCATTCTATTGTATTTAGTTTGCATTAAGGGTGAATGTAATTATATTGCGAGCAGTTTACGCGATTTACACGACTATCCGTTTAAGGCCCACGTGCTAAAATCTCAGGCCGTTCGACGCGTACCAATGCAAATGTCAGGTCGAACGGCATTATCCGGCGTAACGTGCATGTTAATCAGACGAGGCTACGTCGGGTGCCAGCACCGGTGGCATAATTCGCTCAATTTACAAGCATTATCGCGCTCGTTGCATTTAATCGCTGAAAATTAGGTTACGCCACCGAGCTGACGTGACCACGCTGCTGCTGGCTTTTGCCGTATTAAAACCTTTTTTTACGCTTTTACACCGCGCCGCGCTTTTACGAAAGAAAATAGAATCGATTATTAAAAAAAACGACATAAAAGTGTTTTTAGTTTAAAAGGGGCGACTGTAATAACTGCGCGATGTTTCTGTTTCAAAAATACAACGATAAAAATAGATTTTGTTGGCCCGATATTACCTGAAGTTATATGTAAGTAGAGTAATCGAAGTAGAGTCTTCCCCAAAAACGCGTCGTCATACGATCGTCGGCAACACGCAATCAAACAGGCATCTACTTTCACCTCTATGAAATTTATGTATGGGAATATGTGAATAACGCATGCAGAATATCGTACCCGGCAGCTGCGACGACACGCATACACACACACACACACACACACGCATACACACATGTACATACGCACATATCGTAGGGAAAATAAATTCTAGCCTAGCGAATCCGCCAGGATAGAAATGTGCGCTCGAACGACTTTTTTCTTTACTGGCATATCTTACCGCTTTTCGCCACATCTCGAAGACATCATCATCGCAAATCCAGCATGTTCGACGAGAGGCCCGCGGGCACGATAAAGAGAAGCGATAAAGCTCTATTCATACTCGCGTATGCTCGACATACACGTTGTATCAATTGCAATGATGGGTTTTTTCTAACTAGCAATGCGTTAAGTAATCGCGTAGAATTTTTCGGTTTTGCGTTTTTTTTTTAACATAAAAGATATAAACCAATATGCACTAAAACATACTTTATATCAAATGTACTTCAAAAATTTTACACATGACGATAGAGAATTATTATAAATTTTTGAGAAAACTGCCCAATTTTTTTTTATTACCGAATATTATGTTGGATGTTTATTCCTCGAATATGCTGGATTTGCGACGTCTTCGAGATGTGACGAAAAGAGATAAAATTTATCTGCAAAGAAGAAAGTCGCTCGAGCGCATATTTCTAGTATGGCAGCTTCGCTAAATTAGAAACTTCATTTAAAAAATTTGAAAAATTATATCAGTATATCTAGTATATTTTTATTACAGACACTATTTCTTTTACAAACTATAATTCCAGAATATGTTAGTTTATCTTGTTAATTTTGCGAAACTATAATTATATAGTATATTATAATGAAGTTTCTGCATCTTAGCATTACTTCCCTTCGTCAGTTCGGAGACGTGACAATTTCTTCATGCTTATTATGCCAATGCTGATAAAAGCGGAGCAGCCATAATTTCACGCTTCCTTCTTCCACTAGCCGGCGTAGTAGAAGTAGTAGTAGTAGTAGTAGTAGTAGTAGTAGTTGATGGTGTCGTCCTACCTCGGCGGCATCCACCATATCTTCTACGATGACCCCAAGGTAATTGTTCCTTCAGACAGAGTAACGCATCATTATTCTCCAGCACAAGAAATTATCAGGTTTAACATAAGTTAACACTTACGGATTCCTGGATCATGGCGCAGACCAGGATTGTCACGATTAGACACACTACTGTTAGCCTCATGTTGTAATCTTGCGCATCCAATGCTTGTACCGTAGTGCAACAGCGCGGTATTTATACACTGTCGAATAACGATCTCTATTTGTTAAGCGTTGACAATGAATAATTGCACGCGCCTGTTTCGCCACTTGCGTAGCATGCCGCTTAATGAGAGTAATTAATGATTTCACGAGGTGTTTCACCAAAGTGTTCTACATTTTTCTTAATGTATGTATATTGCTGATACAAAAGTTGCCACATGCGGAAGCGACGTCTGTCAAGTGTATTTAAATAAATAACGACGTTACAGGAAAAAAAGCACCGACCTTCACATTTAAAAATACAACTGCGTCATTTGTCAAATATTTTAGAATTACACTACTTTTTGGACAAATAAATGAATGGTGACCAAGCTAATTAACATATTGTAGCACGATTGAAAATTTGTCGTACGGTAAATTATTTTTTTTAATAATAAAAATATATAACAGAAGAATATAGAATTATATCTATCTAATCTAATTATATAATCTAATTACATATAATCAAATTATATAATTATATAATATTTTGTAAAAAGATTATTATATATGTAATATATACGCGTGTGTATAATAAAATTAATTTAACTTAATGTGACTCGATTAGAAATTAAAGTGCTTCCTCTATTGTAACGTAACTGCAAGGAAATGAAATACTTTCGCCGTTATTAGATTGCGGTATTAACGAAGCATCGCGCTCTCTTTTTCCGCCTGTAATCGGATAATACGTCGACAATGACTATCACGGGACGTATTACGGAAGGGAGTACAAGGCGGATCCAAGCCCTACATGCTTCGAGATTATACGGTAATACAACCTCCTCTCTGGCACCCTCGTCAACTCATACTGCTCTCACTGTACCCCAATAGTCGAAGCCCATCTCTCTCTTTCTCTCTCACTCTCCTCCTCTCCCTCTCTCTCGCGTTTGGTATTTAATCTCCTTTTCCTCCCTATTGTTGACCGATTTGATAACGCCTAACGGCACCTTATACGAGAGAAAAAAAAAAGAAAAGAAAAGAGAGAGAACGAGAGAGAGAGAGAGAGAGAGAGAGAGAGAGAGAAAGTGATACGAAAGGAAAAAAGAAGAGGAGCGAAAAGAAAAGGGTTCGCACGTATATAAGGGCATCTTTTGATTTATGTCGTCGCGTCTATCGAATGACGCCCAGCATCAATCATGTGAATGGAGGTATCGACATGACGTATGAGCCATCGAGCGAGAGCCGCGTATGCGAATCTCGGGACCCGATTCGACAGGCCGGATGAACGCACGGAAGGCAGAATCTTAGCACCCTTGGCTGCTGCTGGCCCCTCCGATTTAATTCCTCATCTCCCGCGTTGTCGCACTTCTCGGGTGGGACGTTTCTTCCCTCTCGCAGTAGCTGACGAAATTTATAAGAATGGAAAAGGTGTCGGAATTAAATTTTCAAGGATTGCCACTCTTGCTTTTATGTCTGATCTTTTCTCTCTTTTAGAAGTTTGAGAAGACTTATTAACAAAAATATTGGGAGACAGTTTTTGAACTATGAACAATTTGGAAATAGGATTATTTTTACGTACATTACAAGTTTTATTGAAAATACATAGCTTAATGTATTAAAATGTACAATATAAATGTGATATCAGAAAGAAATATGTATTTAATGCATTAAGTTGTTCTTATCTTTAATTTTATGCCAGAATAAGCACGATATTTTTAATGTACAAATATTTGATTTCGCACATTCAGCAGAAAAATTTCGCATGAATATACATATTATTAAAACCAAAATATATGTATATAACGAGCATACACACACACATAATGTTTTTTTTGTTGATTGGATTGCTCCATAGAACGTAAATACTATATAATGACAAAGTAAATATCGTAGCGAGCATTAACATATCTCATTTATTCGATTTCTCGAATGAATTTAATCTTCATGCGCATCACAGGTTAATATTAATCTTCGTTCTGTATTTAAAGCTTCGTAGCCGATCAACTTTTTAATTATAAAAGTGAATATTTCCGTTTCGCAATTATTGAAAAAAATAATGCAATAAACAATGCATATATTATGACCGCTAACTCTATTGAAAGCTACACGCTGAAAAATCGCGTTAAATTACACGAACCTTCGTTGCACTTGTAGCAACATAGAATAACGTAATAATTGATATAAATGATTCAGTTTAATACAATAATGGTTTTACACAGAAAATGCGACAAAAAATAAAAAAAAGATGCTTTTATCGATATATAATGCAATTTTCAACAACACAACACTTTCTCTGTTTTATATATATATACATGTATATTCTTTTTTCTCTTTTTTATAGGCTTTGTTATATATAAATGGGCATGCATTTTTTTCGAAAATACGCTTCACACAGCACGGGACCACACGACCTTTCCTGATCGTGCGCGGCTGGCGCACGTGCGTGATTGGCAGAAATTCATTTCGTGCAATTTACATGTCGCGCGGAAATTGCGTGTCTGGTGCGCATTTGCGGCATGAGGCCCTTTGTTTAGATGGCAAGGTTTGTCATCGGTTCTCTCCGTGTTGAGTTGAGTTGTCGTTGTACGAAGTAGACAGAATACGAGGGTGTCGTGAGAGGGTGACTCCAAGACAGCCGCCGGAATATTGGGCACAGATGCACGCAGACCGTCAAGATTATTCACGATGTTGATAATACCTAAGGTGCTTAAATCCGTAGAGTGGAAATCCGCGATGCCCCTATAATAATAGACTTCGTTGACGTTTTCCATTTTTTTTTTAATAGTATAAATCGTATTTTTTTTTATTTCAATTTAAATGCACGCACTATTCGTTTTTGAAATTATATAAAGAAATGTCTTCTTTAAATATTTTTTATGATTTTATATGCAATATTTTCTATTTTTTTCTTCTTGTTAGAAAGACCTATAGTTTGTGTACGGTGGCAACCAATCATTTAATGGGGAATATAGCTTGCAGAAGATGATAAATAAATTTCGAAATACATTCGCCACAAACACTCAAATGTAATCAGAAAATTACTGGCGCGAAAAACTGAATAAAGAAATTTTTAATTAAATTAAATTAAGCGTTTCATTTGGCTGAGAGTATTGCGAACACATTTTTAAGAGATGAATACTTCTCACATGAGAGAAGAGACTCGCCTGCGTGAATGCGCGTCGCGCCGATTGCACTATCCAGGACGCATGCATCGCGCGAAGCCGCGATGTTTGCCGATCAAACAGACTTTATAACGAGACGAGCGCGTGCAGCCTGTTGATGGAAAATATTGAATGAACGTAAGCTCTATTGTCCTCCGTCGAAAGGGTGGCCAGTTTGTTCGCGTCCGGTGGAGGAACGCGACCCTCCGCTGCTGGCGGGAATACGAACCCTTCGCGATTCAACGCGAAACAAGCCTATTCAGGCGAGGTATCGAGTGCTCCTGACACCAATTCACGGAATATCAATTTAATGATCTGGAGCTCGACATTCGTTCACGCGATTACCCGAATCGAATTTTTCCCGTGAAAGAAACTCCGCGAGAATAAGTCTCGTGTAATAGTCGCGTTGCGTCAACATCTTTGTGCCTGAATTGAACTTCGTGATTTCACAATATTTTAATCTGAAAATTGTATCTATTGTCTGCGTTTTCCGCGATACTCAACATTGCATTTAGAATGGTAGCAAGTATATAGTGTATTTTTAATTAACTTTCGATTGAAAAAGAAAAGAGAAGAAGGAAGAACTTGTTACAATAAGCACACATCTTTAAATACAGAATAAATAATATTTAATTATTGTTACGTGTGTGATGTTTCACACTGTTGCTAAAAATGTAAACAATAATAGTCATATTAGAGAGAGAGAGAGAGAGAGAGAGAGAGAGGGAGAGTTTGACATGTATTTTTAAAAGTAAATTTTACATTAAATTTCGGGAGACTAAACTATCTTTAAATCACATATCAAAATTAATATAATGCTAGTATCTACGTGCATGTTATGACACGAGTGTTCTGATCGCTCAATATACGCATGATGTAAGAATTATTACTGTTTAATAGACATTAAATCTTGACAAACATCTCTAACGTAATGACGACCGTTAGAAGCGCGTGATGAACACTTGAGATAGAACTGCAAATTAATCGACGCGGGAATCGCGAGTGATCCATTCACCTATGTCCATCCTTCTCTCGCCGGTATCAAACAGTGGCCTCGTAATGGGATAGCCCCAACCACAATACGCTCTTCAGCCAGGCGGAAGAGAAACAAGGAAACAGCATTACCCGGGAAACGCGCCGGTAATCCCGACCGATTCAAGAACCATCAGTATCGATGGATGTATCAACGTCATTGTTGCCATCGAAGTCGGGTCCCGCTATCACTTTGTGAGCAGCTGTGTAGACATTTGAAGAATAGTAAAAAAAAAAAAACAACATGAAAAAGCAAATATACATTAAGTTGTAAAAATTTTATGTCTCTCCGATTATATATATATACGATTAAAGTATCAATTTCACCTCGACATCTCGTAATATACCGATCCATGTTGTAATTAGAATTACGATCGTAACGCGAAACACGAGTAGCGCATCGCGTTTATTACGCCAATAGAGTAAATTACATCATCTATTGGAATACGCACGTACACGCACGCAGGTTGCCATTATCATCGACTAACGAGGTGATCCGAACGAATATTGGCCTACGCAAGCGGCGCTATTTCGGCCGATAATTGGCCCGCCGCATTATTCCGCGATCAACTGCGGAAGTACCATAACGAAAGATCGATTATCGCCTCGCAAAATCGTTCATCGTCGTCGTATATCGAGACGTTAAGCTCGCGGGATCGCGTGAGATCGATCCTAGTGAATTTCCACGTGACGCTCTGTGGTCGATTGGAGAGAACGACACTCACACTCGAGATCCAAGGATTTAGGCGTGTGATGCTTGATGAAGTGGCCATTGCGCTAAGTCTGATCAGAACGCCGAGGATCGGCCGTTAGGATCGCCGTTGGTGCTCGGTTAGGCGGCTTACGAGGCAGTTACCAGGCCGTTACCATGTCGATGGTGCCACTTGTCTCGAGAGGCTGCTACCTGCTTCAGCCTCGCCCGGATGAATGACACGATTTCGGCTTCAGGTATTCGATCGCATTCGATCCCATCAATCGTCCGGCCAGCCTCGGGCTACGATAACGGGCTGATAATGTTTCATGTATTTCATCGCGTTCCCCGTTCAGAAATTTTTCGAAATCCAGTTAATCAAGTCAAGCCGGAAAATATGCAATTTACATAAAATTTCGTTTAAAAGTAACATTTCTCTTTAATGGTATAATAAATCAGCGTTATCCACGATAAGAGTCCTTATCGCACTGCTGTCCCTTACTCCATCGCGTTATTGCGCTATAACTTCTTTCTGCTAACGCGCCTACTACGCGACAGAGAGCTTTAAGAGACGATTGTCTGCAATGGATAGGATAACGGTAGTGAAAGAGAATGGCACATTATGTCACTCTTGGACAATAGTGAAGATATATACACTGAGAAATTGATACAGCTTTTATGTGAAAAATAATTTTAATTGCCCGGGTTATATATACACTTATTAAATATATTTGTATCTGTAAAATCTTTTTATAAAGCGATACAAATTTAGAAACGATATTTACTGCCAATTTTAGTAATTATTGTACACTAATTATGAGTCTGATTACTATACATTAAACCTGTGACGTATGGATCTTTTTTCGTTGAATATTGTATATCGAAACATGCAGCTGGAAAAGGGGAAAAGGAAAAGAACGGCATTTTAAGCGCATTGTCGGCTGCTGTTCCTTATAGATAAAATAGACCAGACCGTCTGAGTAAGATAAATAGGTCGGGCAATGCGAAGCGGATCAGTGCAAAAAAACTCTTTAAATCATAGGTGATCATTTTTGACCAATCGGCTGTACAGGCTTCGAAAATTGAAATATAGTAATTTATAACCATGAAAAAGCTTCTTTGCTTCCGTCTTAAACTGATAACAATGTACTGGGTAGGTATATATGTGAATTGAGATATTTCAGATTTTCAAATAACGCTGTGATAATTAATGTTTCTGATAATAAATAATAATTTAAATAATAAGAATTTTTTAAATAAAAATTACCACATTTACATCCAAAACAATAATCTGTATAATTTTCTTAATTTATTCTTTACTAATTATAGATTTCAAATACAATTCTCTCCCTTTCAAAACATAATTCGTCTTCTCTTCACATAGATTTATCATATATAATAAATAATATAGCAAAATTAAATTATCAAGAACAAAATAAACTTATATAATTTCTTGTTAATTATTTCCTGCATCAATAAAAATTTTTATATCGGTAATCAGTTGTAATAAAAAATTATATGGTTTACAATGCAAAATTGTTTAAGATTATTTTCCAGAATTTTTTAAAAGAAGAATTATTATTTAATTATATAATTATATTTCCTGCGAAATTATTGGAAATTATATATTATTGCAAATATTTGCAATATAACATATTAGCAGTTTAGCAAATACTCAATACATTATATTCAGACACTGCGTTCATTATACTATTGATGCTATTTGTTTAGGGAATTACGATCCTCTGTTACCCAAAGTAATCTACTTCGTTACACGCGACAACGTAACTTTGTCACTGGTACCGCAATGCGTCCTATATGCCCAGATCCCTCTGCTACGTGTTATCCTCGTTTAATCCATTTCGATCGTATCCTTTTTTCGAGATCACAGAACAATCTCTGTCGCGGTAAAACGATGGATCTCTTCGAACCGCAGCAGATATCGGTTCCATCTCCTTGCCCTTTCACCCTCGTCTACTTTTATCCGTGTCTCCGACTCAGAGTTCTTCTCTTTACCGCGAATAGTATCTCAACCAGAGACGATTTTTCGCCGGAAGGAACGAATCTAGCACCGCCTGCGCGCTGCCGCCTCGAATTTCCACAGTGCACAGTCGATCCGGCTCCCGTCGCGTCGCGAAAATGGAAAAACGAAACTTTATTTGTGCCTACCGAGAGAGACAGACAGACAGAGAGAAAGAGAGAGAGAGCGAAATACGTCATCATGATTCGAATCTTGACATTAAATTTCACATATGATCGATCATACAATGTGCCAAACTAATTCTCAACATCTTGCAAACGTAATATTTATATCAATATTATTTAGACTTAAAGATATATACACTTAAGGTATTTTTTTTAATCAATTCAAATTTAAATACTAATAATTTAGTGGAAAATTATTCTCTATTTTGATAAAGCTTAAATTATATACACATAAAATTAAAAGTTATTTAAAAACTAAAAGCTCTTATAATATTAATAAGTTTTTAAAGTAAATATTAAAGATTGAGAGATACTAGGATGATATTAATAATTTATTATTAACAAAAGAAAACGAAACATTAGCAAAAATTAGACAACACTCATTATAGTCACAGTTTGGCTGCAACGAGTTTTTTTACACAAATAATTATTATATAATATTCTTCAAAATTTTTATTTATTTTGTATATATCGAAAATTAAATATTAAATACAACTTTATCCCCAAAACACAATCTTTTCATAGGTCGATTTCAATCATATATATTTACTAATTAAATCACACGCATATAAACATTAACTACTAACTAAAACTAAACCGTTATTTCTTTCTCTTCGCTTTACCTCCCATTACTAAAAAAATTCAATATGTATTGATAAAAAGAATGTTAAATTACTATTTTATAGATAGACATTAAAGTATAAAACATGTTTGTATTTATTTTTAATAATAATTTAAAACAAATTTTTTACGTATTGTCTTCGAATTTTCCTATCCTTATCTTAGAATTATCCTAGCCTTATCAGAAATAATCACTCAATTCGGCAAAAGTTGCAATAAGCACAAATATTAAAAATTTAGAAAAGAAGAGAAAAAGAATGTATAGATATCTACAATTCGAAATAAGCTTATATTTTTCATGATTCTTTTAAGGAAAAAATGATTTATCTACACCGGATCTCTCTACTTTATATGCCATTAATTAATTAACGCGAAAATAATACGCTTATAATCTCGCATTAATTACTGAACTCGGTATTAATATCTGAAATAAAAGTCGCGTAAATCGCATTTTTAAATCGCGCAAGTTGCATTTTTTTTAAACCAACTTACAGGCATGTCGGCAGTTCGGCTTCAATTCATTCGGAGGATTGGTGATTTCAGCGTTAGCCAACATTCATACCAATGATTCGGCTTTTCGGTTACATCAACGTAATGGACTCGGCGGTAGTATCGTAAGCGATATTATGACGGCGGCTTAAAATAAGCAGAAAGTTGAACTGACTAAAACGCAAGTATTGTAATTATGCTAATAGCCACGGTGTTCAAACAACCTGTGATGTGGTCTAGTGCCGGACTCGTTCGGGTCGCGGTCGATCAAACCAACTTTTTCTACTACTTATTAATATTACCTGACTCACAGTCTCGTCTCTCTCCTTCACTCGCTTTGCTCGCTCTCGCTAAATCTCTCTTTCTCTTTCTCTCTCTCTCTCTCTCTCTCTCTCTCTCTCTCTCTCTCTCTCTCTCTCCATCTTTATTTCTTCTTCGATTCTTTTTATACTCTCTCCTCAGTATACCGCCGCGCAATTCCCAAAGTAAAAATCTTCAACATTTCTTCATTACTTATGGCCCGGCCGCGAAGTTGCTACCGAGGGAGAGTATAAGTAGCGAAGGACTTTCGTCAAAAAAAGCCGACGGAAGGAGAAAGATATACGCGGCGAACAGCGGACATTCAATCTCGCTAAGATCAAACTTTCATGTTTGGTATAATTGGTATAAAAAAAAAAAATTAGAATTGTTTAACGCAGGTTTCTTCGTTAAATATTTAGTTCAGATTTTTAATATTTGTCAACTGTATAGTTGACGACATATATTTATTACATCTACTTATTAATGAGAAGGAGATGACAGATTCTTCGAATTTCTGTTAAGGAAAAATCAACTTTTAAAAATTCTGTGAGATCTAAGTATAGTGCAGCACCGAGAGAACACTTCGTATGACGCGAATTACGTCTTTGAGAATGATCACGGTATATTATTTAGGAACGAGAATGTTGCGACATTAACGAACGTACGTCGAAGTGAATGTTACCGCGGAGGTAAAGCCGTGGTTAGAATGCTAAGCAACCGACACGTAATGCCACGTATTTATTTACTGTATTACTTACATTGCATTACGTATTCTCGTTACTCCTGCTACTCCATATGTTGCGTTTCGCTCGTTAATCATACCGTACGTAGTTACTTTCGCACGCAGATCTCAGCGCGCAAATTCGAATCAGCACGAATAAAACGAATTTTCTGAATAACACGCGAATATTACCTAATGTCAAATTTTTATACAATACAATTATATATATACATATAAATATTATAATATTTTACAAACTTTTTATTCACGTCTTACTCGTAATTTTATATGTTGCAGTTTGATCAGCGCGAGGTAAAATTATGAGATCTGTATGTACGAAGAAAAAAAGTTTGGAATAAAACGCTGTTAAAAGTGGAAATAAGATTTCTGCAGTTTAGTATGAAAAATGTACGAGTGGCTTTTCACATTTTGCAATCATCTTTGGCAAGCGACTTTCTCGACAAATATATGTACGAGAAGAAATATAGAAAGAGGAACATCGTAACGCAGAAGCGTAATTATGACTCTCGACTTGATTAACAGCTTCGTCGATGAAATAGTATCCGCGAGTCTCGTTCTCACCGCCACTTCAACAAGGGTGTAAGTAAACAACGAGTCGTTTTGAACGTATACGATTCATTATACCAACAAGCAGTTCTTTGTCGCTACCGAGATAGAAAAAGAGAGCCTCTATATAAATATATTCAAGAACTTTCGTAGAACGAAATATCATTGCAGTCTTATGTCTCCGCTGAGGCTCCGAGAGAGGATATTATCTAAAGCCAGTCTGCAACCGTCTATCAAGCCGTACGTCTCTCGTTCGGTGTTCCATCGAATCTCACGGATCTCCAGACAGAGCAGAGGGGGGAGGTAAGACGTAGGGGATGGGGTAAG
This sequence comes from Lasius platythorax, assembly GCA_963971435.1. Taxonomy (NCBI): domain Eukaryota; kingdom Metazoa; phylum Arthropoda; class Insecta; order Hymenoptera; family Formicidae; genus Lasius; species Lasius platythorax. Next base: position 7,918,959 of record OZ020536.1, read on the forward strand.
GTCGATCGGATGGTAGAGGGACGTTGGGGTGGAAATGGAGGGGGGAGGTGATCGGTGCGGAGTAAGTAGAGGAAAGAAGTCCGGATCCAAAGGAATATTTATCGAGTGGATATTGAAATTGATGGTCGCTACCTCAGACATGCTAATCCGACGAGCGAGCGGATTTCTGATAACGCCCGGCGACGGGCAAGAAATAACAGAAGGGTAATTCAAATCGCGAAGACGCGCCGCCGGCGAGATTACTTATGAGGTTTACTTATGAGGCGCCGTGGAAAAACGCCGTTCCACGGCACCCTCTTCCTCTTTCCCTCATCGCTTCCCGGTCTCCTTCCCCTCGCGTATTCCTCTGAAGGAAAGACATCTTGCCGAAATCAAGAATATTTGCCGCGAGCAAACGAGTCGCCGAGACGAGGACCGAGAAAATACGCGCGCGGGAATAGTTTGTCGAGGAGACACGGATATGAACATATGAATTTTGGCGCCTGTAATAGAAACGTAGTTTATGATATGTGTAAAAATGTAGTGTGTACGTAAATATAATATACGTTAATTAATATATTGACCTTTTTTTACTGCAATATAAAATCGGAACTCAATTGCCTCTTAGGATTGCCTCTTAGGGATAACAATAATGCGATTTCTAACTCGACAGAAGAGCAAGTCCGCCATTAATTGGCGGTTATCTTGTTAAAAATACATAACAACGATCATTTATTTGCGAAGAGATTGTGCATCGTACCTGTAAGTATCTAGAGCGGTTTTATCAGAAAGTGGCGAAGCGCAACGTACACGATTCTCTCCTTTTCTCTCTCTCTCTCTCTCTCTCTCTCTCTCTTCCTTCACAAAGAAATATTATTTCCGCGTGGTTGTTACACTTACCGGAATGGAGAAAAGCGCGTCGCGAGGTAACCGGTAACTACCCATTTAACGCAACCAGGTGGCGGCAAACGCGAAGGCGCTGGACAACAAGAGGCACGGTAACATCCCTACAAAAGGTTATAAAAATTCAATTAACCTAGCAGTTTTAATTAATTCCGTATTTATATGACACGATAAACAGAAACTGCCCCCTGCGCGACCGTTTCGTTTAATCCACGTCATTGTATTATACAGCACCACCGCGACGCGCAAACCCGATTTTCGCGCGGCCTGTTCCGTTGCACGCTCCATTCCATCCTTCCGACACTGACGCTGATTCCGGTTGCCGTTCACTCGTTCAAAGGGGACGAGAGGTAAAGATATCGAGAAAAGGGATCGACTGTCACCCACACTCTAGTTTCTGTGTCATTTTAAAAAGATCATATACATATATATACTTGTCGTCGACAAAATCGAAAATAATCATTGATATTAAATATATTAAATGTATAACGCTCCATGCGAAAACTGCACAAATCGCTGATAAGCTCGTAATGACGGCACTTACGAATGTTACACATGTCAGAGTAAAATTTTATTGCTAAAACTTACTTCTCCTGTAAAGGTAACATCGGTAAAAAAATACGCCAAATACAATATATAAAAAATATCCCAATTTGTACGTAACAAAAAGTTTAAAGAAATTTACCCCTAAAAATTAACTTTTAAAAAACTTTTCCCTAAAAAATATAAAATCAAAACTGAATATGAAATCAATAATGAACAACTAGTCAAGTACTTAGAAGCAGTCCTCAGTTTGTGAGAATTTGTAATTTGAAATAGTATTTGTCATAAAATTAATCTTGCTTATAGAAATATTATGATAGATTCTTCACAGAAAATTAAAATGCATTTTATTTTTATTAAGAAAATCTTGATTTTATTTTGATAATCCTGATTTTCAAAATAAATTTATACAATTTTGTATGGTATATACAATTACACTATTATGTTCCAAATAAATGTTGTTGTATGATATATAAAATCGCACTATTAAGTTACGGATTTTATTACAAATAGTAAGTCATAAAACTACTAACCCTTATTACAATAACGTCAATCACATCAATCGCTAATTTCGAATTTAAGAAGTGCCCCATGCCAAACTAATCAACTTGTCTCGAAATTGTAAACTTTATTATATAGATAAAAGAGTTAAAATTTTTTGCTTCTTATTCAGGATAATTACTACATATGTCAAGGCCAAGACGATTCAACCTGAGTGTCTTATTCTAAATATTTAACAATTAATATTTATAACTTATATATTTTTATTAAAATGTTGATAATGATTTCTGATAGTATTGTGCAAATTTTTATTTCGGATATATAATTCGCGAATCTTGATTTTATATACATATTTATCATTAATAAAAATATATGAGTTATAGTCACTATAAAAGCTTTATACTAAAAACACGCATCTTATATCATTATTTTGTATTGTGCGTCTCACATTACTATCTTTCTTGTGAGATATTAGTATGACAAATATAATAGCACCTCTTGTGTCATTTTAAATGTGTATTATTTTGAAGGAAATAAAATTCATTATAAATACTGTATCTTGCTCTATCGTCTTCTGGTATAAAATATGCCCATATACAGTTAATAAATCTTTTCTACGTTGACATGATATCCGCTTTGTATCATAGATCGTGTATCACTAAATACAAAAAAATTTATTCCAATGAAAAATATAGAAATTGGTAAATAAAAAAGAGAAAGATCGCATAAAAATAAATAATTTTGTGTATAAATGTAAATATTGATGTAAATACTGACTGACACAGTCTAAACCTATTTAACATATCTTAATTTTTATAATTAGTAGCGGATCCTGTATGCCGATGATCCCATCAATTAAAGACAGATCACACACAGAGCTACACAATCGCAGAAATTACAATAGCCGCGAATAATAAAAACTGTTAATTACTGCAGAGTATTTCTGAATTTACAAAAATTAGTTCTGTCAAATAGGAAATCATCGAAAAGAATGAGAAAAAAAGAAAAATAAGCGAAATTAATTAATCAAAGATTATAATAAATTCATGAATGTAATGAAATAATTATAAACTAAAATAATAATTTATCATACTAATTTAATAATGCTATTTAATAATGCTATTTTATCTATGAATTTAATTTTATATCATTTTTATCGCAGTTATTGCATGTCAATAAATTGAAAACAAATATGAAAATGTTATATCTGTCTAAATATCTTTGTTAATACAATACGTTTAAAAAAATATTCTTGCAGAATCAATAATAAATTTATGTCATATAATATATAATGTAATGTAACAAATATAAAAAATTATAGATATAAATAATTTTATAAAAAATATAAAGAAAGTATTATGCATCTTCGATGCTCGAAGAAGAGAATAAAAAAGCTACATGTTCACAAAACGGGTGATATAATTATAATTTCGTGTTATTTATCTTTACATTAAATAAAAAATGCAATGCAAATAATTACTCATCAAAGGAGCACTCTCTTCTCTAGCAAGATATTCATATCGTTATCGACATCGTGGTCCTAAACACGAGGAAAGTCAGTACCTACTACAAGTTGGCTGCTGATAGCTGCTTGATTCAGTATTATTATCAGAATTTAAGATTGCTTGAACTTAATAATCTGCACAGAAAAAAATGTAAAAATTTCTGGATTAATCAATATTTTAAAGTTTTGCTCCAATCATGTGCACAGTGTATAATCATTAAGTATAAACTGTTATTATCTCTTCCCGGGAATTTAAATATTTGATATTCTCATACATTCGATATCCAAATATAATTCACATACATAAATTCTTGTCCGATTATTTAATTTTCATACTTATTCATTTTGTCAAAAAAATTACCGATTAAAGAAGTATTGAATACTACGTATTATCGTATTCTGAGATAATATTAGCTAAGTTGACTTGAATATTTATAATAATTGTGGTAAATACAGACTAAATATAAAAATTTTATGATTTTATTCATTATTCATATTTGTATTTATTTTAATATCTGTTTATATGTAGGTAAATGTGTAGAAAATTGAAAAGAAATAAAAAAATAATTTATAACTTATTGCCGTTATCTTTACCTTGTTGATCAGTTTGCCTTAAATTCATCGATCTAATCGTAGAGATTATCAAAGTCAGAAATCTAGTCAAAATCGTGGGTTAGCTGCTGATAGCTGCTTGATGTAGCATTATTTTCAGCATGTCTAACAGAATTTATAAACTGCTTGAATTACTCAGTAATTAGCATAAAATAGAAAATAAAAATTTATAAATTAATCAATATTTGTTTTATCGTATTTTGACATAATAGTAACAAAGTTAAGTTGATCTGAATATTTATAATATTTGTGGTAAATACATGCTAAATATTAAAATTTTATGAGTTTACTCATTATTTATACATGTATTTATTTTAATATCTATTATATGTACGCAAATGTGTAAATAATTGAAAACAATAAAAAGGTAATATACAATATATGTCACGCCGTTTTATTTTACCTTCTTAATTCATTTTCTGTATATTCATCGATCAGATCCAAAAGATTGTCAGTGTCAGAATTCTGGTACAAATTCTGAGTTGGCTGCTGATAGTTGCTTGATGTAGCATGATTTTCAGCATATCTAGCAGAATTTAAAAAACTGCTTTAGTTACTCGGTAATTTGCATAGAATAAAAAATAAAAATTTCTAAATTAATAAATATTATTTTGACATAATAGTAGTAAAGTTAAGTTAATCTGAATATTTATAATATTTGTGATAAATACATGTTAAATATTAAATTTTTATGATTTTACTCATTATTCATATTTGTATTTATTTTAATATACATTTATATATACGCAAATGTGTAAATAATTGAAAAATGTAAAAAAATAATATGCAATATCTCGCCGTTTTATTTTACCTTAATTCATTTTCTGTATATTCAACGATCAGATCCAAAAGATTGTCAGTGTCAGAATTCTGGTACAAATTCTGAGTTGGCTGCTGATAGTTGCTTGATGTAGCATGATTTTCAGCATATCTAGCAGAATTTAAAAAACTGCTTTAGTTACTCGGTAATTTGCATAGAATAAAAAATAAAAATTTCTAAATTAATAAATATTATTTTGACATAATAGTAGTAAAGTTAAGTTAATCTGAATATTTATAATATTTGTGATAAATACATGTTAAATATTAAATTTTTATGATTTTACTCATTATTCATATTTGTATTTATTTTAATATACATTTATATATACGCAAATGTGTAAATAATTGAAAAATGTAAAAAAATAATATGCAATATCTCGCCGTTTTATTTTACCTTAATTCATTTTCTGTATATTCATCGATCAGATCGAAAGGATTGTCAGTGTCAGAATTCTGGTACAAATTCTGGATTGGCTGCTGATAGTTGCTTGATGTAGCATTATTTTCTGCATATCTAGCAGAATTTAAAAAACAGCTTCAGTTACTCGGTAATTTGCATAGAATAAAAAATAAGAATTTTTAAATTAATAATAGATATTAGTATTATCGTATTTTGACATTATAGTAGTAAAGTTAAGTTGATGTGAATATTTATAATATTTGTGGTAAATACATGCTAAATATTAAAACTTTATGATTTTACTCATTATTCATACATGTATTTATTTCAATATCTATTATATGTACGCAAATGTGTAATTAATTGAAAACAATAAAAAGGTAATATACAATATATATCACGCCGTTTTCTTATACATTGCTAATCTGTTTTCCGTAGATTCAGCGATCTGATCGCAAATATTATAAGAGCCAGAAAACTGGTAAAAATTCTGGATTGGCTGTTGATAACTGCTAGATGTAGCATTATTTTCAGCATATCTAACAGAATATAAAAGACAGCTTGAATTACTCGGTAATAATTTGCATGAAATAGAAAATAAAAATTGCTAAGTTAATCTATATTATAAAGCTTTAATTGAAATATTATTTTATTGAATCATGTATAATTATTAAGAATATACTATTATTATTAATAAAACACATTTATCATCTAAACATCTTTAGCTGAAAACGAGAATTCGATAATCTTATATATTCGACACACAAATATTAATTAAATACAATAATTTTTGCCCGATTATTTCACTTTCATACTAATTCACAATTTATACTTAATAATATTGTCCCAAATCATGGAATATAGGAGTATAAAATACAGCAAGTGACAAAATTGTTACGATACTTAGATAAAAAAGAGCTAAGTTAAGTTGTCCCGAATGTTTATAATATTTGTAGTAAATACAAACTAAATTTTAAAATTTTAGAATTTTTTTCATTATTCATAATTGTATTTATTGTAATGTCTATTTATACTTATGTACACAAAAGTATATGATTGAAAAAACAAATGATTGAACAGAGCTAAAGTAGTAATATTGAGTTTGTCGCCGTTCTTTTAACTCGATGTTCTGATTTCCGAAGATTCATCGATCTGACTGTAAAGAATATCACAGTTTGAACTTTGGTCAAGACTGCAGGTTGGCAACTGAGAGCTGCTTGATGTAGCAACATTTATTTAATTATTTAATTTTTATACTTATTCAAATTATCACAAATTACCGAATATTAAATACAACACGTGGATAAAATTCTTTTATCGTATTTTGATATAATATTAGCTAATTGTAAATTGACTCGAATATTTATAATATTGTGGTAAACACGTACTAAATATCTTATTATGTAAATGAATTTTATTATGTAATTATTATGCACATTTCTGTTCATTGTATAAATACGTACATATATAAAATAAAAGAAATATTGATATTCAATTCATCGCCATTTCTCTTACCCCGCTGGTATGAGTTCCGGAGATACTCGGACCTGATGAGCTTCTTTCAAATGTATCATTAAGTTAAAAGAATTACTTGTTTGAAACAGGTTCTCGCAAATATTACATTCTGATGTTTGTAAGTTTGATATATGAAAATATTCTAATATCCAGTTGCAGAGTTTTCGTGCTATCCCTTCATTAAGATTATGTTCCGATACTAAGTGTGTTTTCATATTTGCACTAGCATAAAATGTTAGATTATAACTCATCTCACAATTATCACATTTTAATTGATTGTTTTCTGTTATAGAATAAGGCCAGTTTTTATTTTCTTGTGAGTTTTCTGAGACATCGTAAATATTACCATGTTCTCTGTTTATATGGTCTTTCATATTTTTGTGGCATTGTGTGAGCAAGTAAGGTAGATTACAAACACTGCATTTTGCTTGTCGTTCCTCGCTCCTTGTAAAATATTCCCACACCCATTTACTAGAAGTTGAAAATCTGCATAAAATATAGAGTAAAAATTTCAGAATTAATCAATATTATAAGATCTTGCTTGAATCATGTGTACAATATATAATTACTACTAAATCAACATTAATATTATTAATAAGTTTATTATCTTCTACAACTTCTTTTTCTAAGACTTAAATTTTTGATATTTTCAAATATTTTAAATTCAAAAACTATCCAAATACATAAATTCTTTCCCGATTAATAAATTTTCATGCTTATTCTCAATTCATACTTATTCAGAATGTCACACATTATTCATTACAGGATTAAAAATAATAAGATTGCAAATTTATATTATTGTATTTTAATATATTATTAGGTAAGTTATAAGTTGAATCGAATATTTATAATATTTGTGGTAAATAAATGCTAAATATATAAACTTTATAATTTGAATTGTTATGCATAATTCTACTCATTGTACACAAAAATGATAAATTAACAATTTAATAAAAGGAAATATATAATATTCAATTCATAGCCGTTTCTCTTACCCCATTGATTTTAAAGGAACATCGACATTATGAGTTTCGCTCAAATGGCTCAATAACACTAAAGGTTTATTTAAAATACTTTCATTGCATCTTGTGCAACGTCGTCTCATATCCGTGTCGAATTCGTCAAAATAGTATTTACGTAGCTCGTCGCAGAGTTTTGCCGATTTATCTTTTTTAATTTTATGTGTTTCTTTTAAGTGATTTATTAAATTTAAACTGTACGAATTGTTTGTTGCATAACAAATTGAATCACAAAACTTGCATGTGATGTAATTGTTCTGTTTTATATATAATTGCGACTCCAAATCTTTTTGTGAATTTCCTGATGAGACAATACGCTGATAATCATCACGATGTTCAGTTTCTATATGTCTCATTATATTGTCCTTCGGTACTTCAGTGATTTGAAAAAATGTATAACAAATATCGCATTTTGCAATATTGTATACTGATGTGAAATAAACCCAAAACCAGTTATCTTCACACGACGTTGCCATGATATCTGCTTTATATCGTAGATGGTACACTACTGGGTACAAAAGAAGAATTATTTCAACAAATAATATGCGAAGAAGTTGACAAAAGAAAAAGAGAAGGTCGCGGAAAGATGTATAATTCGTTGTTTGAATGTAAATATTGATACACAGTTTAAATCTGCCTAACGTATCTTAGATTTTACGGTCAGTTTTTAATCCACTGTCGATAATCCCACCATTAGAGAACAATTAGAAAAACATTACACGCAAATATTCCAATAGATGCGAATATAAGAAGCTTTCGAATTTTTGCAGGATATTATTGAATTAGCAAAGATTATACTCTTGTCAAAATAAGTAGAGACTATTAGGCTGATAAAAAGGAGAAAATGTGCGAAATATATTAATCAAAGATTAAAATAAATCTATATGCGTGTTGGAATAATTATATAAAAACGACATATTATCATACGTATTTAATAATGCCATTTTATTTATGAGATTGCATTAATTCATATTATCTTTATTACATTTAATGCCTGTCAACAAATTGAATACAAACGTAAAAATCTAATATCTGTTTAAATACCATTGTTAATACAATATAGTTAAAAAATTGTTCTTACAAAATCAATAATAGATTTATGACATATAAAATATGATGTCATAAAACATATGTAAAAAATGATAGATATAAATAGAAAAAGAATGTAAAAGAAACTTTATGTCTCTGTTTAGGCTTAATAAATAAATAACTAATACGCAATATGTTCGCAAAATAATCGATATAATTATTATTTTGCGTTATTTCGCTTTATATTATATTAAAAAGGAAATGTAAAGGATTAATCAAAAGAGCAATTATTCACTGTCTTTTCCAATATTTTACAGCAAGATATTCAGATCATTATGCACATCGAGATCTAAAAAATCAGGTAAATCAGTAACTACTACAGGTTGTCGGTTGATAATTGCTTGATGCAGCAATATCTTCAGCATTATTATCAGAATTTAGTAGTCTGCTTGAACTACTCAATAATCTGCACAGAATAAAAAATAACAATTACTGGCTTCATCAATATTATATTAACGTTTTGTTTGATTCATGCGCACAATTAATTATTAAGTACAAACAGTTATTATCTTTCCCCGGAAACTGAAATCTTCGTTATTCTCAAAAATTCGACATCCAAATACTATTTATATACAAAAATTTTTGCCTGATTATTTAAATTTCATACTTATTCGGTGTCACAAAAATTACCGATTACAGGGGTATTGAATACAACAGATGACAAATTTGTATTATCGTATTTTTAGATAATATTAGCTAAGTTGACTTGAATATTTATAATAATTGTGGTAAATACAGACTAAATATAAAAATTTTATGATTTTATTCATTATTTATATTTGTATTTATTTTAATATCTGTTTATATGTAAGTAAATGTGTAAAAAATTGAAAAGAGATAAAAAAATAATTTATAACTTATTGCCGTTATCTTTACCTTGTTGATCAGTTTGCCGTTAATTCATCGATCTAATCGTAGAGATTATCAAAGTCAGAAATCTAGTCAAAATCGTGGGTTAGCTGCTGATAGCTGCTTGATGTAGCATTATTTTCAGCATGTCTAACAGAATTTATAAACTGCTTGAATTACTCAGTAATTAGCATAAAATATAAAATAAAAATTTATAAATTAATCAATATTTGTTTTATCGTATTTTGACATAATAGTAGTAAAGTTAAGTTGATCTGAATATTTATAATATTTGTGGTAAATACATGCTAAATATTAAAATTTTATGAGTTTACTCATTATTTATACATGTATTTATTTTAATATCTATTTATATGTACGCAAATGTGTAAATAATTGAAAACAATAAAAAGGTAATATACAATATATGTCACGCCGTTTTATTTTACCTTCTTAATTCATTTTCTGTATATTCATCGATCAGATCGAAAAGATTGTCAGTGTCAGAATTCTGGTACAAATTCTGGGTTGGCTGCTGATAGTTGCTTGATGTAGCATAATTTTCAGCATATCTAGCAGAATTTAAAAAACTGCTTTAGTTACTCGGTAATTTGCATAGAATAAAAAATAAAAATTTCTAAATTAATAAATATTATTTTGACATAATAGTAGTAAAGTTAAGTTAATCTGAATATTTATAATATTTGTGATAAATACATGTTAAATATTAAATTTTTATGATTTTTCTCATTATTCATATTTGTATTTATTTTAATATACATTTATATATACGCAAATGTGTAAATAATTGAAAAATGTAAAAAAATAATATGCAATATCTCGCCGTTTTATTTTACCTTAATTCATTTTCTGTATATTCATCGATCAGATCGAAAGGATTGTCAGTGTCAGAATTCTGGTACAAATTCTGGATTGGCTGCTGACAGTTGCTTGATGTAGCATTATTTTCTGCATATCTAGCAGAATTTAAAAAACAGCTTCAGTTACTCGGTAATTTGCATAGAATAAAAAATAAGAATTTTTAAATTAATAATAGATATTAGTATTATCGTATTTTGACATTATAGTAGTAAAGTTAAGTTGATCTGAATATTTATAATATTTGTGGTAAATACATGCTAAATATTAAAACTTTACTCATTATTCATACATGTATTTATTTCAATATCTATTATATGTACGCAAATGTGTAATTAATTGAAAACAATAAAAAGGTAATATACAATATATATCACGCCGTTTTCTTATACCTTGCTAATCTGTTTTCCGTAGATTCAGCGATCTGATCGCAAATATTATAAGAGCCAGAAAACTGGTAAAAATTCTGGATTGGCTGTTGATAACTGCTAGATGTAGCATTATTTTCAGCATATCTAACAGAATATAAAAGACAGCTTGAATTACTCGGTAATAATTTGCATGAAATAGAAAATAAAAATTGCTAAGTTAATCTCTATTATAAAGCTTTAATTGAAATATTATTTTATTGAATCATGTATAATTATTAAGAATATACTATTATTATTAATAAAACACATTTATCATCTAAACATCTTTAGCTGAAAACGAGAATTCGATAATCTTATATATTCGACACACAAATATTAATTAAATACAATAATTTTTGCCCGATTATTTCACTTTCATACTAATTCACAATTTATACTTAATAATATTGTCCCAAATCATGGAATATAGGAGTATAAAATACAGCAAGTGACAAAATTGTTACGATACTTAGATACAAAAAGAGCTAAGTTAAGTTGTCCCGAATGTTTATAATATTTGAAGTAAATACAAACTAAATTTTAAAATTTTAGAATTTTTTTCATTATTCATAATTGTTTTTATTGTAATGTCTATTTATACTTATGTACACAAAAGTATATGATTGAAAAAACAAATGATTGAACAGAGCTAAAGTAGTAATATTGAGTTTGTCGCCGTTCTTTTAACTCGATGTTCTGATTTCCGAAGATTCATCGATCTGACTGTAAAGAATATCACAGTTTGAACTTTGGTCAAGACTGCAGGTTGGCAACTGAGAGCTGCTTGATGTAGCAACATTTATTTAATTATTTAATTTTTATACTTATTCAAATTATCACAAATTACCGAATATTAAATACAACACGTGGATAAAATTCTTTTATCGTATTTTGATATAATATTAGCTAATTGTAAATTGACTCGAATATTTATAATATTGTGGTAAACACGTACTAAATATCTTATTATGTAAATGAATTTTATTATGTAATTATTATGCACATTTCTGTTCATTGTATAAATACGTACATATATAAAATAAAAGAAATATTGATATTCAATTCATCGCCATTTCTCTTACCCCGCTGGTATGAGTTCCGGAGATACTCGGACCTGATGAGCTTCTGTCAAATGTATCATTAAGTTAAAAGAATTACTTGTTTGAAACAGGTTCTCGCAAATATTACATTCTGATGTTTGTAAGTTTGATATATGAAAATATTCTAATATCCAGTTGTAGAGTTTTCGTGCTATATCTTCATTAAGATTATGTGCCTTGATTAAGTGTGCTTTCATACATTTACTAGCAAAAAACATTAGTTTATAACTCTTATCACAATAATCACATTTTAATTTATTGTTTTCTATTATAGAATAGGGCCAGTTTTTATTTGCTTGTGAGTTTTCCGAGACTTCAGACATATTACCATGATTACGGATTATATGGCTTTTCATATTTGTGTGGGAATTTGCGAGCACGAAAAGTCCATTACAAACACTGCATTTTGCTTTTCGTTCCTCGCTCTTTGTAAAATATTCCCACAGCCAATTCATAGAAGTTGAAAATCTGCATAAAATAGAGAGTAAAAATTTCAGAATTAATCAATATTATAAGATCTTGCTTGAATCATGTGTGCAATATATAATTACTACCACTAAATCAACATTGATATTATTAATAAGCTTTATTATCTTCTACAACTTCTTTTTATAAGACTTAAATTTTTGATATTTTCAAATATTTTAAATTCAAAAACTATCCAAATACATAAATTCTTTCCCGATTAATAAATTTTCATGCTTATTCTCAATTCACACTTATTCAGAATGTCACACATTATTCATTACAGGATTAAAAATAATAAGAATGCAAATTTGTATTATTGTATTTTAATATATCATTAGGTAAGTTATAAATTGAATCGAATATTTATAATATTTGTGGTAAATAAATGCTAAATATATAAACTTTATAATTCGAATTGTTATGCATAATTCTACTCGTTGTACAATAAAATGAAAAATTAACAATTTAATAAAAGGAAATATATAATATTCAATTCATAGCCGTTTCTCTTACCTCATTGATTTTAAAGGAACATCGACATTATGAGTTTTGCTCAAATGGCTCAATAACACTAAAGGTTTATTTAAAATACTTTCATTGCATCTTGTGCAACGTCGTCTCATATCCGTGTCGGATTCGTCAAAATAGTATTTACGTAGGTCGTCGCAGAGTTTTGGCTCTTTATCTTTTTCAATTTCATGTGTTTTTTTTTAAGTGATTTATTAAACTTAAACTGTACGAATTGCTTGTTGCATAACAAATTGGATCACAAAACTTGCATGTGATGTAATTGTTCTGTTTTATATATAATTGCGACTCCAAACCTTTTTGTGAATTTCCTGATGAGACAATACGCTGATAATCATCACGATGTTCAGTTTCTATATGTCTCATTATATTGTCCTTCGGTACTTCAGTGATTTGAAAAAATGTATAACAAATATCGCATTTTGCAATATTGTATACTGATGTGAAATAAACCCAAAACCAGTTATCTTTACACGACGTTGCCATGATATCTGCTTTATATCGTAGATGGTACACTACTGGGTACAAAAGAAGAATTATTTCAACAAATAATATGCGAAGAAGTTGACAAAAGAAAAAGAGAAGGTCGCGGAAAGATGTATAATTCGTTGTTAGAATGTAAATATTGATACACAGTTTAAATCTGCCTAACGTATCTTAGCTTTTACGGTCAGTTTTTAATCCACTGTCGATAATCCCACCATTAGAGAACAATTAGAAAAACATTACACGCAAATATTCCAATAGATGCGAATATAAAAAGCTTTCGAATTTTTGCAGGATATTATTGAATTAGCAAAGATTATACTCTTGTCAAAATAAGTAGAGACTATTAGGCTGATAAAAAGGAGAAGATGTGCGAAATATATTAATCAAAGATTAAAATAAATTTATATGCGTGTTGAAATAATTATATAAAAACGACATATTATCATACGTATTTAATAATGCCATTTTATTTATGAGATTGCATTAATTCATATTATCTTTATTACATTTAATGCCTGTCAATAAATTGAATACAAACGTAAAAATCTAATATCTGTTTAAATATCATTGTTAATACAATATAGTTAAAAAATTGTTCTTACAAAATCAATAATAGATTTATGACATATAAAATATGATGTCATAAAACATATGTAAAAAATGATAGATATAAATAGAAAAGGAATGTAAAAGAAACTTTATGTCTCTGTTTAGGCTTAATAAATAAATAATTAATAAGCAATATGTTCGCAAAATAATCGATATAATTATTATTTTGCGTTATTTCGCTTTATATTACATCAAAAAGGAAATGTAAAGGATTAATCTAAACAGCAATTATTCGCTGTCTTTTCCAATATTTTACAGCAAGATATTCAGATCATTATGCACATCGAGATCTTAAAAATTAGGTAAATCAGTATCTACTACAGGTTGTCGGTTGATAATTGCTTGATGCAGCAATATCTTCAGCATTATTATCAGAATTTAGTAGTCTGCTTGAACTACTCAATAATCTGCACAGAATAAAAAATAACGATTACTGGCTTCCTCAATATTATATTAAAGTTTTGTTTGATTCATGTGCACAATTAATCATTAAGTACAAACAGTTATTATCTTTCCCCAGAAACTGAAATCTTCGTTATTCTCAAAAATTCGACATCCAAATACTATTTATATACAAATATTTTTGCCTGATTATTTAAATTTCATACTTATTCGGTGTCACAAAAATTACCGATTACAGGGGTATTGAATACAACAGATGACAAATTTGTATTATCGTGTTTTAAGATAATATTAGCTAAGTTGACTTGAATATTTATAATAATTGTGGTAAATACAGACTAAATATAAAAATTTTATGATTTTATTCATTATTTATATTTGTATTTATTTTAATATCTGTTTATATGTAAGTAAATGTGTAAAAAATTGAAAAGAGATAAAAAAATAATTTATAACTTATTGCCGTTATCTTTACCTTGTTGATCAGTTTGCCGTTAATTCATCGATCTAATCGTAGAGATTATCAAAGTCAGAAATCTAGTCAAAATCGTGGGTTAGCTGCTGATAGCTGCTTGATGTAGCATTATTTTCAGCATGTCTAACAGAATTTATAAACTGCTTGAATTACTCAGTAATTAGCATAAAATATAAAATAAAAATTTATAAATTAATCAATATTTGTTTTATCGTATTTTGACATAATAGTAGTAAAGTTAAGTTGATCTGAATATTTATAATATTTGTGGTAAATACATGCTAAATATTAAAATTTTATGAGTTTACTCATTATTTATACATGTATTTATTTTAATATCTATTATATGTACGCAAATGTGTAAATAATTGAAAACAATAAAAAGGTAATATACAATATATGTCACGCCGTTTTATTTTACCTTCTTAATTCATTTTCTGTATATTCATCGATCAGATCCAAAAGATTGTCAGTGTCAGAATTCTGGTACAAATTCTGAGTTGGCTGCTGATAGTTGCTTGATGTAGCATGATTTTCAGCATATCTAGCAGAATTTAAAAAACTGCTTTAGTTACTCGGTAATTTGCATAGAATAAAAAATAAAAATTTCTAAATTAATAAATATTATTTTGACATAATAGTAGTAAAGTTAAGTTAATCTGAATATTTATAATATTTGTGATAAATACATGTTAAATATTAAATTTTTATGATTTTACTCATTATTCATATTTGTATTTATTTTAATATACATTTATATATACGCAAATGTGTAAATAATTGAAAAATGTAAAAAAATAATATGCAATATCTCGCCGTTTTATTTTACCTTAATTCATTTTCTGTATATTCATCGATCAGATCCAAAAGATTGTCAGTGTCAGAATTCTGGTACAAATTCTGAGTTGGCTGCTGATAGTTGCTTGATGTAGCATGATTTTCAGCATATCTAGCAGAATTTAAAAAACTGCTTTAGTTACTCGGTAATTTGCATAGAATAAAAAATAAAAATTTCTAAATTAATAAATATTATTTTGACATAATAGTAGTAAAGTTAAGTTAATCTGAATATTTATAATATTTGTGATAAATACATGATAAATATTAAATTTTTATGATTTTACTCATTATTCATATTTTATTTATTTTAATATACATTTATATATACGCAAATGTGTAAATAATTGAAAAATGTAAAAAAATAATATGCAATATCTCGCCGTTTTATTTTACCTTAATTCATTTTCTGTATATTCATCGATCAGATCGAAAGGATTGTCAGTGTCAGAATTCTGGTACAAATTCTGGATTGGCTGCTGATAGTTGCTTGATGTAGCATTATCTTCTGCATATCTAGCAGAATTTAAAAAACAGCTTCAGTTACTCGGTAATTTGCATAGAATAAAAAATAAGAATTTTTAAATTCATAATAGATATTAGTATTATCGTATTTTGACATTATAGTAGTAAAGTTAAGTTGATCTGAATATTTATAATATTTGTGGTAAATACATGCTAAATATTAAAACTTTATGATTTTACTCACTATTCATACATGTATTTATTTTTATATCTATTATATGTACGCAAATGTGTAATTAATTGAAAACAATAAAAAGGTAACATACAATATATATCACGCCGTTTTCTTATACCTTGCTAATCTGTTTTCCGTAGATTCAGCGATCTGATCGCAAATATAATAAGAGCCAGAAAACTGGTAAAAATTCTGGATTGGCTGTTGATAGCTGCTAGATGTAGCATTATTTTCAGCATATCTAGCAGAATATAAAAGACAGCTTGAATTACTCGGTAATAATTTGCATGGAATAGAAAATAAAAATTGCTAAGTTAATCTATATTATAAAGCTTTAATTGAAATATTATTTTATTGAATCATGTATAATTATTAAGAATATACTATTATTATTAATAAAACACATTTATCATCTAAACATCTTTAGCTGAAAACGAGAATTCGATAATCTTATATATTCGACACACAAATATTAATTAAATACAATAATTTTTGCCCGATTATTTCACTTCCATACTAATTCACAATTTATACTTAATAATATTGTCCCAAATCATGGAATATAGGAGTATAAAATACAGCAAGTGACAAAATTGTTACGATACTTAGATACAAAAAGAGCTAAGTTAAGTTGTCCCGAATGTTTATAATATTTGAAGTAAATACAAACTAAATTTTAAAATTTTAGAATTTTTTTCATTATTCATAATTGTATTTATTGTAATGTCTATTTATACTTATGTACACAAAGGTATATGATTGAAAAAACAAATGATTGAACAGAGCTAAAGTAGTAATATTGAGTTTGTCGCCGTTCTTTTAACTCGATGTTCTGATTTCCGAAGATTCATCGATCTGACCGTAAAGAATATCACAGTTTGAACTCTGGTCAAGACTGCAGGTTGGCAACTGAGAGCTGCTTGATGTAGCAACATTTATTTAATTATTTAATTTTTATACTTATTTAAATTATCACAAATTACCGAATATTAAATACAACACGTGGAAAAAAATTCTTTTATCGTATTTTGATATAATATTAGCTAATTGTAAATTGACTCGAATATTTATAATATTGTGGTAAACACGTACTAAATATCTTATTATGTAAATGAATTTTATTATGTAATTATTTTGCACATTTCTGTTCATTGTATAAATACGTACATATATAAAATAAAAGAAATATTGATATTCAATTCATCGCCATTTCTCTTACCCCGCTGGTATGAGTTCCGGAGATACTCGGACCTGATGAGCTTCTTTCAAATGTATCATTAAGTTAAAAGAATTACTTGTTTGAAACAGGTTCTCGCAAATATTACATTCTGATGTTTGTAAGTTTGATATATGAAAATATTCTAATATCCAGTTGTAGAGTTTTCGTGCTATATCTTCATTAAGATTATGTGCTTTGATTAAGTGTGCTTTCATACATTTACTAGCAAAAAACATTAGTTTATAACTCTTATCACAATAATCACATTTTAATTTATTGTTTTCTATTATAGAATAGGGCCAGTTTTTATTTGCTTGTGAGTTTTCCGAGACTTCAGACATATTACCATGTTTACGGTTTATATGGCTTTTGATATTTGTGAGGTATTTTGCGAGCAAGCAAAGTCGATTACAAACACTGCATTTTGCTACTCGTTCCTCGCTCCTTGTAAAATATTCCCACACCCAATTCATAGAAGTTAAAAATCTGCATAAAATAGAGAGTAAATATTTCAAAATGAATCAATATTATAAGATCTTGCTTGAATCATGTGTGCAATATATAATTACTACCACTAAATCAACATTAATATTATTAATAAGCTTTATTATCTTCTACAACTTCTTTTTCTAAGACTTCAATTTTTGATATTTTCAAATATTTTAAATTCAAAAACTATCCAAATACATAACTTCTTTCCCGATTAATAAATTTTTATGCTTATTCTCAATTCACACTTATTCAGAATGTCACACATTATTCATTACAGGATTAAAAATAATAAGATTGCAAATTTGTATTATAGTATTTTAATATATTATTAGGTAAGTTATAAGTTGAATCGAATATTTATAATATTTGTGGTAAATAAATGCTAAATATATAAACTTTATAATTTGAATTGTTATGCATAATTCTACTCGTTGTACAATAAAATGATAAATTAACAATTTAATAAAAGGAAATATATAATATTCAATTCATAGCCGTTTCTCTTACCCCATTGATTTTAAAGGAACATCGACATTATGAGTTTCGCTCAAATGGCTCAATAACACTAAAGGTTTATTTAAAATACTTTCATTGCATCTTGTGCAACGTCGTCTCATATCCGTGTCGGATTCGTCAAAATAGTATTTACGTAGGTCGTCGCAGAGTTTTGCCGCTTTATCTTTTTCAATTTCATGTGTTTCTTTTAAGTGATTTATTAAACTTAAACTGTACGAATTGCTTGTTGCATAACAAATTGGATCACAAAACTTGCATGTGATGTAATTGTTCTGTTTTATATATAATTGCGACTCCAAACCTTTTTGTGAATTTCCTGATGAGACAATACGCTGATAATCATCACGATGTTCAGTTTCTATATGTCTCATTATATTGTCCTTCGGTACTTCAGTGATTTGAAAAAATGTATAACAAATATCGCATTTTGCAATATTGTATACTGATGTGAAATAAACCCAAAACCAGTTATCTTTACACGACGTTGCCATGATATCTGCTTTATATCGTAGATGGTACACTACTGGGTACAAAAGAAGAATTATTTCAACAAATAATATGCGAAGAAGTTGACAAAAGAAAAAGAGAAGGTCGCGGAAAGATGTATAATTCGTTGTTAGAATGTAAATATTGATACACAGTTTAAATCTGCCTAACGTATCTTAGCTTTTACGGTCAGTTTTTAATCCACTGTCGATAATCCCACCATTAGAGAACAATTAGAAAAACATTACACGCAAATATTCCAATAGATGCGAATATAAAAAGCTTTCGAATTTTTGCAGGATATTATTGAATTAGCAAAGATTATACTCTTGTCAAAATAAGTAGAGACTATTAGGCTGATAAAAAGGAGAAAATGTGCGAAATATATTAATCAAAGATTAAAATAAATTTATATGCGTGTTGGAATAATTATATAAAAACGACATATTATCATACGTATTTAATAATGCCATTTTATTTATGAGATTGCATTAATTCATATTATCTTTATTACATTTAATGCCTGTCAACAAATTGAATACAAACGTAAAAATCTAATATCTGTTTAAATACCATTGTTAATACAATATAGTAAAAAAATTGTTCTTAAAAAATCAATAATAGATTTATGACATATAAAATATGATGTCATAAAACATATGTAAAAAATGATAGATATAAATAGAAAAAGAATGTAAAAGAAACTTTATGTCTCTGTTTAGGCTTAATAAATAAATAATTAATAAGCAATATGTTCGCAAAATAATCGATATAATTATTATTTTGCGTTATTTCGCTTTATATTACATCAAAAAGGAAATGTAAAGGATTAATCTAAACAGCAATTATTTGCTGTCTTTTCCAATATTTTACAGCAAGATATTCAGATCATTATGCACATCGAGATCTTAAATATTAGGTAAATCAGTATCTACTACAGGTTGTCGGTAGATAATTGCTTGATGCAGCAATATCTTCAGCATTATTATCAGAATTTAGTAGTCTGCTTGAACTACTCAATAATCTGCACAGAATAAAAAATAACAATTACTGGCTTAATCAATATTATATTAAAGTTTTGTTTGATTCATGTGCACAATTAATCATTAAGTACAAACAGTTATTATCTTTCCCCAGAAACTGAAATCTTCGTTATTCTCAAAAATTCGACATCCAAATACTATTTATATACAAATATTTTTGCCTGATTATTTAAATTTCATACTTATTCGGTGTCACAAAAATTACCGATTACAGGGGTATTGAATACAACAGATGACAAATTTGTATTATCGTATTTTTAGATAATATTAGCTAAGTTGACTCGAATATTTATAATAATTGTGGTAAATACAGTCTAAATATAAAAATTTTATAATTTTATTCATTATTCATATTTGTATTTATTTTAATATCTGTTTATATGTAGGTAAATGTGTAAAAAACTGAAAAGAGATAAAAAAATAATTTATAACTTATTGCCGTTATCTTTACCTTGTTGATCAGTTTGCCGTAGATTCATTGATCTGATCGTAAAGATTATCAGAGTCAGAAATCTAGTTAAAATCGTGGGTTGGCTGCTGATAGCTGCTTGATTTAGCATTATTTTCAGCATATCTAGCAGAATATAAAAAACAGTTTGAATTACTCGGTAATTTGCATAGAATAAAAAATAAAAATTTCTAAATTAATAAATATTGATATTATCGTATTTTGATATAATAGTAGCTAAGTTAAGTTGACCTGAATATTTATAATATTTGTGATAAATACATGTTAAATATTAAATTTTTATTATTTTATTTATTATTCATATTTGTATATATTTTAATATATATTTATATGTACCCAAATGTGTAAATAATTGATAGAAGTAAAAAAATAATATACAATATCTCGCCGTTTTATTTTACCTTGTTAATTCATTTTCTGTATATTCATCGATCAGATCGAAAAGATTGTCAGAGCCAGAAACCTGGTACAAATTCTGGGTTGGCTGCTGATAGTTGCTTGATGTAGCATTATTTTCAGCATATCTAGTAGAATTTAAAAAATTGCTTCAGTTACTCGGTAATTTGCATAGAATAAAAAATAAAATTTTTTTAATTAATCAATATTTGTATTATCGTATTTTAATATAATAGTAGCTAAGTTAAGTTGACCTAAATATTTATAATATTTGTGATAAATACATGTTAAATATTAAATTTTTATGATTTTACTCATTATTCATATTTGTATTTATTTTAATATACATTTATATGTACGCAAATGTGTAAATAATTGAAAAAGGTAAAAAAGTAATATACAATATCTCGCCGTTTTATTTTACCTTGTTAATACATTTTCTGTATATTCATCGATCAGATCGAAAAGATTGTCAGAGTCAGAAACCTGGGACAAATTCTGGGTTGGCTGCTGATAGCTGCTTAATGTAGCATGTGCACAATATAGAATTATTAAATACACATTATTATTATTAATAAAATACTAGTATTTTCCAAACATTTCTCGCTGTAAACTTGAATTCGATATTCTCATAAGTTTGACATACTAAATACTATTCAAATACAATAATTCTTGTGCGATTATTTAATTTCTATACTTATTTATAATTCATACTTATTTAAATTATCACAAATTACCGATTACAAGAATATTAAATACAACACATGGCAAATTTTTTATCGTACTTTTATATAATATTAACTAATTGTAAGATAAGTTGTGACTCCTATATTTATAATATTTGTTGTAAGTTAAGTTGACTCGAATATTTATAATTTTTGTTATAAACACATACTAAATGTCTAAATTTTATTATATATTTATTATGCACTGTTTACTATTGTACACATAAATGCATATAAATAATAAAAAAAATATTAATATTCAATTTATCGCCATTTCTCTTACCCGGCTGGTATGATTTCCGGAGATACTGGGAGCTTATGATCTTCTTTCAAATGTATCATTAAGTTAAAAGAATTAGCATTTTGAAAAATGTTGCCGCAAATATTGCATTTTGATGTCTGCATGCAAGTCTGTATGTTTGATGTACGAAAATATTCTGATACCCAGTTGCAAAGTTTTTGTGCTATTTCTCCATTAATATTATGTTCATCGACAAAGTGTGTTTTCATATGTTTACTAGCTCAAAAAGCATAAAAAATCTTACCACAAATATCGCATTTTAGTTGTTTGTTTTCTACTATAGAATAGGGCCAGCTTTTCTTTTTTTGTGAATATTCCGAGACATCAATAATATTACGATGTTCCATTTTTATATGGCTTATTATAGATGACAAATTTTTTACGAGGCGGAATTTCTTATTACAAACATTGCAGTATGCAATTTCATCTTCTCTTATAGAGTATTCCCACGCCCAATTATTAGAAATTAAAAATCTGCATAAAATAAAGAAAACAATTTCTGGATTAATCAATATTACTAGGTCTTGCTTGAATCATGTGTACAATGTATAATTACTAACACTATATCAAAACTAATATTATTAACCAATATTATTAAATTAATATTCTAAGCTCTTATTATCTTTTAAAACTTCTCCTTCGTCTAAGACTTGAATTTTCGATATTCTCAAAAATTCGACATTCAAAATACAAACATTCTTGCCCGGTATTTAATTTTCATTTGTATTCACAATTCAAACTTATTCAAATTGTCGCAAATTATCGATTATAGGAGTTTAAATACAATAGAAAGCAAATTTGTATTATTCTATTTTGACATGATATAGCTAAGATAAGTTGACTAGAATATTTATAAAACTAGTGGTAAATACATTATACATCTGAATTTTATGATTTTAACTGTTATACGTAATTCTACTCGTCGTACACAAAAACTATTTATAAATGATTCAATATAAGAAAATTAATAATATTCAATTCATCGCCGTTTCTCTTACTCCGTTGATCTGTATTCCAAAGGTACATCGACATTATGAGCATTGCTCAAATGGTTTATTAAAAATAAAGGTTTATTTAAAATAGGTCCTCTGCAACTTTGGCAACGTCGTTTCATATCCGTGTCGATTTCGTCAAAATAGTATTTACGTAGACATTTGGAAATTTCTGCCGCTTCAGCTTTTCCAATTTTATGTTCTTTTTTTAAGTGATTTATTATAAAATACCAATTTTTTTCTGCATGACAAGTTAAATAACAAAACTTGCATATGATGTAATTGTTTTGTATTTCATATAATTGCAACTCCCAATCTTCTTGTGAGCCTCTTGATGAGAAAATACGCTGATAATCAACAATATGTGAAACCTTTATGTGTGTCATTATATCGCCTTTCGATGTCACTTGAGTGATTATATAGGATTTATAACAAATATCGCATGTTGCAATATTGTTTTCTGATGTGAAATAATCCAAAAACCAGTTAATATCTTCACACGACGTTGCCATGATATCTGTTTTATATCGTAGATAGTGAACTACTAGATACAAAAGAAGAATTATTTCAACGAATAATATACGAAGGATATAGAAGTTGGTAAAAGAAAAAGAGGGAAGGTCGCGGAAAAACGTATGATTCGTCGTAAGAATGTAAATATTGATACACAGTCTACATCTGCCTAACATGTCTTAACTCCTACGATTAGTTGTTAATCCACTGCCGATAATGCCAACGATGAGAAATCGATTAAAAAAAAAATTACTTAGTCACAAATATTATAATAGCTGCAAATTGTAACAATTTTCTAATTTCTGCAGGGTATTTAGCAAGAATTACTCCTATCAAAATAATTGGAATAAGATATCAGGATGATAAAATAAAAAAAGATGCGAGATATATTAATCAGATATATATATATATATATTATAATACGGGGCACTTTTAAATTCGAAATGAGCGTTTGATGTGTTTGACGTTATTGCAGTAAACGTTAAGTAGTTTTACGACTTACTATTTGTAATAAAATAGTGCAATATAATAGTGCTATTTTATACACAATATTATACACAATATTTATTTGGAACATAATAGTTTAATTTTATATAGCATGCAAAATTAAACTTATTTTGAATGAGGATTATCAGGTTTTTTTTAAATAAAAATAAAATGCATTTTAATTTTCTGGAGAGAATTTATCATAATATTTTTAAAAGCAAGATTAATTTTATGACAAATACTATTTCAAATTACAAATCTTTACAAACTGAAGATTGCTTCTAAGTACTTGGCTAGTTGTAGACTATTGATTTCATATTTTGACATTATTTTTGGAAAAATTTTTTTAAAAGTTAATTTTTAGGGGTAAATATTTTTTTAAACTTTTTGTTGCGTACAAATTGAAATATTTTTTATGTACTTGATGTATTTTTTTACCTATGTAAGATTTTTTTAAATGGGATATCACTGCTTTTTGTAAAATTTTATGTAAAATGTTTAAACTCTTTGTTACATACAAGTTGAGAAATAATTACTATCACATTATATCATATTAAGACACAAATGTAATGTATGATTTTAAAAAAATCTGTGCATAAATTGCCTTTTGAAGAAAATGAAGCGTCTCTATCTTTGCTTCCACTTTTTCACCTATCCCGCCTCTTCTCTTCCTCTTTTTTCTTCTCAATCTATTTTTGCCCAATATAACATCAATTAGAAGAATTCACTTCTTTTTCTTGCACTATTCGTCTATACTCTTACAACCGTTAATAATTTCTTATCACTTTATCACTTCTCTTTCTTGTTGCACTATTCCGCGATTCTCTTAATAACCGTTAATCACTTTTCTTCTCGTTGCATTATTCTACGTTATTCTTATAACAGTTAACATTATCTAATACGTATGCTCGCATATACTAAAATATAATTTTGTCTCTCAAAGCGTATTTACACACTCAAGCAAACAATCGTACATGAGCGTTGCAAATGCGCCTTAAGGGATAAAATCGCTTTGCGTGTTTATGTGCGTACATGAGTCTGAATCTAAATCTGAACCTGAACAAAAATGAGAACGAAAAGTGTCACAATTCTGATATATGATTATTATTTCTCAGGATTGACTTCACCAATCTTCAAACTGGTCGCAATTGAAAGCTTGTATCCACATTATAAGAAAAGTTATATTTTTTATTACAGCTTTATTTCTTGAATCTATCTTAATTGAAAGTTTACTAAACCTAAAATTACTGATAAGCTACTTGGTAGTGCCGCGGCCGATATGCTGAACATAGGCAAAGTTGTTGACAAGCTAGAAATGTATTTTTATGTACTTGACGTCGCGACGCTTGATAAAATATCAGAAAATTGCGTAAAATTTAATATCACGTTTTGATATCAAAATCATTGTATCTAATAAAGTTTGATATGAGTGTGTTTTATTATAGTATATATGTATATATATATATATATAATTTTTAATAAAATTATATATAGAAGTTACAAGATATGTTTTTAAACAATGAAAATGTTTGAAGACACGACGAGAATTATATTTTACGAAAGTTACGTGTCAGTAAAATCAGCAGTAGATGGCCGAAGCAGGAGATCGCGCTGATTCAAAGACAAAGAGAGACAGGAGGGGATCTTGTTAGCCCGTTAGCTTTTGCGGGACATCGGAATTTTCGGCGTCGCTTGAAAGTTACGTCGACCGTGTGCACCGCGATACGGATTTAAATTCAGGCACCGCGAAAATTCTAGAACGTCTCGATAAGGGTTGGCAACCGGGCTCGGATCGCGCGTCCGCGTCGCTGCCGAGGTTTTGCGGCTGGTTGCAGGATTGGCTGGTTAATTTCACACTCCCATGATTATATAGGCGAGATGGGGAACATTTATATTCGCGAGCGCGGGAGAGCCGAGGGTGTCTGATTGGGTCCGATATTCAGGGAATAAAAAAGTTCGGAGCGACGCGCCGCGCACCGATTCGTGTCGTTCGCACTCACGGCCGTCGTTTCTCTCTTTATCGTTTTCGTTTCCCACCAGCTGTTTGTCCCCGTTCCGCGTCCTGTCCCTTCATCCCTTCCCCCCCTCCCTCCCTCCCTCCGCCCAACTCGCAAAAGCGTATAGATAACCATCAGGAATGTATAGACGTAATGCCTCCGTTCGCCGAATCGAAATGTTCGATCATACGCGAGATTGGCTCATTCTTTACCTTCTTGCGGCGTTCCATTTTCGTAGGACCGAAGAAACCCTGAAACGGATATGTGCGAAGGATACTTTGATCGTCGCTGAAAAAAAATGGACGAAATGAATCGGGCGAAATCTTGCGAAAGTCAATTTGCAAAGTTTGCAAACAGATAGTCCTAGTGACTCACTCGTTATTGAACACGAATGAAAAGAAAGAAAGATATTAGAATCGTATATGAAAATAATTAATATAATTTTGTCACTTTCTATCGATTTTGTCTTCTATTAAATAGGCACTTAACAGTTTTAACAATTTTATAAACATTATTATTTGAGATTATAAAATTATTATTATTATTATTAGATTTATTTTAAAGAAATTTTATATCACGTACGCCCGCGTTAATAATAGATAGAACAGTTTATAGTCAGACATATTTTACTTATTATAATTTGACGGATATTTTAAAATGTATCATGCCGTATACTTATCTGTGGCTTCTGCATTTCGTTAAGGATTGGATCATTACACGGAAAGGTTCATATCATAAAGTACGCCTCAATCATGAGATCTAAGTAACGACCACGATAACAGTTTTACAGCTCATAGCCACATAATCTGCGGCAATATAATTACGTGGTCTCCAGTGGCATTTTAAGCACTGCTACTGTGTAATAAAAGCAGCGTTAAAAGCTCCCTAGCGATTAACATTAGCAATATGTTAAATAGTTTTGACGCGATGATGTTGCATATATACAAATTTATTTTAGTATATTTTATAAATAATTAAAATAATACTTTTATAAGGATGTTTGCATAAAATTATATGATAATAGTACTAAAATTACCACATTATTATTCAAGAACGCTACCAATCCAGCGACAATCTTTGCAGCAACATATTGATGTCCTTTATTTCATTTCTTTCAGAGACTCTATAAAACCCTTCCTTCGGCTTCGAACATTCGCGTCGATATATCCGCGCTGCGATCAAGCGCGGTGGCCTGTAATCGCGGAAATTTGGAAAAGGGCTGCAGCGGACCATTGTGTGAAACGAACGATGGACGAGGGAGAGGGAGACGAAGGCGAATGGATGGCAATCTATAGCGAAAATGCGATTCGCGCGGGACTCGTTTCGAACGGTCAGGCTACGCCAACACCGACTGCTTTTAGTGCGAAATGAATGCTTGTAATTACGAAGGGATCGCAAAAGGGGGCGGAAGAGCGAGGGAGAAAAAAAAAGAGAGAGAATCAGGGGGACGGTAGATGGTTAGCGGGACGGAGAGAAGTACAACGCTTCGCTAAAGTCGGTCCACAATGATAGACCGTTGGCTCCATCGGTGTTGCTGCAACGCGCTGCACGCTATCCATCCTGTCATAATGTCCACTAATTGTAATAGCCACCCTCTTTAATAGTCGACCTCATCGAAGGTAAAGAGACGAACGGGACGAGACGCGTAAGCTTGCGAAACGCACGGACGTATCTCGAGCGAAGGAAACGCTAAATGACAAGGGAAGACGGGAGGAGAGATTAGATCGATTATATGACCGACCTCGGAAAACTCTTGGTCGATATACGAGAATTTCTCCGTCAATGAAATATAAACGCACACACAGTTGGTACATTCCCTTTTGGAGTCTATTTAGATTACAGGTGAGCCGCGCTGTTGCTCTCGTCCCATCGGGATTCTCTCTTTATTCAAGAGCCTAGATATCCGTCGTTCCTTGATCAGCTGCACGATTTTTTGTCCGTCGAACTCTTCTACGTTACGCGGTACAGTATCGTGTTTTCAGACTGACTGGTTTCGTCCAGCAAAGGAACCCTTTTGCCGGGCACTGAACAATTTTTTACGTCGACTCGAAAACGAAAATAAATAGCTAGATTCTCAAGCTACGTCCCATTCGAATGTTCATCGATGTGTATGTAGATCTTTATCCGTGAATAGCAGTTTTATTAAAAGAATTATTTCGCGCCGGTTTTGATAATGAATATTATTACACATTCTAAATTATCAAAAAAAAATATGAGCTTCTAAGAAAGCAAAAGAATCTAATATTTTGTTATGCCTTTTCCTACATCGTACTTTGCTATAAAAAATAATAAACAAAACTCATGTTAATGTTTTTATATTATTATTACAAATACGATAAATAATTTGTTATATCTCTATATGTCAATACATTTAATCACTTTAAATGTATTGATATACAGAGATACAACGAATTATTTATCGAATTTGTTATAATAATATGAATTTCATTTATTATTTTTTATAGTAAAATACGATGTAGAAAAAGTTATAACAAAATGATTAAATTTTCTTGCTTTCTTAAAAACTCATATTTTATTTTATTCCCCGACGCGCTACAATATCATTCTCGGGCGAAACTCATCCCCACCACGCAATTGACTTGTGGCTACATTAATTTAGCGATTCGGGGTAATATATTTCGGAGTTTGCCAGCTGAAACAGCTTTATACGCCAGATTTAATTAATAATCTAGATTAGATATATGAGAGTCGTGTGTTGCGTGGGGAAGTGTTCTTAGTTGGCAGATTTGGCCTCGACTGTAATTTCGCCGGTAATTGGACCGATACGGAAAACTTGCCTTTCCATCTAATCGCCTATCCTGAAACTTATGCCAAGTTGATTCTATGTAAACTAGATGCATATTATAGGACATATTTTTTTTTACTTTTATTGAAAATAAAAACCATGAACACACAAAACATGTGAGCAACATCAATTAGTTTATAAAATTCACGTTAGAGTAAATGATTAAATTAAGAAAAAAAATATGTAGAATAAATTAATCGGATATTATAGTAAACCTTGTGTAGATAATATATTAAATTTATTTAAAGTAAATTTAAAAAATATACATAAAAAATGAACCAATAAAGAGTCGAAAATATAAAACAGATAGCATTGTTTGTATATTTTAAGTTTTTATTACATTTAGTCAAATTAGCTAATAATATTCTTCTGCTATTATGATTGTCGAATTTGTACGAAATGTAAAAATGCATAATTTTGCATAATTTAAAATTGCATAAGAGCACATTTTTTTATAATGATGAAGAGAGAAGTTAAAATACTTTTAATTTCAAGCTTTCGATTCAATTACAATTGATAAATCATGTGGTTCATTTATTCTTTAAAAATAAGAGAGTAAGATCAATTTTATTGAGATTAGATAAACCAGTTTTAAAAAGGAATCTCTCTCTCTTTCTTTTAAAACATTTATATTGAAATAAATAGATTGTAGCAAAGATTATAATTATCTTTCATAAAAAATTAATTGTTTATTTTTGTTATAAATAAAATAGCAGTAAGAGATTGTTCAATTATTCTAGAGTTGGACATAACAAAAATCGCATTATTTTGTATTATTTACGAATTATATAGATTGTCTAAAATGGGCTTAATATACATTTGCGTGCATAATAGATTAATAAATTAAGTTCCTAACAAAATGTTATAACTTTTAATTTAATTATATATATATATACACATATAAACATTTTTTCGTGTTTTCTTTGTGCACAAATAATGCTTAAATTTTGACTTTTAATGGAAGATAAACAAAAATAAAATCTCTTTCTAACACAAGAGAAAGTATAACATTATGAGAGATTTGATAAAACGTTTTGATAGCTTTTCATTTTATTCCGTATTTTTGAATGCATAAATAAAACGTTATCCACACGGCAATTCATTAACTATGTCGGGAACAATTACAATTGTCAAATCGAGACGTAACGAGATCTGAGACGCGAGCATAATTATGGCTATCAGATTCGGAGCTAATAGCTCTGCATCACCCTAAGCGCGGAGTATTGTTGCCATCTCCCTCATTGCCCCGGGGCTCTCTACGTAATTACCATTACCCACAAACCGATAGCTACTGTGCTTATCATATTCTGCGGCAATAACAGCGTTGGTACAGCTATCACACTGTGATTGCATTCGAATCGAGATGTTGCTCTGCGTGATCAGAGACAGCTCCAAAGAACCGAATAAAAAATGTGTGTTACATGTGTATCTAGCAAGAAAAGAAAGTTTCAATCAAATGTCGCGATAAGTATCGATGTGTTATACTGATATTTGAAAAAAATGTTACAAACTATCGGCTATTGCATATTCTCTACCTCAATTTATTTTTTTTTAATTCTTAAGAAATATTTCTACATACACATTTTATATAACAAAGAGATAATTGGAGAAATTTAAGAATTATAAGTTGAAAGATGATGCTTAATAATGAAAAGAATTAAGTTTAAAGTCGAAAGAGCTATATATATATATGTACATATATATAAAACACAACCGATAAGAAAAAATAAATAATGAAATATATATACACACACAAATGTATTGTTATATAAAAATTGAAAATAGAAAAAATCGGCTAGATGCTGAACTCGTCAAATTTCGCTTGAGACGAGAGTAATATTAATAAATTTTCTGCTTACTTTCATAGCATCATCACTTTATTACCCGTATCTAACCGCATCGCGTATTTACTTCTCGCTTAATATTCTATGCTTTCATGAGACGAGAGACCGCTTTACGACCGCCGCGAAGTACCGTATAATGCAGTTTTAAGCCACGACTTGTAAGCTCCGGAGACCAATAATAAACCGCCAACAATAATAACGCTTACACGATGCGGTTAAATGCACGCTGGAAAATGCATTACGAGATCCCATGCGTGCTACCTAAACCGAAATAAAAAGATACGTTGCGTTTGCGTGCATATAATTGCATCATTAACTTAAATCTCGTTAATTAAGCGATCTCTAGAATTTCTGAAAATTATTCTCTATCTAATTACATTCTATGCAGTAACGTTATTTGTCATATTCTTTCGCTTAAAAAATCATGTGCGTTTCTTTCCATCTTAATCGAGGCGCCAATATCGCAATATTATCAGAGACATAGCATATTCTAAATTCAGAAGATATATATATCGTTTTCTCTTTCCAGAGCGTTAACGCGTAAATTACAATTTTCCGAGAAACATTAAATACGAAGGAGATTGGTTTTTTAAGGAAATTCACAATCCGCCGGATGGCGCGTTTAAAGGCTCGCTCGTGCCTCAACAGATACCAGGAGAAAAGATTCTCGCAGAAAAGAAACGCGATAAACAAAGGACCTGAGAAAGAAGGGAGAATGAGAAAATGCTTCTCGCGACGAAGGACTGAGCGAGAGTAGGGAGGAAAAAATTAATTTCGAATAGTCCTCGTCGCTGCATCAGACAAGACACTGATTTGATCTATTCTCCGAGCGGAGAAACGCGCAACGAAGCGCATGAATATACTCGAAGATCTTACGGTGATATATGCGGAGAATAAAATGAAGTCCTTCGTAAGCCTCCTAACACGAAAGCAATGTACTACCTCAGTTACGAATCAATATGTCATCAACGTGTAACTTGCACATGATTCGGTGTGTACGCTTTATTCTTTCCTTTAAATTGTCTTATTCGCGTATCTTCTTATATTTTATATACTAATTCAATCGAAAAATAATAAAATATAAATAAATCAACTAATAGTATATATATACACACACATATATATATATATATATATATATATATATATCTTTTATTTTTAAAAACAATGCAAGAGCACAAAGTACAAGTATTCTAGAAAAGAGGAGATAAATAGAAGAGAAGAAAAGAGAGTGATTTAATTAAAAGCAGAGCCATAATGTGGAAGAATAAATCTTATCACGCAATTAACATGTGTGTTTCTCCGTCTGCCGGTTTTCCTCGACATCTCATATTCTCGTTTCAGTCGGCATTCATCCCTCTTGGATTCCGTCTTTTTCGCCCGCTTATCCTTCTTCATCCTCCTGTGAAATACAGAGTGAGTCTAAGTCTCTCTCTCTTTCTCATTCTCGGTAACATTCTCCCTTGCGTGGGAATCAAACGTGAACTCTTGTCACGAGCACGTGCGCGCGCCGCAACACGGCTCGCCGCGGAAATGACGTAATAATTAATGGACTCGTATCAATTAGCGGGCGCCTACGTCCCCCGCCGGTCGTCAGTTTTAAATCGGTTCACGTGGCACTGCAAATTTCTCTGTTTCTCTCACCTCCTCCCTCCCTCTTTCCCTCCCACCCATTCACGTCTCGCGTACGAGCCGCACCTATTAATTACGAAAAGGTCCATCAATTTGACACATTAATGTATCGCCGGTGCAGATGTCGCGCTAACGTTAAACCGCGCCGCCATATGCGGCAAAAAAAATGTTACGCCTTGTACGCGTTTTTAAAATTCCTCGAACGATCGTTCCGCGTTAATAGCGCGTGAAGTCACCGAAGTGTGCGGCCTCGATGACTTTATAATATCAAACGCGAACTTTTTTAAACGATCAGCTTAATATTAAAATTTTAGCGATATTATATTTAGTTGCGTTCTTTAGATTTTTCTAAATCTTTCGGTAGCAATACACACATCGTATATCACGATCATAATTCACGTGGCACGAGATCGAGACAAAACAACGTGCCCAAAAACGAAGGTGGAAAAGCGAAACCAAAGCCTAACGCCGCAGCTGGCACGTGAGCGAAACCATTATTTATAGGGTTTACGGGATCTGGTCCCACCGCAAAAGGCAACGGGCACACTGCGCCTTTGAAGGGGCCACGGCTCGCACAAATTCGAGGGTGTTGCCAAGTGGAAACTGAGAAGACGTTACTGTTTACTACATCCCGCCGCGAGAAGACCCACCCGGACCCCCGGAGCATACGTTTGCTTACATCGTCGGCCCGCGGTCGCATTCTCTGGTCGCATCATCCTTCGTCCTTTGAACAATGAATATACGGATTGTATATACTGAGCACACCTCCTGGGAAGTTAACGACGCCCTGCTTAGGATAATGCGAGCATCAGGAAGTGCTGCGGCTCGTAATAAAGGTACACAGACTTCGGCCTTCATTAATGTCATGGGAATGGGAAAGTGCATCACGGCGACCATCTTTAATGTCAATTAAATTTACACTGGTAAAATCGCACAATTATTTTTTTTTTCTAGAACAAAAGATTTTTACGTTTTAATAATCTCGAAGGCATATAACACATACTCTCTATATATCTTTTATATTAAATAAAATTTTTAATAAATTATTATAGGCGGTCTTTCTCTTTTACAACAATTTAATATATTTTTTATTTATTTAATAATTATGTCTTATATAAAGATAAAAAGAGGTAAAAGATTTAATGAGATTCCTGATTTTCAACGATAAAAGGGAAATAGGTAAACGCTTATCTCAGCCGCAATTTGACGTAAACTCCCGGACGACGACCTATTTGCGGAAATAAAGTTCGACCTTTTTTTGCCGAATTTTTCGCACAAAAACGCCATCATGAGGTCTTCATGTTCTTTCCGTTCCGTACTCCTTACAAGGGTGCGTCTATTTGTACCGTTACCTTTCTGTTGGACCCTTCGAGATAGAAACCCTTCTCCGTTTGACGTATCTCGTTTAAGCTCGAAATCCGCTTGTTTATACAAACTAAGGTGCACCGACGGCGAGAGGAATGGAAATAGCGACAGGGAGGAAACGTAGAGGAAGACAAACGCTAGGGAGAAATTTTTCTATAGACGCCTGCTCCATACAATTTCATCCCTAACCGACAAACTTTTCTTTTTAGACCGACAAGCTTCTTATTGTGAGAGACAATTCCAACAACTGACGTTCTTTCCCAACCTGCATGCTCGCCACTTTTATTTTTTTTTTCTTTCTTTTTTTCTTTCTTTCTTTCTTTTCCCCCGTAGCTTGCACTTTATCCAGCTTTCGTCCCGGCTTCTTAGTTTCTTTTTTCACACTTTTTTTCGTGTGTGATCTACGAGCGGAGCCGTCCTAGACTTTGGCGTCTCACTCTCGCTTTTCGTAAAATCAACCCTCATAAATCATAAAATTTTGGCGAATAACTCTTTCTATCGTATTTATTCTCACTAAATATATTTTATTACAGTTTCGTATAAAAATAACTATGTTTTATATCAATAACTATGCAACTTTTTTCTAGTAGAAAAAAGCCATCGAGCAAAATTTTAGATATATATGTATATACCTCTCGACCTCTGTATTTGCAAGTTACATACAAAGAAAAAGTACCTTTGCGATTGAGAGGACGCTGCGAGCGAGAAGCTTAAAGCTACGCTTTGCTTTGCCGCTCTCATGCTAGATTGCTACAAAGCTTTCCGATGAGTCCGCGATCGTTTCACGTTCAGCATGCACTGACCTGTGCGCCAGGTTTGTTTTACGAGACATTCACAAGTGCGTAACAGTCGATTTACATTTATATTAGTGCTCGTCGAAGCGTGAGTCTTAGACCATTGTTCATTTCAACCCTGTCAATTTGAACGGCACCCGTGACCCCGATCGAGAGCGCTAATTCGCCCCCCTCTTCCTCCCGAAAACTTTAGACTCTCCCGAGACCGTGTTTAATCGCACGGAATGAACGCTGGAAGGTATGAAGATGCAATGTCGCACCGAAGCGCGGCGTTCAATCCGCGGGGATTAAGAGTCGATCGTCCAACACGCGATAGGGCGCACGTATTAATACGTGCCAGCTGATGCCAGACGATTCACGTGACGCTTTCTGCGTCTCATAGATAATTCGATCTGGTGGAATAATAAATGAGACGGACAAACGATCCATGAAATAGGCTCAGTCGTGCGACTGGTGGCTCTTGACGCGAAACGAGTTTAATCCTCCAAAGGAAAATTGGCATCAGATTTTCTGTCATCTCTTTTTCCCACGAGTATACTAGCATATTTCATAAGACTAAACGCAACTATATAACAGTGTAATTAAGAATTAGAAGGAGATCGCGTTCTCTTTTTTATAATAATTATAATAAAAGTAATAATGCGATAACGTTAATAATATTTATTTTAATAACTTCGAAAAAGATCGTGAAAGAAATAAATTGCAAAAAAATAATGGTACTTAATCGTATATATGCTCTTCGAAGGATACTTGAGACTGATTGGTCGATCTAATTATCGGAATGATTATCCGTACGCGCGCATTTGTTGTTTCTTGTCAGCGAAATGAAACTCGGTAAATGCCAAACGTGATTGCAACTATTCCCGTAGGAAACTTCCGCGCGAAGTTTCCAACGAGCGCAGAAGAAATTTCCTTCATTTTTCGCACGCTGACAAAATACTTCAACAATTAAGCAGCTTTCGAGTCGAGTAAATTATCTTAGAATGACGCGAAGTAAAAATATACGCCAAAATAAAATCGAAACGTAGTTTTATTCAAGTTTTCATTTTCTTTTTTTTGAGAGAAAAAGAAAGAGACAGAAAAGTGTTTCAAAAAAAAAAATTTCCTACATATATCAATAAATTACTGTGCATATTTCGCAAAATGCGAATTCTTGCTACGATCGCAAATTAAAGGGGCATTAAAATTATCTTTCTTCCGCGTTTATCGAATCACGACACACGAGACGGCCCATTAATTACTGTCGCGAGGATACAATCGCGTCGAGCTCATGGTGGAAATGGGATAGCATTTTTCCACCGGCTTATCCGGCATCGGGGATTCGTCACGAATGAAGCTAGACGATTTAATTCAGCCACGGAGCTGAGGTTTCTACGATTAGCGAACGCGGTCGCGCGATATTGCATATACGTATAATACGTATAATACATCGAGCGAACACTGCCGTATAGTCGCACGCTACAAAGTTTTTCTCGCCGCGCAGATGCGAAGGAAAAATCCTATCCACCCGTATGAATATTCAGTCGCGATAAATAAAATTATGCGGGCGCTCTCGATTCGTGCTACCGGGGCTCTTTGTATGCAAGGTGTAGGGTCGACGCGAAACTAGGCACGATAAAATTAGCGTGTCCTCGATTACAGGTAAACTAGGAAATGCGGAAAAAAGCTTCGGATAACATCATATGCCACCCGAATCTACGGCGCATTCGTTAAATACCATATCGTTGAATCCGGAATGCATCGACAAGCAGAAAAAGCGAGCGCGTGAGGTCGTGACGAGATTAGTTACTTTTACGATCGTGGAGATTACCGAAGTGTTTATAGAGATAGATATTTACCACGAACGCCAACGTAATTAATCCCGTGAATAAATGACAAATTGAATAATTAACGTTAGATAAATGAGTAATCGCATATCCGTAGATAAACGTGCACTGAAAAACTACTTTCATTTACATAGATAAGAGCGGAGTAATCACTTATGCCGACAAATCTACCGCGTCTCTTGCCACAATATATTTACCTGCAATATGTAGGTACATCGATAATTTTATAACTTTATTTACATTTTATTATTTTTTTCTACACATTCTTCATTACAATCAAATATCTCTCTTCTCGAATCATTATTATATACGCTACGATCGTCCGCCCAACGTGCGAGATGATTTAATGCCGAGCGTGTTAAAAGCATATTCAAGAAGTCGACGAAGTCATCTGACGACGCGAGCAGATATTAATTTAGGTAGCATAAGTGAGGTACATACCGCGAGCTAGGTGCTACGTAATATTTAAGCTGAGTGCTCCAGGCCGCGTTTCGCTTTTATGTACGAAGGGGATGTACAGCCTGCTAAGCTTGTCCACGACCCCCGCCCCTGCCGCAACCGCCTGAATTAATCGCGGCGCTCTGCGAAAATAATTATTGCTCGTCCCTTGCCTCACGTGTACGGCGCAATAATTAACGTTTACACGTCGCATCGCTCTTTTAAGCGTTCAAGGCGCGCGTTGCTTCCGGAGAGAGTTAACGAACGAGCCTGCGCTGTACTCAGTTACCTCTCACTGATTTCGATGAAATATAATCTAAAACTAAAAATTTATTTATTACACTAATGAATTTAAATTAATGTGACGCGCGCGTGAAAGTATTATTAAGGGGGTTTATTTTAAAAAACGACCCAACTGGCAAAAAATAGTCTTTATTATAATGATGTCATAGACGACGTTTCGACCCTTGGTTTAGGTCCTTTTCAAGTCTTAAATAAAATAAAAATATATACAAAAATTAATTAAATTCGGAGGATAGTAAACAATAATGGAAGAGTGAGATGACAAAAGAAGAAAGGAAAACGAAAACAGCGCAAACCTTAATTAACACTAACCTTAGATGAAATATTCATATAATAAAAATTAGTGAAAACTCAGCATCGAAATAATAGTGAATAATGAAAGTATTATGTTTTGTAATTTCTTTAAAGCAGGGAGGGTTGGGAAAGTTATATATATAAAAGTAACTCTCCTTACCGCGTTACTCAATAAATAACAAGTCGTTATATTCTCCGTTTTCTTAACTATTAAAAGTTATATATAAAATACGAATAAAATTTACATTTCTTACATATTATAAAATATAACAAACGCGATATAATTTCGATATTGATATCGCTATTGATATAAAGTATATAATAATTTTGATAATAATTTTAAATCTTAATATCTTAATTAGAAAAAAACATTGCAAAGACAAATTTTTTTCTTAAAATCTCAAAATTCTATAAATGTAAATAAAAAAGGTTTTTTTCATGAGTTTGTAAATATGGCTAAATTCGTCTTTTCGCAATTTTAACTTCATATAATTTTAACATTCTGCCATGATACACTAATCTACGAATCTAATTTGTTTTTAACATGCAAAAATTTATAAGAATTGCTTGATTCGGATTAAAATTAAATTTTATCAAAATTGTTTAATTTTTAAAAGACTTTAATGCTCTTCATTTGTTTGCATGGAAATTACGCCGCGTAAAAGTAACGATAAAAGTAACTCGATTCGTTACTCGTTACCGAGAAAATGTATCGAAGTTACTTTTTTTGTTATATGTATATGAAATTTGTAACGCCGTTACCATTACAGTTACCGAAAAAAGTAACGTCACAAGTAACGCGTTACTCTCCCTGCTTTAAAGTAAAACTGCTTTATGGACTATTCTTACTTAGAATTGAAATCGATTTTGTTTAACGCGTATGTTTGAGCCTGGCTAGCAATCCACTCGGATCGCCGAATAGCGAGGATCGTAACGAAGCAGCAAGTAAGTGCAATTCACTTCAGGTGACGGAGCGTGCTTAGAATCCGACCACACACTCGACCGACCGACTCCAATCCGGTTTGCTAAACTCCGAGATTTTTGACCCTCTCGGGTCAATGACACCTGCCAAGTCGAACGATTCGATCTCATGATTTAGCTCGAATC